>OX439142.1:58435561-58826402 GCA_949318255.1 Pollenia labialis
GTCAATGAAAAACAACAATCAGGAAGTAGTTTGGCCGAAAATAGAATAAATAGCATTCGGTACTTTGAGTAAGTAACATGTTAGGAAAAGCGACTGCTTTCAAGTAGTATCGTAGTAAAATTTTCCTTTTATATACATATATTAAAAATAAAAGATTTTTAGCTTATTTTCGTACAGTTAAACTGAGTAAAGAATTACAATTCCAAATCGTTGGTTTAAAACAATATGACCTTTTATGTTATGTCCTGTCATTTGATAGATCCATTTTGCATAATGATCAAAACTTGGAATTAGCTATAAATTTAATAGAAGAAAAATGAAATACAATAAAGGAACATATGAATATGGAAAGGGATTTATTCTTGCGTATTCTAAGATTTTGTATATACAGAAAAAATTGGTAGTTGTTTTTTTTTCAATTAAAATAATTGTTCAAAAAATATTAAAATTTAATTAATGTGATGATTGAATCAATTATTTTTTTTTTGTTAAAAGAAAATTTTTAATTAAATTATTTATTAATAACAATAAAAATTTTCGTTTAAAATAAAATAATTTAAACTTGTGGAATTGTTGTTGGAAATTGTCAAAATCAATCAATTCATTGCTTGAAATTAAAAAAATTGAATTGATTTCTCGAATATTAAATTTCTTTTTTTTTTAATAAATGATTTTTTGAATTAAAAAAATTTTCAAAAAACTTTGCCGTGTATATATAGCTCAGGTTGTGACAGTTTCCAAAAATAATTCTACAAGTTTAAATTATTTTATTTGACACGAAAAAATCAACTAGGATTGTTTGTTTATTAATTATTTAATTAAACAACTAAAATGTTATTTATATCAAAATAATTTTTTCATTTTCGTTTAACAACAAAAATAATTGATTCAATTATCACATTAATTAAATTTAAGTACTTTTTAAACAATTTTTTTAATTGATAAGAAACTACTACTATTTTTTTCTGTGTATTTAAGTGGTTTTATTGGAAATGGTTTAAGCTTTCATATTCAAATGCTACATACATCGACCATCACATTAAGGTAGGTAGGTAGGCAGAAAGGCTGGTGTGAAGTCTCCTTCACACCTTCACCCAGAGACCAATATGGTCCATTGTGACGCCTTAATTAGAGATAGCTATATGAAGGTAGAAAGTAGGTGAAATAAACAGCGAAATCACAAGACAGATCCAACAGATAGGTAGAAAAGAAAAGAAAGAAAAGAAGGTTACGGACCAACCCCGAGAGAAATCCTATTCAAGCCAAATTCGCCCTAAGTGCGGTTAGCACCCAGTCTCCTCTCGCGCAGCCAGGCCATCCCCATTACGAATCCTATCAGATTCTAGAGTACGCAACCTGAGACATCCCCTAATTCGCCCAGGAATCTACTGCACAGCCACCTCATCCTGCAACCAGGGACAGTTGCACAGCAAGTGCTCAACTGTCTCCAACTCCTCAGGGTCCTCGCACAACCTGCATATATCCAACAAGTCGGAACCCATCCTAACCGCCATCCTGCCTATCATACAGTGGCCCGTGATCATTTCTATCATGGTCCTAACACAGACCCTGCTCCTGCCCAGCAGCGACACCGAATCGGACTTTCTAACCATCGGCCACAGTGTCCGCGATTCCCGGCAGTCCGTTCGGCCCCCCAGGCCTGATTGGTCACGCCAAGTATCCACTCCTTAATTCTACCAAAATAGAAGCCCAATGGAGGCCAAAACGCCCCTCCACACAGTTAGGATCCTCCATCTCTGAGCCCTGTCTTGCCAACTGATCAGCAAGCTCATTGCCGCATATGTCGCAGTAACCCGGCACCCAGCACAACCTTAGCAAATACTCCCCTAAGACTCCCTCCAGAGCCCTCCTACACTCATCAACCAGCTTTGAGTTCACATAAAAGCCCCTTACGGCCATAAGAGCCGCCTGGCTGTCCACATATATAGTGACCTTCGAGCCCCTCCATCACATTAATTCCCTTAATTTTTTTTATATAAAGGGCGAAACCATTTTTATATAAAACAAATGTGACTCTTGCTTTAAACAAACATGCATATGTCCGCATTAGCGGAAATTATTAAATATTCTTAGAACTTAAAGTTCCTTAATCAAATGTTGGTAAGGTATACAAGATTTCCTTTTCCTCACATATAAAGAAAATAAGCCAATTCCGTACCTAGTTGTATTCTTTAACCTTAATTTTTTATTTTTTTTGAACTAGCGAATTTGAGTTTCCCATTATAGTCCATACATTTTTTTAGTTTTCTCCTTCTCCTTCCATTACAAATATTTTAATACAGAAAAGAAAACAAAAATATGAGATTAATATTTACCATTATCATCATCAAAGATAAACGAATTTAAAGCTTAATTTAGCTCAGTTTGGTTTCATTCATGTCGAAATAGTAGCTGTAGCAATAGCATCAGATTATCTCAAGTTTTAAGCAGGGCAAGTTTTTCAATATTTTTGCTTATTTTGCAAGAATTTTTGGAAAATTTCTTAATTTCGTAGTTTAACAATTTTCTCGAAGAGCATTACATAACGCATAGATATCCTACAAGCCTACATATTAATTTAATAAAAATGCATCGGAGATAAGTTCATTGAGGGCCCACAATGTTTGTCCATCAGACATCTAATTCCCATAATTTCAATCCTTCAGCTTTATACTGGGGACTCGTCAAAATACCCAGTAAAAACTTCGCTTACTTTTCCAAAATGAATAGCTTCTTTAACTCATTATTTAGTAGCTTTCTTCTATATCTACATCTGTAACAACTTCTATAACTACTCTCTTCTGGATGTATTATTGTAAAAAATTAATGACTTACTTTTGAATGCGTTATTTTTGGGACATCCCATATAAAATTCATAGGTTCTTTCAGTAGAATTGTAAGTAGTGCTCTTATGTTTTTCTGGTTACTTAACACATTATTTTGTAGGCGAAGTTTTTATTGGGTACTTTAGACTTGAACACTTGAGTTTTTAAACGCGTTTAACCCTCTGCTGCATGCATTATGATCCAGCTACAAATTAATTTTTTTTTTTTTAATTATTATTTTAAATGGCATAATTAAGATATGCAAACAAAATTTTTTCAGAAAAGCATGTCAGTTTTCTGAAAAAAAAAAATTGCCATATATGGCTTCATATGCACTCCTGTCTGTATCACCCTAAAAATTTATTGCCATATATGGCGTTTCATGCAACAAAGATAATATAATTTTTTTTTATTAATTTTTATATTTATATTTTATTTAAGCAATTAAAAGTAATTAAAATATAGTGTAAGGAACATAAGTAAAAAATACGATAATAACACTTCAATGGTTGTATATTAATAAGATTAAAAGCAATTAAAAGCAGAGTAAAGAAAATGAGTATTGCAAAATCGAAATCAGATTGATCTACTTATGCGTGGAATAAAGCAAAGCATTTTCTGTCTTTGTTCAAACAAAGAAATTTGCAATAATTTTGACATAGCTGACGTACTTTTTTCCATTCTGGAAGATGATCTGTAGAATCCAGTCTGACAGCACTTAGTGAAAAGTCTTGGCGGCGAGCTTTGTTTTTTGTGTATTTCTTTGGCACGTTACAGGAACTCGGGGCTTATTTCTATTCTATATAGACCAAGCATGGAATCTAGCAGATCCCTACCTGCCATATATTTGTTATAAATATCTATAACTTTTGAGCAATCTACTTTTATTCAAGTAAAGTGTTGTTATTATGAAAGAAATGAAAACACATATACCGTAATAAATGCATGAAAAGCCAAATATGGCACGACAAAGTTGGACGAATTTTTCTGTGAATGCATGAGAAGCCATATTTGGCTGTTCTAAAAAATGCGTGATTTTACGAGTTCTACATGCACGATTGAAAAATTTGCACATAAACACTCTTCACAAAGCTATATATTTTACAAAAAAAAATGTATATGTTTTATTTTGTATATTTTCACTGTACGAAGTGACCACGTGTACTTATAAACAAGACTGAGGTTTTCTATGCACCTATGTAAAGAACAGAGAAAAAAACATTCGTCTCATAATCACAAAGGTCTACTTGTGTTATTCAAGAACTATTATTTTTCAAAACTGTTAATTTTTGTTCACAATGTGCATTTGAAATTGAAAAGCCATATATGGCTGCATATGCAGTAGAGGGTTAAGCAAAATGTTGATTAAGTTAATCAAAGCCGTTCACATTACATTTGAGATGATTAAGACAAAAACAAAACAAACAAATTTATATTTCTTTAAAGTATTAAAAATTGATAAACAATACTTTTATAAAGTTATAAGAAGATTATTTAAAACATATTAATGATGAAATTGTGAAAATGTATGAATTATTAATGGAAAAAATAAAAACATCAAGCAGAAATAGTGGCCGGTGTTACAGTTCATGTTGGCCGATTCTACATTTTACTCAGTTTGAGGTATGTTCAGTGGATTCTATGTGATAAATACAGTGATTTAATTGTAAACATGTCAATTTGAAGTCATTAACAAATCACTTCAATGTATGCGAAAACATCTCGATTTTGATGTGATTGGAGCTTAATCACGTTCGAGTTGCTTAAACGCGTTTAAGAACCCAAGTGTGAACATAGTATAAGCCTAAATTTGTAAAATGCCTGTATGGAGAAATACATAAATAAATATATATAAACTTGACCTGGTTGGTGTATTACCTTAAAAGCGTATTACTTTAAAAGGCCTCTTCACTATAGGGCAAATAGAAATAAAATAAAAGTGTGTTGCATCTGTAATAACTCTTATCATTTAAGAATATTACAGTAGAGATTTTAGAATATTTATATTACATATTGTTGCGCTTTGTTAATTTAAATGGAAAAATACTTGTTATAGTTGCAAAGTGGAGGAGGGTTCTAACTATAAGCTTGTAGACCCGTATTTGATTCGTTTTGTCCGCCCTTTTGCTTTTAAAGCGGCTTAATTAAACAGGAAAACAGCATTATAAAATAATTTTTTTCGTCTTTTAATTTTAGTCAAGTTATAAAGCTAAAGGTCAAAACTAGTACGCTGGGATTGCTTAAAGTACTTATGTGTAAAGTTGGTACGAAGAATGAAGTACGAACAGCAAAAACAATATTAAAACCCTAAAGGGTTGTGTAACTGAAAATTTTATTGTAATGTTTTAACGATTTAAAAGTGCTTTTTAGTACAAAAAAATACCAAGTACTTTTATAATCAAGAGATAATTCATGAAACGATTTATTCATGTTCATTATTTTAATGCAACCAGAATGACGATAAATTAATTCGAATCACAATTCGAAACCAACTTAACTGCTACAAGTTTTACGAAAATGTTTGTATTAAGTCCCTAACTTATAATCTGTTCTGATGACAAAACATAAAAATTTCTGTTCACTTTTTAATATACCGTATGCCCCAAAATTATATTCTGAGTCGATATAAGGATGTCTGTTCATCCAGCTTACTGGTGGGTTTTCTGTCCATTTCAAGTTTATGCGTTATAATTTGATGAGGTATTTACGTTTCAATTGTGGTAAAGACGAAGTCTATTGAAGATTTTGAGAATCGCTTTTTCCATAGCCCCACGCAATCTTAAAATTTAACACAAGAATCTTTTTTGATAGCAACTATATTGACCATAAGATAGCAACTAAATAGACCATAAGTTCCAAAAAACCCCGTGCCAAAAGCGCTTTAATACGAATTATCACATATTTATGAAGATGTTTATACTTAGATAATCTGGTATGTGATAGAAATCGATTTAAAACTTATCTATTAAATATTATTATTATTGAAAATAACAGCAATAAAAAATGGAAGTTGTAATAATGCAAAGCTATTTATCGGTCCGACAAAATCCGACTTTTAACTATTGGCAAGTTGTAATAATGGCCCTAAAAGAGAAGGGGTGCTAATGAAGGTTGTCAAAGGCTGGAAATGCTTTTAAAGGGACTTTTTATAAAAATGGTGACACTTAATAAGCAAATTACAAAAATGGATAAAATATATAACTACTATAATAACAAAAACAAATCAGCTGATCCGTAACAGAACAGAAGGTAAAAAGTAAAGGCTCAGTTAGCCGGGAGTAACATTAACGTTGTAAATCAGCTGATTAATTTTGTTGTTTGTAAAGCAATTATTACGATTGTAGTTAGCAGTAAGATGTGACGTCTCAATATGTTAGAAATAGATTGGTCATGTATACTCACAATATGTGCCATATGCCCTTATACTTTTTAAACAATTCATTTAATTAATAAAATTCAACCGAACATGGTTTCTGTTTATGTATGCTTAATGTTGTTGTTTTTATTTAATCTTGATATTGTTACAAGTAAACCCGTTGCTTATAATTCTTATTCGCTTAATAGTTTTATTTATTTAATATCTTTAGTTTTTCTAAAATCTTTGGATGAAGTTTATTTACGATCTGGCCTAAGCAACCAGTGAAATGCACATAGGAATAGCTTATCCCTTCAACAATAAATTTGTATCAAAAATTAAAATTGGGAATTAAGCACGCCAAACGAAGCCTTGTAAATTTTAAAATTTTTTATTCCCAAAAAAAAAAAATTCATTTGATAACCAGATAATACATTTTATTATTTATCACAATGTCAACTACATTATTTACCACAATAACAACTAGATTGTGATAAATAATAAAAGTAGCAGTGTTTTCGTATTAGGTGATTTATCCTTAACTTAGGAATACTAGTTTGAACGCGGAAATGAAGAGACTTGGGAAAACGCATTTTAAATGTTTTTGTATGCCTAAGACTATCAGAAAAAAATTTAATACTTCACAGTTTTAAATGACTAGAAATCCCACTAATAAATTTCATGATACTCGGATATACGGTCCATAATTTACCTTTGATTTCATATTTCACCGCTGCACAGTGGTTCAAGTTTCTAAGGAAGGCGGTCATACGTAGTTTACTCAACTATAGTCATCAAAATTAATATGAATATTTATGTTTACGGTATTATGGGTAGGGTAAAATAAGAAAAAAGTCTTAAATAAAATATTATAATAATTTATTTACCAAAAATGTTAGTTATTAATTAAAGAAAATTAATAAATTTTATAACGGCAATTTAATACAACATATGTACATTATTTTCAAAAATTGAACATACGCAAAGCTTTAGGTGATATCATACAAAGACTTCTTCTTTTGTGGTAATTTACGTAAATAAGAAATCAACGGGTCGGAATTTAGAAGGAGTCTATACAAAAGATCAGTGTTAGTGACAAGACGAGACATTTTCCGCGTGTTGTCACGTCTGAATTGAATTTTAATACTTCCAGTGTTTAAATGTTTCGCATCTGGCAGTAACTCTGTTAAACTGTGAACTACACAAATTTCGCCGCTCACTTTCTGTCGAACTTTCCTTAATCGATAGCCAATTATCCAGTACAAGCATTCTTACGAAAGGAAGTACCTTAAATATGTTTTATATGTTTTGGTCAAGGAAGTAAAGAAAACATAATAATAACGGTACATACCCTCAACTTGAATATCCATTGTAAAATAATAAGTCACAAATAATTTATTCTTTAAAAAAAAACTTTAAAAAATACTAAAACTATATATGTACATATATAGTTCATAAGCACTGCTTATCACCTGTTCGTTGAGTTGCGATTTTATGCAGATTTGATAAATACAACTATTTATTATGTTTGATTTTTAGTTTCAATTTTATCGGGCTTCCAAAATTGTGAAGAAATATAATAATAACTCAAATCGTAAACTTGAACTGTGCAGTGGGCAACAAACGGTAAAAAATATGTGGAAAATATGTATGCGTTACGAATCTAGTCGTAGAGACGAAGACCCTCTGTATCATGCACATTCGCAAATAAACGCAGATAAATTCTTTTTAAATTAAAAGTACAGATATAGGGTAACATTTTGATATGTAACTTGAAAGCGTCATAAGACGGCAACATAGTTAATACATTAAGGGAAATAAAACGTCATAAAACATATACGTGAAAATTGATTTGTCGTGCAACCGCATTCCGCAAAATACGTTTTGCTTAAAAAATTATTAAATGCATAATAATAACGGTAAACACCTTCAATTTAAATATCCATTGCAAAACAATAAGTCAAAAATATTTTTTTCTTTGAAAAACACTCACTAGAAATTAGCTTTATTAGCACTGCTGAAAAAGATCAGGAAAGTTGTTTTGATTTGTTTACTTCCGATGCACAAAAGTAAATGTAAAAAACAACTTATTGCAAATCTTTTTGCATGTTTTAGTAGTACCACTTTTAGTGAGTATGTATTAGAGCGAACTAACGGTGAAAAAATCGAACATTGTCATTTGACCACTATGTCTTACTACTGAACCACTGTGCGCTGCATTGAAATTTATGTTTTTTAATACCAGATATCACTCAGCAGAATTTGGGTTCATAACTTATCATGGCTCCAATATAAATTCCCCTCCTGAAATTCATTTCAGTTCTGCTCAAGCTAGTTAGAATTGCTATAAATAGCATACAACTTTCTGATGGCCGGTCAATAATTTAAGACAGGTCTTAACCGCAACCAATTTTAATGCTGACGTCTGTTTTTATAAAGAAAAACTAATAATAAATAGATGTCATGTAGATCCCACTCCTGAAATATTCGAACTGTCGGTGGAGGGTATGGAAGATTCGGCACAGCCAAATGTAGCCCTCTAACTTGTTTTTACTTATTTTTAAAATAATTGTTACAAAACTTTAACTAATCCTACGAAAATTATCCCCTCGCTCTAGTATTTTAGTTGACGGCGGAAACTTACTTATGCAAAAATTAATCATACTGTACGTACTGAACTGAACTAACAATATAAACGTTTTAAATTTTTTAGGTTGGGTTTTTGAGACCTCAGTTAAACTAGGTTTAGTTAATCTGAAAACTGAGTTGTGTCACCATTACCAAGTATGTATACAAAATATTGACGGAACAGCTAATTTTTGCTTAAAATGTTCGTATTTAATGAAATTATAAAAAAATATCATTCGGCAAAAAAAATCGTACGTTAAACTATGTTTAAACTTAATCTACCGCCTTATTTATAAAAAAACAGGTTTTTAAAAGGTTTATTAAACAAATTATCATAGAAAATCCGTTTTACCCGTTTTTTATTAATAAGGCCGTTAATATTTATCAAAAGGTATGTTAAACTTTCAACCCTATCAACTCTTTTGCATATGAGAGCAACCTTTGCTAAGCTTATCGAACTTTGGTACTACGAGGTAAAACATTGATGATACGCTTGGTCAAGACCTTCAAATACTCTGGGAATGGGGTCGCGGGAATAGGGTGTAATAAAATGGGCGCAAGATCTAATGATTCATGCTATCGCATAAATGTGCGACGAATCTAAGTGCCTAATCTGTATATGTGACAGTTTCAGTTAAAAGGGACCTTTGGATGAAAAAATCGATTTTTAACTTTTTTGGTGATTCTTATAAAAGACAATACGCTCTTTCTAATGAAGCAAACCGCAGTTTTCTAACTTTATTACTTTTGTCATAAGTAAGCTTTAAAATATACCATTGATAAGAAAAAAAGAAAACTTGTTAACTTAAATATCGTTTTTCTCCAAAACTCGATTTTTGCGTTAGGTCCCTTTTTACTGAAATTATCACATATATTGAATAAGAATCCGTTGATGTTTTGAATATAACAAATTATATGCGAACCAGATGGGTGCTCAACTCGAATGTGTGGTCTGTTATTTCACTTTCTATTGTGGCTACTCGACCGGGTCCAGGAGAGGGATGCATGCATTCGTGCTTTGGTTGGACTGTTTGTATGTGAAACAATCTTCCAACGAAAGTCTTCCCTCTTACTCTTAACAAATCTAAGTTCAAATTGAATTTCCATAGGCACTACTTCCTTAATCCTGCTTCCCATAACCTATTTTCCTACTTCCAATACAACGCAATGCGTTTGTAGGAGTCCTAGAAATAAAATAATAAATAAATAAAAATATATTAATAATTTTTTCCCTTGTGAATAACGTAGGTGGGTATAATATATTGGGCACCAGCGTTTTTATTTATTTTAAAAAGACTTTAACGTAACAATATCTATTTTATTTGGTTATTGGAGTTGCGCACTATCAACTAGCCTACCGAGGCACACGATGTTAAATATTATATTTTTTAAAAGTAGATATTATATTATTACCTCTTCGACTTTTTTTTCATTTTTTTTAAACAAATTTAAATTGCTTAAATTAAATCTATAACAAATCTATAAATCTTTAACAAGATTTTAACACTTAAAGCTATTTCAGTATTTACTGTTAAACAAAATAAAAACAATGATAGTTATAAACTATTTTGTTCGGTTTGTGCTTTGTTGCGATACAGACGCGTATTCTTAATCCCGCATACAATTGAATTATTAATTACATTTGATATTTTAATATAACAAATTAGCGAATGGACGCATTTTTTTTAAATAAATCTTTAACTTCAAAAGTTTTTGTTATTCGTGCTCAATTCCCAGTTTTTATTCTTGATAAAAACACTTGAAATTTATTGTTGATGGGATAAGCTATTCCTATGCGAATAACAAAAACTTTTGAAATTAAAAATTTTGTATTCCCAAAAATTGAAATTACTTTTTGATAATAAACAGGCAGGTGCACGGCCTAAAAAACACTTAATTGACAACATCTTTTGTAAGTTGTTGTTGTTTTTTATTTTGTTTTTCTTAACCTACTTACAACTACAATTAATGTTGAGAGAATTTCAACTAATTGTAGCGGGGAATGTAAGATGAGATGAACGCACTGTTTATTGTTGATGTTGTTTTGTTTAAACTTTGATATTATTACAAGTAGAACTGTTGCTATAAGTCTTATACGTTTAACATTTTTATTTGGTTTAATATCTTTAGTTTTTCTAAAATCATTATGGATGAAGTTTCCTGATGATCTGGCCTAAGCAACCAGTGAAATGCGCATAGGAATAGCTTATCCCATCAACAATAAATTTCAAGTGTTTTTATCAAGAATAAAAACTGGGAATTGAGCACGAATAACAAAAACTTTTGAAATTAAAAATTTTGTATTCCCAAAAATTGAAATTACTTTTTGATAATAAATCTTTAACATAAAAGTGAACAATAATCAAAAACGAAAAAATTAATAAAAAAAATATATGTATAAATGTACATACATATGTACACATATACTGTACAAAAACATTTTGTTTAAAATTCTTTTTTGGTGCAATACATTAAATAATAAAAATAAAAAAAGCACAGTAAAACAGTGATAAACAAAAACAACTTTTTGCATGAGTAGTCACAATGTAACAACAATAAAACTAGATGAAAGAAATGCATACGTAACAGTTAATGCTAAAGAGTGCAATACTGAAACAAATAAAACAAAACAAAACAATATTAACTACCTAACGGCTAAACCTATTGCTCGTACACGTTCCCTTTCGCCCTCTGTTTTTACAAAGACGGTTGATGCTGAGACATTAAAAAATATTAATCTCTCGCTAGTGCCTGCAAGTGTTGCCGCCTCGGCAAAAACAATTTTAGTAACAAATGTTACCATGAATTCAAACACAGACGCAATGGAAAAATCTCAAGTAAAAAATTGTCAAAAGCCTCAAGTACAAGTTGGTATGGACAGGTACATAACAGTGCTTAAACGTGGTCGCAGCCCTACCTCTGCAGCAGTTGCTTCGGCCTCAAAAGTACCATCTTTTGATAAAATAAATTCTCAAAATCGTTTTGCAATTCTGGAGGATGAATCCTCTGAAGCACCAAACGTCATAAAATCGTCCAAGCCTCCCCCGATATATCTTAGGGAGCAAAACTCAAATGAGCTTATAAAGAGTTTAATTTCGTTAATTGGAGAAAATTCGTTTTACGTAGCTGCTATCAAGCGTGGTAGTATAAACGAGAATAAAATACAAGTCAATCATGAGAATGATTTTCGCAAAATAATAACCAAATTTGAAGCACTTAAAAAAAACTTTTATACATACCAACTGAAGAGCAGAAAAGGTCTTCAGGTAGTGATTAAGGGAATTGACTCATGTGTGGACCCTGAAGAGGTAAAAACATTCCTAGAAGAAAAAGGCTTCAAAATAAAACATGTAGTAAATATTAAAAATAGAGAAAAAAATCCCCAACCACTTTTTCGAGTGGAGTTTGAACCCGGCGACGTAAAGCTTAAAAAAAACGAAACGCATCCTATTTACAATTTGAAATATATTCTCTATAGAAGAATAACTATAGAAGAGCCACACAAAAGAAATGGTCCCGTTCAATGTTTAAACTGTCAAGAATATGGTCATACTAAGGCATACTGCTATTTACCCCCTGTTTGTGTAGTATGTGGTGAATTACATGGTATAGTTCTCTGCGATAAGTCTAAAACCGACCCCAACGTAAAAAAATGTAGTAACTGTGGCGGCAATCACACTGCCAATTATAGAGGATGCCCTGTGTATACTATCGTCAAGCAGTCGGCTGGACCGAAAACTAATCCCCCTCAAATGCAGGTACCAAATCAAGTAAACACAAATGCAATTCAAGCCCCCCAGCCTGGTAATAACAGAATTTCTTACGCTAACGTGCTAAAATCAAACCATGTGCCAATGCAAGGTGCCTCGCCAGGTAATGATGAAACTTCAGTCTCTAATTTAAGTCGTTTAGAAAAAACAATGGAAACATTAGTGCAAACAGTAAATAATTTTACAAACACAATGGGTAATATGATGCAGGAGATTCTTAGAATGCAATCGATGTTATTGCAAGCTGTACTTAACAAACCATGAACTGTTTAAAAATTTGTTTTTGGAACGCAAACGGCATCCGCCAACATAAAAATGAATTAGAATACTTTCTTAAAAATAAACAAATTGATGTCATGATGGTTTCTGAAACTCATTTGTCCTCAAGAAATACGTTTAAAATTAATGGTTATACACTATATGATACCAAGGACCCTCGAGATAGAGCTTGTGGAGGTTCTGCCATTTTAATAAAAACCAGAGTCAAACACTACCTCATGGGTGATCATTGTGAAGATTATCTTTAAGCAACAAACATTTGCGTTGAAGAATTAAATAGAAACGTAGTAATCTCATCGTTATACTCCCCACCTAGATATTCAATATCTGAAGGCCAATATTATAATTATTTTAAATCATTAGGACCTTGTTTCCTGGCCGCTGGCGATTATAACGCTAAACATACCTTCTGGGGGTCCCGACTTATAACACCAAAGGGTCGTGTTCTATTTAATACTATTTCTAAAATGGATTTGAATGTGATAGCGAGCGGACAACCAACATATTGGCCTACTGATCAGCAAAAAATACCAGATGTCATCGATTTTGGCGTGGTTAAAAACATTCCCTTAGAAACGATTTATGTTGAAGCTTCCTTAGAATTATCTTCCGACCACACACCAACAATTGTTACTTTAATGAACCCCAATAGAATTGTATCTCCAACTGGTTACTTAGCGACGCCAGCTACACAAATCAATTGGCTAAAATATAAAAAATATCTCAGCACCCATTGCACAGAAAATATTCTGCTTAGTACACCGGAATACGTAGATCGCGCTATTCTTAATTTTGACAGTTTTCTGAAGCTAGCTGTGCAACATTCCAGTAATACCCCAAAAAAAACTAAAAATATTAAAATTTATTCCACAGATGTTGAGCGTCTCCTGACTGAAAAAAGAAGAGCTCGAAGAGAGTGGCAATTGCACAGATCACCTCAACTAAAGAGTTTATTAAAAGATTGTACAAAAAGGCTAAGAAAGTTACTACAGACTCAAAAAACAGCTTCTCTGCAAAAATATCTTAAGGAACTTGATGCAACTCCGCAATCAGACTACTCAATATGGCGTGCAGCTAAAAATCTAAAAAGGCCAGTCGCCTCTAAGCCACCATTAAGAAACTTGAACGGAAGTTGGGCAAGAAATGATAACGAAAAGGGAAATCTGTTTGTTAATCACTTAAAAAACGTATTTACCCCAAATATATCTCACGATACTGCGGTCGAGCTACCACCTGTTCCTGCTAGTGCGGCTGTTCCCCTAAGATTTGAGATAAGAGAAATCGAAAAGGCTGTTTGTGAATTTAACCCCAAAAAAGCCCCTGGTTTTGATAAGATCAGCAACAAAATGCTTTTGGAGCTACCCAGCACAGCAAAGAAAATTATTCTTTTAATTTTCAATGCTATCTTACGTCTTCAATACTATCCTCAAAAATGGAAGGTTTCCTTAGTCACCATGATACCTAAACCAGGAAAGGATCACACAAAAGTTGAGTCATATAGGCTATAAGCTTACTTTCTAATATATCAAAGCTGTTTGAGAGGCTGTTAGTGTCAAAATTAACTCCAATTTTAAGTGAAAATAGATGTATACCTAACCACCAATTCGGCTTTAGAAGAGAACACAGCACAATTGAACACACCCATCGTATAGTAAACGCCATAAGAAAAGCCTTTGAAGAAAGAAAATATTGTTCCGCTCTCTTCATCGATGTTTCTCAAGCTTTTGATAAAGTCTGGCATGAAGGCTTATTACATAAATTGAAACAAAATTTTCCAGCAAACATACACAAGCTGCTAGAAAGCTACTTAGTCGGTCGTCAATTTATTATAAAAGAAGGAAATTTTCTTAGTTCACCTCAGCCAATTGGCGCTGGAGTCCCACAGGGAAGCATTCTGGGGCCTCTATTATACTTAATTTATACTTCGGACATGCCAACGAGCAACTACACACAAACTTCAACATTTGCAGACGATACAGCTTTTCTAAGCGTCCACGAAAACAGTTATGAAGCATCTCGTTACTTACAGGATCATATATTTCAACTAGAAATATGGTTAAAACAATGGAGGATAAAAGTCAATGAGCAAAAATGCGTACATATAACATTCACCTTGCGTCGGGAATCATGCCCCCCTATTAAAATCAATAATCAAATAATACCTCAAAATTCGCATGTAAAATATCTCGGTATACATTTAGATCGCCGTTTGACGTGGAAAAGCCATATAGAGGCAAAATTAACTCAAATGAAACTAAAAGCCATACAAATTCATTGGCTTATTGGAAGAAACTCTGTCCTTAGTCTCGACTGTAAACTCCTACTTTACAACTCTATCTTAAAGCCTATCTGGTGCTACGGTATTCAGTTATGGGGCACTGCCTCGGCTTCTAATATCGAAAAAATTCAAAGGCGCCAAAATAAACTTCTTCGAATAATCACAGCTGCCCCTTGGTATGTTAAAAATTCAAATATTCACAAGGATCTCAATGTTCCATTAGTTAAAACTGTGATTACGAAATATGCAGTAAAATACTTAACAAGGCTCGAATTGCATCCGAACCCACTAGCTCGAAATATTTTAAATGATAGCGGCCACACTCGCTTAAGAAGAAGAGACACTGCAGCACTTGTCCAATTAGATGAGCGATAAACACCTAGATAAGTGAACAGAACCCGTGATAAAGAAAATTTTTGTCTGGCACTGGCAGGACATAAAATAAAGTATTAGGTTAAGATTTGATTAATTATTGTTAGTTCATATTAAATGTATGAAGATTCAATAAATAATATTGAAAAAGAAAAAAAAAATAAACTATTAAAAAAAGATCAAGGCCCTACTCAAGATCGACAAAAATAAACAATATGCAACCCACTATAATAATTTTCATGATGAAAACGTTAACTAATAAAAAAGCAAAACGTAATACATAAAAAGAAAACAAAAAATTCGTATAACGTTGACCTACCTTAAATAAAATATAAAAAAAGTACCGACCTTCCACAGTTGCAACAGTTTCACACATTTAGCACACATTCATTGTTTTCTTTCCACCTTCACAGTACGAACACACGCTTTCATATGATTTTACACGTGGATACATTTTTGCGTATGTATGTTTGTAAGTTCATATGTTGGAAAGGGTCGTTTAACAAAAACCAACCTCTAATAAATAAACTTAAATGTTGCGTAATGTGAAACGTTGCCAGTTATTGCAGTTGAATTAAGTGTTAAAAAAATTTTTTATTTATGCACATGCAGAAATAATACAAATTCAGAAAATAAGTAAGCGTATTAGCTTATTGAAATCCTAATAAAATAACGATTAGTAAATGATTTCCCATAAAATTATTATTATTATTATTGCGTTATTTAAGGCAAATTGGGCAAAAGTTTGATATTTAATTTTAATTTAGAAAATCTGTCAAAAAATTTGCTACTTGTAGAAAATTTCGGAAAAATTAGATCTATATTCAATATTTTGCCAAAAAATTTTTCTTTTTTTTTAGAAAAATTTTACGAAAATAACATTAACAATATTTTGTTTGGTCAAAATCTTCCATTTATTATCACTTTGTCATTGAACAAAAAAGTGCTAAAAACACTGTTTGATTTTGTTTCGGAAATTACGAATTTTGTGCTAACAAAGTATCATTTATGTTAAATTTTACTTTTTATACACATCACCACCGATGGAAAAGGGTATATATCATACTGTCATACCGTTTGTAATTTCTACAATATTGATTACTTGACGGCAACAGTGGCAGTTGTATTTTTGCAGCCCATTAGAAATGGCATCCGCCATTAATTTTGCGTCACATTCGTTGCATATTTAAATATGCTTGCCGGGAATAAGAACAAAGTTTGGGCTTTTGTTGTGACAAATAACATACAGGTAGTCGTTATTGGAATCTGGGAGTTAAAAAATTTCTTCTTCGGATTCTTCATCGGAAGACTCTTTAAAAATGTCTTCTTCTGGTGTCATATTGATACAAATTTCGTTTCCCTCAAACAATATTCTTGATAGGAATGCAGAAACTGTTAGTTTTCCTTCCTGCAATAAATTTGATGCACTTAAAATTTTAATGAATTTGGCAAATTTGTCCCATTTTCTCCGTTTTTCGGCAATTGCTCCTCCACTTTCGCATATTGAAAAAGTGACAATTTTTTTTTGCGAACTGACCTAAAACTACATTAAAACAAGTTTTGTATATTATAACAGGACATAATCTACATTTTTGACGATTTTGGAGTAAATTTGAAAATGAAATAATATATTTTTAGGGACTAATTTATTTAATTTCAGATTTTTGGGGACTTATTTCATATGAAATAACTCCCCAACATAAAAATGAAATAAGTCCCAAAAAATAAAATAAATCCCCAAAAAACGAATATGGCACCATAACTTGTTTTTTACTAAATTTAAAATCAAGCACAATTGAATCAAGTAAGCCCTGGGAAAAAGGATGGAAAACTCGACAAGAGATGTAATCGTGACACTGCATGACAACGTACGTTCGTGACTGATAAGGAGTTTGTAGCTCGAAAGCTCATCCTACTAAAAACTTTTTTTAATCGCCTCAAACCCCTCTTTCTCCCCCTCAGAGCTAAACGATTATTGCTAGCATTTTTATGCGTAAATAACTTCAACAAAAATACCCACCTGTATCGACGAAGGATAAAATACTTAAATTAAATCAATATTTGCTACTTTTTTTCTCTATATTTGCGCAGTTGAATTTCGTAAAAAGTTTAACTATCTAATCTGCACGAAAACTAAACCTAATGTGAGATTAGTGACCAAAAAATTAAACATTATTTTTTTATTGTTTCTGTTAAAAAAACTTCGATATTTACTAAAGCTAAACTTGTTCATAAATTTGAATTACAATTCACAGAGAAAAACTCTTAAACATTCAAAAAAACTCAAGCTAATTTGCAAAATTTTTAACAAACAACTTTTTTCAAACTCTCAAGTGTATTTAAAAAAAAAAAAATCGCACCACTCTGGTAAAGTGTTAAAATTCATAGCATAATCCAGCCAAGCGAGTTTTTTAATTTTACCATCAAAAACACACGCACCCATTCTTGTGTATGCATACATGTGCACAATAAGTATATAACTTTTTTTGATATCATAATAAAAAACAGTTTTTCAGTTTGAATTTCTTAAATTTGTTTTAAATTTTTGTTTTTTAAAACCCATGATTTTTTAATTATTGTACAAATATATCATAACAGCAAAAAAAGTTTAATATTGAGTTTTTGATTGATTATGATGCACTGGACTAAATAACATGTCCCTATAAAATTAAAAAAAAGTTTTTTTACGCCCGTTTGCAATTTACGTGACGATATTTAGATTTAAATATGTATTTTTAAAAATGAAATAAGTAAAAAAGACTAGACATTTTAAGATATAAGCTGTGTATAGTTTTATACAGTGGATACATATCCTGTAACACCTTAAGGCTGTTACACACTATCCCACAAAGTCTTACGTATTTTTCAAAAATGCTTCCCTGATCTAATTATTCCTTGAACATTTTCAAAAAACAATAACAACTTATCATGACAGGATTGCATTTTCGAAAATTACTAAAGACTTTGTGGGATAGTGTAAAACGGCCTTTAACTCTTATTGTGTTTTCTTTTCTACAAAAAAATACCACATTAAGGTGCATGTATAAAATGTCTTGTCGAACATGTAATACTGCAATTTTTTATTTGGCGAGAAAAAAACACAAAAATGGATCGCCCTGTTTTTAACAGCTGACAAAAAGTCTGTTCTTCAATATATAAAAAATATGTACATAAATCAAAAAGTGTGTTCTTCAAAATATAAAAAAATATAGTAGATAAACCTTAATTTGTTAATAGATCGATATTAAATAAATAAACAAAATGAATGATGAAATTCCAATTTCTTTAGTTTGTTTTTCATTTAATATGTAATCAAGAAAATGCCTTTGCCAGATTGCCGATTTATTAACATCAAGTTTTTACGATTTCTTGATTTGACGTTTTTTTTCAAAAACAATTTTATAACACTGAATCCATTTAATTTTATATAACTGACAGCCTACCATTAACAATGTTATACTTTCTTTTGTTTTTACTATTAAATAATAGAAAAAAATAACTATTAAAACTTAAAATTTTTACTGTTCTGATTAAATGCGATTTTTCCCAACTTCGTCTGGTAACCCTATATATATAAACAGAAGCCATCTTTTATCAACACCCTCGATTTATGCCTTATGACATTTAAAGGTGATTTTTTTAAGAATAAAACACGCTGCCCTTTTAGAGAGAAGAAACGAACACCAAATTGCATATTTTTAAATAAAATGTGACATTTTTTTAGAAAAGAAAACACCATTTGTTGTCCACATGGTCTGGCCAGACATATTTTACCTTTTTTTTTGTAGCAAAAGTTTTAAAGAAACGAAGGCTTTGCATTCTTCAAGTTGTCCTTAATCAAATAAAACAAATTTGCAGTCATTAGGATCACATTTAGGGCACAAAACCCTCTCAGAACATAAAATCGCGAAGTGCACTTTTGCACTGACAAAGCTTACTTTGCTTATCCGGTTAAAGGGTTTTTTTTTTGTTGAGAGAGATGTTGTTGCTGTTGGATTTTTTTTTACTCAGCCACTTCTTTAACAAATAAGCTGGTCTGTTTTTCTAGTGTGGATTGTGCTGAAGATGAATTATGTGACAGAAAAACTACATAGACGTTGGGCGAATCGCCTACCTTAAAGAGCGGGATAGGCATGCAACATGCTACCCAGAGCATTGTGAAACATTAATTAGCTTTCTTGAAGCTTATGAAAGATTTAATTAATGTTTGTTTAACTATCTAATCAAAAAAGTTGGAGATTATTTTGTATTAAAATACATATGGATACCTTCCCATAAGAATGTATTAAGCGACACTTTTTTCGAAAATGACTTTTTGATGTGGAACTGGCCACATTTTGGCCTGGGTTTCGCTGCCCTATCATGGATAACTAGAGAGAAAATTAAATTGTATCAACCGTCAAGTTTTCTCACTGCAATAATGTTTCTCCCTGAAATTTGTTTTTTCCGCAAAGCAATTATGCTAAGCCACATTTTTAAAAATGTAATTGTCGTAAGCAACAAAAGGTTCACACAAAAATTTTGTTAGATGTCGCTTAGTTTAACCGAAACTGTCGCTTAGCACACTCATCCAACTAGAACTTGATCCATTTTTGTCGCTAATAACACTCCAGACTATGATTGTCTTTGAGTTTAAATAATTTTTATATGAAGTACGCTACTGATTTTTCCCCATTTGGTTTGTGTTTTTTTTTTGTTTCGTCAGTTTTCGTCGTATTTTTGTATGTAAATACTTCTGCACAGATAGATGTTGATTTTAGTTCAAATATTTGAATGAAGTAAGTAGGCTTTGGTTTTGTTTTATTTTGATCCTTTTATTTTCGTCAGTTGGTATCGTACTTTTTTCGGTGAGGAATTAGTTCATCGTTTCGTTGTATTTTAGTGGAACTATTTATAATTTTACCATGAATAAAAATTTGCCACGTCCCTCTGGATTGCAAAAGCCAATTTTGTTTCATTCAAGAGGTAGACAAATGGTTGAATTAGCAAAACATGCCAATGAAGGAATGAAAGTAAGTAAAGAAGCTCCTTGATTCTTGATACATGTTTATATCTTGAGGTAGGTGAGATAAATACAATTATGAATTTTGTTTTAGCTTAATCATACTATAAAAACAAAATGTACTACGGGCTGAAGGTGTTGGTCTGCACCATCTGATTCGTATCTGGGTCTGAGTGTGATCCGTTTGAAACAGATGGGAGTTCATCTTGGCATAACGACTTCATAGAAAACTCAAACGCCAATGTATGAGATATGGGCATTTCCATTTTGACGTGTCGTGATATTTGTAGCACAAAATGTAAAAAAATTAAATGACGAAGTCAAATTTGTAAAAAGGGTTTTTATATATAGAAAGTAATGAAGTAGCTCTACATTCAGAAAAAAAATTACAGTAATCGACGCTAATGATTTGCAGATATAAGCAAAAATCTGCCCTGGCGTGACGTTAAAAAAACGGAAGTGGGTTTTGATTGCATTACAAAACTGAAAAAATACTGCGAATTGAGCAAGAAGTTTTGTACAAAACCTTTTTTAGTAAACTTAGAATTTATATAGATTTATTTTTCAAGCTATCAAATTTAAAAATCTTTGCTCGTTTTAAGGTAAATATGGGAATTTTCAGCTAAAAGTCTACTTTTTTAATGTAACGCCAGATTGCAAATAAGGTTGTATTTTCGGACCATCTTGTTTAATCGTTATCCCTTTTGTTACTTAATGTAGAGCTTGTTGCGCTTTACACCAAAATATAAAAAAGTAAACGATACATATTAAATTTTTTGAGAAACAATTTAAAATACTTCTGGCGTTACGTGACAAAAAGTAGACTTTTCGCTGGAAATGCCCATATGTAACCAGGGGTTGGGGGTAAAATCGAAAAGAGCTCGTGTTGAGAAGAAACAAAAATCTATGCAAAGAAATCCATGCAAGAGCTGCCAAAACAAATGTGCAACCAAATTAAGTGAGTCGCAAAGGCAAGACGTTTTTGACTTTTATTGAAAACTGCAACATGCCCAGCAAAAAAATCGGATTTATTCCTGCTTGATCGTGTTCCTTTCAAAAGGCAACGAAGCAAAGAAATTGAAAAGAAAACAGACACAAGAAAATTTTGAAGGGAAAAGAATAAAAGTATGTATGCAGTTTTTGCTGAAAACCCTTAAAATTTCAAGTAGAGTTGTGACATATGCCCTTGAAAAAACAACAGTTTTATATACATCGGAAACAGACAAAAGGAGTGCAGCAGCTACGTTCAATGCTACGTCCGCTGATTTAAAAGAAGCCGTTTGCACTTTCATTGAAAGCTTATTAGGGGTTCCGTCCTACTATTGCCGTTCTAGGACCAATAGAACTTACATGCCCACCGAGTCTTTTAGTATGTCTAACAATTTTTCGCGGAATTTTCAAATCCATGTTCCCAAAAAATATAAGTATACCTTTTGCGAATCATATAAGGACCGTGAACTGGATAAAACACAGAAAGTAAAAGGGACAAAACATTCTCAACAGAAAGAGGCGAGCCATAAACTGTTTATGGAAGATTAAGAAAAAGCCAAGAGTTCACCATAATTTGTTGTGCTAGTTTAGACCTGCTAAAAGTTCTTAACGTTCCACATACGCAAAGTATGCTATTTTATTACTAGAGAAAATACTCGTTTTATAACGAGACAATTTATGAGAGGGGAACACATACATACAAAGATTTCCGCGATTGCCAAAAAGAAGCTCTTAAATGTTTTCCAACACAAGGAGTTAAAACCAAGGAGCAAACTAATTTCAAGATTACAGAATCTAATATTTTAATTTTTTCTAAACCATACCCAGAAATAAAATATTTACAATTTCAAACACCTTCTCCTTCGTATACCCTGGATCAAGTAAATTGCCTTGAAAAATTCAATGAACCAGACATTCTTTATTCTTCAAAACTGCCAATATCAGGCCCG
The DNA here is from genome assembly GCA_949318255.1 of Pollenia labialis. NCBI lineage: Eukaryota > Metazoa > Arthropoda > Insecta > Diptera > Polleniidae > Pollenia > Pollenia labialis. Next base: position 58,458,011 of record OX439142.1, read on the forward strand.
AAACGAAAGGATTTAGAGAGTCTGCTCAAAAAATAGTTTATTCCTGAACGACACATACAAGAATACGAGGATATTATAAAAATACATTTGGTGAGAAAGAAGACGAATTGGCAGAGACAGACAAAGAAGATGATTTGTCTGACAATCAAAATGATTATTAATAATCTTAAAATGTCCGTTTTGATCTCAAAGTGTAATTTTTGAATTTTTGTTTTGAAATAAATGTTTTGTTACTTTTTATATAGATTTTTATTTATTTTTTAAATTATATTTATATTTATTATATTTATGTAAAAATATGATTTTTTTTAACTATGTTTTGCATAATGGCTAACATTTTAAATTTTTTATACAGGACAGTATTTTTAAGTATAACAGTTGAACATATTTGGTCACACATGATATGTAAATGAGACTTCTCCGTATTATAATAATAACGCTTTGCAAACTAATCTTAAGTAATTGTATGATACAGAATGTAGTTTAATGAATTCTTTGAGCCGTTAAAATGTTTTTGTGTTATCCCATAAAGTATATTGTATTGTATTGGGTTCCAGGGTAACCGGATGAGCATGTTGCGATGGTTAAAGTCTAAGCGATTTTTTTGAATATTAAAGAAGCAAAACTAAATCTAGAATCTGAATTCGCTTTCTTTTTAGTTAAATAACAATGATCCAGAAGCTTGTTTAAAAATTTTAGCACTTAATACATTTTTTTCAAGTAAATATACCTAGGTGGGTACCATGGTACCCGGGTGTTAGCACAAGGGTTAAATCATCATTAAGTTTTTGTATGCAATCATCTAATTTGTTGCAGTTTCTATTATGCATCTTTAGGATAAAGTCGAATCTCGCAGTGCATAAGTTGACATGGTAAATCGTTTGCAAATATTGAGAAAAGAAGTGGATCAAGAATTGTTTCCTGTGGATCACCTCTTCTTACTGGTGAAAAACATGAAGTTCACATTGAAGACGGCCTTAGAGAAAGGATGACATCAGATTAATCGATGTTGAAGAAAAATTCATCATGTTATATAATTTCTGTTTTAATTTTGTATGGTCAACCGTATCGAACGCCTTGGAGTGATCCAATAAGACTAGCATTAGCAATCGTCCGTCATCCACTTCCCTTCTTAAATCTTCAGCTACATCAGTCAATGCAGTAATGCAACTATGCCTTGCACGAAACCCAGATTATCGATCACTAAGTAACCGATAATCTCTTATGTACAGTGTAATTTGTTTATTCAAAATTCTTTCAATAGCCTTTGATGGATAGGGTAGATTCGCTATTGGTCGAAAATCGTTGTAGGATTTTGTTATGGGCAAGACTTTCGCCTGCTTCCAGCGAGAGGGAAAGGTCCTTGTTGTGATTACTTGATTAAAAATAAAAGTTATCTGTGGAAGAATCGATGGAAAAAACATCTTAACTAACAAAGGATGTAGACCATCAACACCCATAGTATTAAAATTTATTTAAACACAGCTTGTGTAGACGGCAATCTAGGTAACACAGTTAAAAGTGGAATGGCTTACAGGAAGATTATTTATACGATAGACATCATAGAATTAATGATTTGCTTCCGGCATATTAATGTTTACAAGCTTCTCATTTATCTCATCAGGGTTTGGAATGCATTCAGTAACATGTTTGTGTTTACCAATACCAATATCACGCATAGTCTGCCACTTTATCTTTGTATCAATTGAATTAGAAAATTTCTCGGCATACAAATTTGATTTAGCTTCTCTGATCTTTTTAGTAACGATTCTTTTAGATGCACGAACAATTTCATGAAGTCCAGTTGTTTTGTATCGTTTCCATCTGGCGTAGGCTAAGTCACGTTCGGCTATAAGCCTGCCAATCTGTGTTGTAAACCATGGTTTATTTTTATGGCTAATGGCTTTTGTTCTTAATGGAAACGTTACATCAAACAGATATTCTAGATATTTTTCTAAAAAATTCAGTTGTTCATCAACCGTTAACATGTAGTAGATGCTGTTCCAATCAATTTTACGATATTTTTCCTGCAAAGTTTTTTGGGATTTTTAAAGTCATGGTAAGTCATATGTCATATCGTCCTTAGAAAAACAGGGTGCCGATAAATGATCGTATATAAGTATGTTAGAAAAATTATATACAAAAAAAGGTCAATCAGTGTGTTGCTGCTGTTTGTAAAATACGTGGCGGTACTAGTATTTCCCACTAAAAAAGTTAAAAATGTTTATGTTACAAGATATCGGCCGATATTTTGCAGTTATTAATGATTTGGAGGAAAACTTTTATGGAAAAAAACACAAAATAGATATGTATAGGCACTAATTGTGTAAAACGCAATGCCAAAAATTACATTGAAAGTAAGAACAAAGCCAAAATATTTTGTAATTTTGTTATTGCTTTCTACATAAATTCATTTTGCGTGTTAAAAATTTTCAACGCTACAAGATATGCAGTGTTTTACTTATATTTTAATTTTAATTTCGGCACTTAGAGTTGCCACTTGCTTATATTTTGTTGTATGTTGTATGAAAAATTTTCACATTTAAGGTGGTACCCAGTTAAAATCGGTTCAATTCATACTTTAATTTTGACTATAGTAGCAATGAAATTAAAAGAAGGTTTTTATTTTAAAGTTGTTTCTAAAAAGAACCGACTTTAGAGTTTGACTATGAATATGGGCCAATATGTTTTTTTATACTTATAAGTTTTATAAAAATATAAAGTTACAAAAAGTGGACAAAAATAAGTTATTGCGAATTAATTAAAAAATGTTAAAACACACTAATTAAAATTGCTCTTATATGAATGAAAGTGTACACAGTAATAAATTTTTCGAAATGTAAGAACACATTTGGCTGCACAAAATCATTTATAGCTCTAACAATGTAATATAAATGTGTGTAATGTTAATGTTATGTTGTTCAAAAACAACGTTTCCATTAGATCAATATTACTACTAGTGTTCTAATAACAAAAATATACTGTGGGGATTTTTTTCGGAACATATTTATGTGTATAGTAACATACATTTGATTGATTTTTGGATCTTTCATGGATTTCACATCAAAATTATTGTTAAAATTATATAGTATTACCGAATGTCTAATAAATATTAACGGAATATACTACAAATTGATTTAAATAATTATTTAAAATCGTAAAATAATAGCTTATCTACCTCATTATATTAAATTTTTTTTATAATGTATAATTATAACTTATTTTAGATGTAATAATAAAGTTATTATTTAATATATAACTTGTAATCCAAAAAGTGGCGAATAAAGCTACAAAGTAATGAATTCAGGAAGTCATTAAAAGTAGGATTGTAAGTAAAGTTTTAACTGGGTTGTAGTCTTTATTCGAAAAAATAATGGGTTCTTGTGAGTAAAGATAATTAAAATACCTTAAGTCTTTTCACAAAACGTAGCAATACTACAAACGCGATCAATTTAAATAGATTTTTGTACGTTATTTGTATCGCATTTTTAAAATCTGGACCGTATTATGTTAATTGGTATGTCTGTTGGCAAATTAAATTTTTTTCTTTACCATTTTTTCTTTACCAGAGATGAACTCACTGTTTATTGGTGATAATTTTGTTTAAACTTTGATATTGTTACAAATAGATCTGTTCCTGTACGCTACACAGTTTTATTTGGTTTAGTATCTCTAGTTTTTCCAAAATCTTTATGGATGAAGTTAACTGATGATCTGGCCTTACCAGTGAAATGCGCATAGGAATAGCTTATCCCATCAAAAATAAAATTCAGTGTTTTTATCAAAAAAAAAAAATAAAAATTGGGAAATTAAGCACGAATAACATAATCATTTCAAATTAAGTATATTTTAAACTCAAAATTAAAAAACAATCGATTGAAATGTTGCTGTCAACATCGTCAAATGTACTAATTAAAGTTTTCTGCAATTTATATTTGCAAACACTCTGGTCTCAAGGAAAAATTGTTGATTGGAATTTCCACTCAGAATTTTTTTGTAAAAATAAAAAGCCACAAGAACAATAAAAAGTGCAATTAAATAAATGCAGTAAAACGTTGGAATTTATGTTAGTTTCATGCTGTATAATTATTGTGGGCAATAATTTTATCGATTGAAGGAAAAATTGTATGGCAAAGACAATTCTTTTTTTCAACAAGTTAAAAATTAAAATTATATGCAATGGTGAGCATATACAGTAGGGTTGAGACTTATATTTTATAAAAAAATCTTCTGGTGAACCATCTGTTAAATACTTCGAGTTGATTTCCTTTAATATCAGTTTTACATTTTCATGGTAAATGCAAACGCATACTGTGTGAGTTCCGCTGCTTCCTGCCAAAACGCAGTGTTTTAACCTCAGTTGGGTAAATTTTGTGAAGCCAATTTTGACATCACCGTGTTCTGTTCTGTAGAGCTTCAGTTTCGCAATCTAAAGTTTTTCCCTTCTTTTTGGTTGGGAGTGTGAGAATACCATGCTAAGCAACCAATTTTTTTAGCAATTCTTGCTTTTCGTTGAGACGTTCCAAACTCAGTCATTATTTTTGCACAACTCCATGTCGATGGAGCAAGCGTAAGAAGTTAAACTCTTTCAGCTCTACTCTGTGACGTTTTGTATTTCTCTTTTATTTGTTCAAGAACTTCTACTGCATCCTTATGACATTTGTTTTGACACTCATTCTTTGAACGGATACCTTCTACTGAAAAGTTAGAATAACCATCATCATCAACAGTTCTGTCATCATTCTCATAATTACTTTTGTCTTCGTCTGGGATAACTTGAACGCAAGACTCATTACTATTCAAATCCGGTAATTCGTTCAACTTTCCCAGCTCTTTCCTGCATGACCCACAAATTTTCCACCGTTTTGACAGCGTAGGGAATTTTTCTAATAAGCCGTCGGAAATATTTCGCATATCCGATGATCTGTGAACTTTTTTGTTAAAGGGATTAAAACAAAAAGAAGCAAATGCACTTTGAAGCTTCACCTTTTTCGGAGCTGTAGACATAGTAAAAATTAACTATGTAAATAACACACGTCTAAGCTGTAACGCTGTTTCAAAAAAACTGAATACCGAAGGTCTTCAGAATGACAATAAATAGTTTTTTAAGATCACATATGTAGTGCATTTTAATGAAGGTGTCTAATTTTTTATTAGGGTGAAGAAGGGCTTAGTGTGGGTTAACCGCATGTTACATAATAAGAATAATAAAGTACCTTTTTTAACCAATTATTACTAATAATAATAAAAATAAGCCACCTGTAAATTTTCATCTTCTAAACATAATATTAGAAAACTACCTGTTAACTTTGTCATAAAATTATAAATTAACTGGAATTTCGGAGAATGGCCATGAAATATTTCTACCTGATTTAAAAACTTGTCTCTGGAGCACCTGATATTTTGACAACAAAAATCACATTTAGTATTACGTGCGCTCAAAACTGCATATTTTTTTATGTAGGAAAAATAAAAAAAGAATTATTTGTCAACATTTCTACAGAAAAAAGTGATTTTATTCCTGGGATTAACATATTGTGGGCATTACAGTATCGAAGGTTTAAAATGATAGTTGGGTATGCTACATACCGTAGGAAAGGTTAATTTGTCTAGTTTCTTTGCATACGTTTTGTTTTTAAGGCTTTAGAAACTCATAACTCATACATAAGCCACTCGCATTCCAAAAAGCGACCAAAACTAGAAAAAGACATAAGCTTTCTTTTGAGCAAAAAAAAAAAAAAAAACCTTCCCGCTAAAAAAATTAAAAAAAAGTTTTAAATTTAAAAAAAAAGAAATCAAAAGATGGATCATATAGCTATCGAAGCTACTTGGGACAAATTTTGCTAACACCAATAGGTAATAAGTTACATGGATAAGAAAGAACACCTGTATGGCCAAAATGTCAAACTTTGACCCCCACTAACTCAGAAACTTTTAGACCAATCTTGTTGAAAAAGTGCCTAAACTTCCATCCAATAGGACTAACCTTGGTGCAAATTTCATCCAAATTGGAAGACATCGATTTCAAAATTGGGTCACTTGACATAGGGTTAGCTAAAATGCAAAAAGGCATTATTACAACAAATTTAAAATCGAGTTGTTGATTGAGTATTATGAGTGCCATTAGACTACATGTGGCGATTAAAATAGACTACAAGTGTGATTATTTGATAAATGCAAATCGACGTAATAACACATTTTTTCTAACAAAACATAAGGAAATGGATTTCTTTGATACTTTTTTAAAGAATTAAATGGGCATCTAATCAATGCATGTTTTTCTGCTCTGTTTATAGTTTTAAATTTAAAAAGTTTTTTGCTTCTCCTGTAAAATTATATTTATGTAAATTACGCCTTTTTGCATTTAAGCTAATGATAAATAGATGAAAAATTATTTATTTATTTAAGAATTTCTTGATTATCCTACATAACAAGATAAATCTTATAGTTAAAGTGCAGAAAAGTTTGAAAAGAAGAAAAAAAAGAGTACATTATATCAAAATGGAAAGAAATTAAACATTTAATTTAAAGAATGATTACTTTTAAGTTGATTGAGTGTAACATATAAATTATTAATTAAAAATAAACTAAACTAAATAAATAAATAGCTCTGATGGCTAAAATTAATTGGATTAGTTTAATAGGTTTAAGCTTATGAAATAATTGTTTACTAAAATTGTTCTCATTGTTGTGTGTTTGGACATGATAAAAAATTGATATTCAGATATCAGGTACACGCCGTAGCCTATTATTTTAATTCCCCTGTTAGACCTCGCAAAGGTAAATCTGTTGTACAGATATGGAGAATTCTTCGTATATATAATTTTATGTAGCATTTGCAATTAATAATATAAGAATTATTTGACCCATGTCAATTTAGAAATTGTGTATGAAACGATGTCTACCGTTATCGCACGCTTGACTTTTCAACGACAAACAGCTGAGCTGCGCCCAACCTAAAGTTTTTAACATGACATGTCGATTGACAATGCCAACGAACGCAAGCGTTATAATTTTAATACAAATTTGCGACACACTGTGTCACTTGTATTGTGGTAGTCGACAAAGGCATTTTATTGGAATATTAAACGAAGTTAATTCTTGAAACACTAATAAAACTTTTATAAAATATGTTTCACAAAATTATGTTGCTAAAAATGTTGTACATATCAAATATTTTTTGCTTACTACTTTGTTGTCATTTGTAGCAAATCAAGTAGCACAGAGATTTGTTTATGGCTTCGTTTGCATGTGTTGCCTATTTTTATTTTCTAACTAACTAACGTTTACGTTTTGCAAAAGTGTATGTAGTCAATTGAAAAAATTAAACGATAACGTTTAAAACTTAAAACAATATTAAGTTGGCCGCTTTTGAGAACGTTAATAAGTGACTTAATGTCGCTCGTTTGTCGTTGAGACATGCTGTTAAAGTGCGAGTGCGACTACAAGGAAAGAATAATTTACTAAATCACTAGAAAATATCGATTGAACCAAAAAAATTTTGCATCATCCTCCTCCAAAATTTCTTAATGAAAGCATATATTACGCAACAAAGCGAGTTAAAATTTACTTACATAAATTCAGCTAAAAAACATTCATTATAGTTTCTTAACCTTCGCTCTCATGAAGACATTTTTATACTTGAACTCATGGTATCTACCTGGGTAGATTAGGCCTTTATCCATTCAATTTGTTTAAGGCATTTTATGTATGTACATATGTACAAAATTTTTTATCAAAAAATCTTATATTATAGGAATACTTAGCCGAGGAGTTTTAACCCCTGGGCAAAATGTTGTCTCAATACTCAACCAAAACATGGCCTTTGGCGATGTTTTTTTAATTGATTGAATATTTCAGCCCTGGCAGTTTACAATATAGTATATGCCAAAAACAACACACAAATTGCAGTTAAAAAACTCTCGACGTATATTATTCTGAACTCTTTGGGAAGAAATCTTAAAGCATCACAAATAAAATCTCGACCCGAAATTAATATATAAATAAATTGGTGAAATCGGCCATTAATATTTTACAAAATACGATCAAAATCCTGAAGTTTTTACATTATCTTTAAAATAAATTTAAATACGCATATACACAATTAACATAATCGAACATGATCGAGCGTGTCAAAAGTTTTTAAACTTGTTTTTATTGTGTGTACTGGTAATTGTTGCTAGCTAACATGACCGGTCATTCAAAGCATTTTAAAGCTTTTATTTATGAAATTAACACATGTACGTAAATTCATACATATGTAGGTATATATGTACATACATATGTAGTCATGTACATTGACTTTTATTAATACCACAATTGACATGACCGAACATGTGAAACCTTGTTGTTGATGTTACTAAGTGCAAGACTTTTATTATGGCTGGGAATGCAGAACCACCTTTTTTTGTCTACTAACGCACGGTGCATAAGAAAGATCTAGAACTAAGCTTGGCCAATCATGAATGTACACACACGTTTGATGTTACTGATCAGTAGCATATATTAATGAATACTTTTCAATTATCGGGGCTTTTTTGATTCTAGCGTTCAATGCAAACACATCCTAGCTAGAAACGCAAACAGAAACATAAAAATAATTTAAAATTAAAATTAGATTAGACCTTCAAATTGGTAATAAATTAAACCTTAAACCAATAAAAAGTAAAAACATTGTACAAACATAATAAAATTTAAAAAAATAGAATCTGGGAATTTATTTCTCATGGTGAGTACATTTATTATATATAAATTTTCATATTATTCGAATGTGTATTCTAAGTCAAATTACAATCCTCCATTCCAGGAATATTTTCTATGCACTATCAGAATTTTCGTTTGCATATTTCTGCTACGACTCTTACTTTAGCTATCCTTTGGCTAGCAATGACTACTTTTAAAGTATTAAAGCTTTTAAAGGTTTGTAATTTAACTAATTTTCGAATAATGTGAAAATTTGTATAAAATTTATTAAAGTTAAAAAATTCAAAATAAAGTGTCTATTTTTTTTTAAAAAAAGCACAATAAAACTCCTAACATTAAATAAATGCAGCTTATTTTTAGAAATATCTTTCTTATTCTGATTAAATACTAACAACCTTTGCATTTCTTGTCTTAACAAATACGAACTGAATAAATTAAAATCATTAAGTTATTTTTGGATTTGTTTGTATTGGGAAACGAAATTCATTACTTTAGAATATAAACTTCTTTCCGTGTAGAGAGGAAAACTCCCTAATCAACTTTTTTAGCATGTGATTCGCAAATGTTATTGTGCGGCTTATTTGTTATTTTCGACTCCTCTGGAATATACTCTTTAGTCTTTTTAAAATAAAATGTTTGCCAAAGATTTGCAATTTTTTTGCATATCTTTAAAAAACGAAATTTTATCACAAAAAATATTGTAACCGATAAAAAATGCTTGTAAGTTAAAAATCGGGAACTTTTTTGACAGCAGCGAAAATAATATTTTCCCAATTTTAAAGTCGCAACACTAATATTCAGTCAAATTTATATTCAAATAACAATTAACTACTGTTAAGAACTTGACCTTAGCGCTATCTACCAGGTCAAAATCTTAAATTTTAAATTTAAAATTAAAAATCACGACAACAGCGCATCCTATCTAAATTAAACTAACGAGAACCCTGGCTTCAGACTAAGCTATTTTATTGTCAAAGTTAGGTGTCAATCGATAGAGCGGTTCTTTAGATTTAGTAACGCATACCCATACAAGTATATAATTTAAAAAAATTAAAATATCTATTGTTTGATCTTGGTCCGCCAGCAAAGTCTAGAATGGATATTATTTCAAGGTTTATACTTCTTTATGAGTTTTAAAGATAAAAAAAATGTTTTGCTAACCATATTAGTGAAAGATGGCGTGCTAAGTCGTAAGATTGAGGTTGTCAATAGCGTTCGTCAAGGATGTAGGATGTATCCTCTGCTGTTCAATACAGTGCTGGATGGTGTTTTGCACCAGGGAAAGAACGAAGGACGTCGAATATGCAAAATATGCGTTATTTTGGGAAATCTCTTGTAAAATTCATTGGTTCTTTTAGTAGAATGGTAAAAAGTGCTCTTAAATTGTTCTGAATACTTAACATATTATTTTGTAAGCGAAGTTTTTACTGGGTGTTCGATTTTCAGAACATGTCTGAAAATTTCTATGTATATATATTTGTAATGCACTTTAAACCGCGTTAATTTCTAAGCTTTTCTTTTAAGATTTGGTTAATTTGTTTTTTACGTACTACACTTTCGCGCCAAAAGCCCGCAATTTTTTTAACTTCTAGTTTCGGAAACTTTGGTTTTACAACGAATTTAACGACAGTTTAAAAAATAAAAGGTACGGGGTTATAAAAAACTAGATAGTCTGGTAAAAATAGGTAACATATTATCTGACAGTGCATGATTTATACATTAGGAAATACTGCTGAATTTTGTTTTTATAATAAACGTAAAACTGATTATAAAAATGTTCTATTTTAGAAAGATATTTCTGAATTGCATTATTTGTCACTTATACTCTTATTATGTTCCAATGTATGTGTAATAATAATAGGTTTAGAAGGCAACAATATGTAATTTGTTTTAAAGTATTTAGTCTGTTATAATAAAAACATTTTTTGTTTTCCGAAATTAATTTTAATTGTCTAATTCCATACAGTGCTATTCATTATTCGAATATGACCGTTTGAATTATACGATCGAATAATGGGAAAACAATTCCTCGATTAAGCGAACACCAATTAAGTGGATACAGTAGACGCTCACAAATTAGAGCATTCAGTTATTCGAACGTCCAGAAATTAGAATCAGTGTTTGCAATACATTAAACGCTCTAAAATTCGAATTTAAAATTCTAATTTCAGAGCGTTTTTTTGTTATTTGAACACAAGAAATCCCCAATTTATTTGTATTCTGTTTAACCCTTATGTGAATGGCAAGATACCCGGGAACCCTTGGAATTTTCAACTTAGGCCCTAATTTTGTAAAACAGAACGCACGCCAAAGTATTATATTGAAAGCAAAAACAAATTCATTAATATTTTGTAATTTTGTTGTTGCTTTGTACAGCAATTTATTTACCGTTTTAAAATTTTCAACGCCACAAGCAATGAAATCTTAAAAACCAATGTGAATTTCTGTTAGAGGCAACAACAAAATTACAAAATATTTATGAATTTTTTTTGCTTTCAATGCAATTCTTTGTCTTTGCTTGTGTTTAACAAAATGTTTTACATATTTAAAACTTCTTGAGAACTCCTTACTTTTAAACCATTTTAAATTAAATTTATTTTTAAGCTTAAAAATTATTTTGAAAAGGCGTTGTGAACCAGTTTTCATCTTACACCCTTAACGATATGGTAAGGTACCCGGTAACGGTATGGTAAGGTACCCGGGCACCTTCATACAGTAAATTCCACATAGGTACCCGGGTAGCTTGCAATGCTGTTAAAGGTGTTTTTTTTTTGCCATTCACATAAGGATTAAACATAATCACAAAATTGATGTATGTGTTCCCTATTTGTTGTTTCTGTCGCATTTATGTATGTTTCTAGTTAGTTTACTTGTGAAATTTGATGCGCGTGTATATATTTCAGCAGTCTCTATGAAAAAATGAAGGTGTATCATTAGAAATATAATCTCAAAATGTGAATAAACGATTTAAATAACTTGAAAAAAAAAATTCTGGAAAAAGTATTGTTGAACAAAACAATGTACTAAAATAAAAAGTTTTGTACTGAAATATAAGGGAAACATAATGTTAGTTATTGTAAAAAAAAAAAAAAAAAAAATGTCAAATTAACGTAAAAAACACTTTATCATTGGAAGGTCAAAATATAAGAATAGCTTGACAAAGGCGTTCAAGGGAACCGGTTAGACCTATATTTTAATGTGACAACATCTTCAATCAGCTACATCAAATCACACAGAACAGCAATATTAAATACTGTTTCCAACACATATTTAAAAATAAAAAAAAAAAATTAGTTTTGGGAAGTAAATATACTCAATTGTTTATTCGAGAAAAATTTGCAGAAATTAGAATAATTCAAAAATAAAAATTGCCTTAAAAACAAAGCAGTTCTAATTTGCGAGCGTCTACTGTACTCCATTATGTATATTAACATCCCAAGAATATGCAACATTTTATTGTTTATTAATTTATAAATGTGGTTATCAGGCGTATACTTACTGTGTTGATTTACCGTAATTGCATGTTATTCATGCGTTGAAAAAATATGGCTGTTAAAAAATAATATAAGCATTTAAAACCCTGCGTATTTTTTATATGAATAAAGAATACTCTAGATTTTTCCTGAATCAAATTAAAGTGTGAGAAAGATATCTTAAAACCGAATGCACTTATAGCAATACAAGATAAATAAAGTGCAGCAAAGCGAAACTTGTTCTGGAATGCATTTAAATTAATTAAACACCTCTATTAATGTCTGCTGTAAACAAGTTAAGTAATAAACTGTAGTTTTATTGATGTTTTTAGTCAGTTAATAATTAACTGCTTTCTTTTTTCCTTTATACTTATTGCTTTAATTACTTTCATTTTCTCTTATTGTCTTCCTACAACTGACACAGAATGAATTCCAACAAGAAAAATGCTTTTAAGTATTGAAAGTAATTGTTTCCTTATTAACAGCATAAACCCTTTTAATGCTCTTCACCACCACTAAAGGTACGCTAAGTTTGTTTTTCCATTTGCAACTTTTTTATTATTTATCGCCGACCCCATAATGTATATATGTATATAAATTCAGGCTCCTTGAGTAATTCTAAATCGATTTAGCCAAGTCTGTCTATTCGTCTGTTGAAAAGACGCTCACTCTATGAATATAAATACCCAAAAGAAAAGCTTTCTAATTGACGGTCAAAAAATTAACATATGTAGGTTTAAGCCGAGACGAATTCTAATACTAGGGCTCCCGAATGAAATATTCTAACTGTTGGTGGAGGGTGTCAAAGATTCGGCACATCCAAATATAGCACTCTTACTTGTTTAGTCCTTTTTTAGTATCTAGTGTAAATAAAATGTACAGTATTTTATTCCTTTTATTTCTTTTTAAATTATTATTTCCACACGCCAGCTATTATATTACTATTTATGAATCATCCTTTGAGTCTCTCGGGGAGCCCATGCAACACTAAAAGAAAGTTGTTAAAAAATTGTATGGTTTTGATGGCAAAAATTTAATGTTTTAAAATATTTATGGATTGAAAAATTTTTCAATTCTAAACACTAACGTTAATAAACTCTACAGAAAATGTGGGGAAAAACGCATCGATAGAAAAATAAACGCAGCAAAATAAACCCAGCAATTAGAATAATTAAAATGTAATTTTCGTCTCAGTTTATTCAATTGTTAGTTACATTTGCAAGTTCACAACTCCTGGTGTTTGAACTAAAAAATTTCATTAAAACACATGATACATTTAAAACAACATTTTGTTCTTTGTTTTACCCTCCGCTACTAGTCGGTTTAAGGGTACACTTAGTTAGTCATTTCGTGCGAAACTGTTATAATATTCATCAAAGGCTCGTAAGTGGCAGAACATAAAATAAATAATAAGAATATGACATGATTAATTACACAGGCCAACAGATTTTTAATTCAAAGACAAGATATTATTTTGTAAATAAAAAAAATGCAAAAATCAGTTCAAAAGCCTCTAAAATGGCGAATAATAGGATTTTTTACTTTAAGCTAAGATATCTAGAAATCCATATGTAACGGAAAATTCTAAGTAAAGACTTAGATCCAGCGCAACTTAAACCCTTAGAAAAATATCAAGTCCCAGTATTTCGAAATGTTACTGGTCTGATCTAAGGGGTGCAACGAATACCGAAACCGATTCCGATATATCGGCGATTCTTCGGATATGTTCTAAGCCTTGGTAGGCTAGCTGGTAGCGAGCTAGTCTATCAGCGCCGAGGTTGCGGGTTCGATTCTCGCCAGAGACTCTGGTTTCCTGCAGACAAGCATAGAGCTTCGCGGCATTAGTTTAGGAAAAAAAAAAAAAAATATTACTCCTTTGACCTACTTCGATACTCATATGCATTCTACGCGTTTGTGGTGTAACTTGTCAATAAAATTTTACACTTATACTTTTTGGACTGATGCAAAAAAGCATTGAACGCTTGATGTGGCTACTTCGAAGAGACCACAAAATCCGTAAGGACAGCCAAAGCTGCATAGTCTGCCGCTAGTTTTCTGGCTAAAAACTTCGAAAATTATTAGAAAATAAAAAAAGTGAACAAACCGAGATGCAGAATTGTTCAGAGTTCCAAAATTGGGGCATAACGTAGCATTAGCTCTGCATGAAAGATTTTAGGGTGTTTGGAGAATAATTAAATCTACTGTTTATCTATACTTCTAGACCTTCGATACAAAGCTAGAAAATTTCAAAGACAATAGATAGAAAAACGTTTAATTTTCCTACTTAAGATCACTATGCATTCCGAAAGTATTGAAGACACGGTCACCCATTAACCTAGTAACAGTTCTGATAACTCTCAAGAAAACTGACTTTCAGAGCGTTTGCGAAAATCTTTAAAGAAAATTTGGGAAAGGATGATAATCTGTCCATTCTAAGCTGTGGTTTGGCTAAAGGCTGGTATACCTTAAATCTGATAATTGTTCTAGAGACGCAGAACCGCTTGTTTACTGCCGCAATTAAATGTTAAACCCAAAATTTAAGAACATGGCGCAGTCACATCTGAAAGACAATTTTACGCTGTAACTTTGCTTCGAGGGGGTTGCAAAATCATCTATTTCCGCAAATAATATTGATCTTAAAATATTGTTGATATTAATTTCTAAATATTGATAATCTCTTACACTGTAATTTTGTATAATATAGAGTTGAGTTTTATTAATTGTACCTTGAATTTAAATTAAATATTCGTTTGGATATCGCCGATATTTACTTTTGAGTAGCTATCGGTATCGTTTCGGCAAAAAGGCGTATCGTAACATCCTAAGTTCATATATATTTTATGTGCATATTAAGATTTAATACAAAAATTATGAAAAAAGTATGTATACACGCAAAGAGAAAACATGATTGTGGTTAATGTATTCTAAGAGAAACATATTATGATATTTTATATTTGATAAATACACTGAAATTTATTGTTAATGGAAAGCTAGCTTCTTTCCAAAAATAACTTTGATAATATCATAATATTTTCCCCTAATCCTAATTTGTTTTTATTTTATCCTATTATAATTAAATATAATCATATTCTTATCATGTTAATCATAGTATAATTATTGTCATGTTAATCGTAATAATTTCAGAAGTTATCATATTATGATACAGCACCACTCTTACAACAATAAAAACCTTAAAATTTTTTACATCGATTTTTTATTTTGTGGCACCTTAAAATTTTTTTAATGTAAAAACAATTTTTTTTTTTCAAATTAAATCTTATTATTTTTTCAACCTTTTTCTTTTTTTTTTAATTAAAATAAAAAGTTTTTTCGAGCTCGAGGCTAATTATTTTTAAAAAAATATTATCCCTCGGATATCGAAATATTGGAACAAATAATTAAATAAATAATATATGTATTTAATTTTTAAAAATAATTGGCTTCGAGCTCGAAAAAACTTTTTATTTTAATATTTTTTCATTTCCCTAAACTTGATTTTGAATTTTTTAACCACTCACTTACAAATAATACGATAGCATATTTTAAAGAAGCGACACAACTGATGCAAAATTTTTTTACAAATGGCGATAACATAATATTATTAGATCTAACATATATTATTTGCACCTCAAACATGTTATGAGTACACGTATAGAAAGGTATCATGTTATGGCTATTAAATATGATAAAATGATTATGAGCAATTTAATATGTTTTCCATGCTATTATTATTTGTTTGTTAAAAAAATAATTATTTTTCAGTCAACAATACTCAAATTTTAGCCAGAGAAGTTTTCGTTAGCGAAACCAGTGTTTGTTATACCGTGGTTGATAAAATCATTGCGTCCGGCCGAAGGCCGGCTATGCAGAAGAGCTTTAGTTACCGAAGCCGATGATTACCATGTCATTCTTTAAACCAAACGGGACAATTAATTGTAATATACATATTGGGGTCTTATTTCATTTTGTTTGGGGTGTTTTTTATTTACGGAATATTCAGTTAATTTTTATAAAATAGCTGAAAATTTATTTGGTTTTTACGGAACATGGGGTTGAATTTTTGACAGGAAAAATAAAAAGAACTTTTCCAAGGCGAATTGACTTTCAGGTGGCGTTGAAAACAGAGCTATGCTACTTTTTTTTCTTAATTAGAGAGAGGAACGTCAAAAGTTACTTGTGTTTTTGACATATCGGCCAACGAAAGCAACAAAAAAATACATTGTTGTGTTTTTGGTGTTGTTACTTGTTGTAGTATCGACACCACCGTTTACATGAATTCGCGTTGAACTTTTCGTTAAAAATAAATGAAAAATAAGTAGACCGGTTTTTAACTGAATTTTCATTTATTTTATATTACAAATTCAGTTAATTTTACGTCCAGAATATTGCAAATGTAGGATAATATGATTGGGACTCTTAAATATAAATACAGTAGCGAAGAAAATATATGCATTTTTTCTTATAATCTCATTTTTTCATAAAATCGATTCCCGTGAAGTCGTATAGTCCTTTGTGAATTTTGAAATTTAAGAACATTATTTCGCTTTAAGATTTAAAAGAAAATAAAAAAGTAGTGTTTTTGAAACGCCCTAATAAGCATATCTGTGGCATTTTAACAAAACTTTGAGTTGAGATAGCAAAAAAGTTTTTTAAAAAATCTAGGTAAAGAAATCATCTTTATTAAATTTTAAAATAAACCAAATTGAAGAAAAATTTCGTTTATAATACAAAATTTTAAAATCGTTAAGAAAAATTTTTTTGAATAAAAATTCGTATGATTAACAACATTTGAATCACTAAATGCAGAAAGGGAACATTTTCTTCATGTACCTCATTTGAGAATTACTAAGAAACCAGTACAACTAAAACTGCATGTTGACGACATGTTTTTTACATCTGACTTGTCAAATTTGCCACTGCAAAATACAAACATGTCGTGTATTACCTTTAAAGCATTGCTTCTGTAAAAGTCATATGCAAAGTCATCCGACAAAATTTCAATTAAAGCTCTATTTTCTTTCGACAAACCACCTGACATCAGAAAACTATGCCGGGAAGAAACCAGCAGCAGCGTTCACTATTGACGGAATCATTAGCCGGCTGAAGTGAATATTTTACAATACCGAGAAATGTATTTTCACCTCACCATTGAATATAAATTATTTAAATTTATATAGAAAAAACGTTTCATTATAATATCCTAAATTGGTATCTTTGAATTAAAAGAAAAAAATGTTAAGATGGCTAAACTATTTTACGGCGCAAATAAAAATTTTTGAGGCGGCAGCAAGCTATTTTTAAACTAATAACTACTTTAGTTTCTACAATAACTATGCGGAAAAACAGAGGCAATGTCGAGAGAAGAAAATTACATGTACGTTTGTGACCGAATATTTTAAACCTTCTGGAAAACAGCGATTTTACAAACATGCACAATTACATGTGACTTGAAAAGTTGACAAGTCAGATGTAAAAAATATATTGTCTACATGCACCTTTAGACAACTTCAAATTAAGGTCAGTTCTCCCCACTACAAGCTTAGAACATACAACTTGCATTTATGTTGTTAACTTTACTTTTGTTATTGATTTCAATTTTTTTTTTATTTTTATTCAAAAGTAATACCTTGATGTATGTAGTTCCCTTTATATATGAATATATTCTTAAAGTAACCATGAACAATATTCAACTATAAATTGTAAAAAACTTATAAAATCATACATTCATACGTATATCCATCGTTGCATATCTTCTAATAATTTTATTAACATTTTCATTGGACGTGGTT
Source organism: Pollenia labialis (assembly GCA_949318255.1). Classification (NCBI taxonomy): domain Eukaryota; kingdom Metazoa; phylum Arthropoda; class Insecta; order Diptera; family Polleniidae; genus Pollenia; species Pollenia labialis. The sequence continues at coordinate 58,475,976 of OX439142.1, forward strand.
CATTGGTTAGTTAGTCTATTAGTAGATGCCAAAATGGTGGTTAATTCTTTTGTTTAAATGGATTTTGCTTTTATTTCATCTGACCACGAAAACCATAAAATGGGGTCAATGTTATTATTCTGGTAAAGAGAAAAAGAAAATTTAAAAAAGAAAAGAAAAGGTTTAACCAGAAAACTGTTTTTGTGTGTTGTCTCATTATCACCTCGTTAAATAGTTAATTTTTCCAAACAATATTCGATTGTTGTTGGCAAACGATGTCATATGGAGATTTCAAATTTTATGTCCATTAAATTCCTAGATATGAAACAGAAATATTTGTATTAAAAATTATTCGTCTTAATACAAAAAATGCATCTTTATTTAAATTTAAGCGAATAAATGTCACTTGGTTAAACTTTAACATCCGTAGTTCTAACAAAAACTTAGCCGCAGTTTGTACACTGCATACATCGAGCTGCTAACTAGAATGCCGATTAAGCTTAGCAGCTTGTTGGCACAGAGTTAATTCATAACGAACTTTTCTCCATCTGCCAACTTTTAATAAATCAACTCTGAATTTGTATGATGCCACACGTTCTGCATTAATCATCGCTGAATTTGTCATTGTTTCTTTTTTTTTTTCCTTTACATATAAAAATGTTTAAAAGTTTTTAAAATTAAAATATGTAGATTAAAAAAAAAATATATTAATTAAAAAAAAAAAACCAACAAAATTGTTTGACATTAAGCGGATGTTTTTCACAAGTTGGCAGCTGGTTAGCAAGAGTTTAGCAAATAACGATTTGGTTAGTGTATTATGAATAAACTTTTCGCTTACTTCATGCCAAATTTGCATTATGAATACGGCTGTAAATAAATAAAATGTAGGAGAGATTATTACCAAATGAAAAGCTTACTATTGAATTTTTCTAAAAATAAATTTTAAAAAACAATCTATTAGCTTTTTAATTGATTTTCCCACTACGAGTAGCAAATGAGGTAAAATAAATTTTGTTATCCTGTATGAAACACCGAAGTATATTAATTCAAATCTCTGCAGTTTTTTCTGCCAGATTGTACTCAATCAATTAGAGCTTCATTAAATTGAAATAAATGGAAGGCAATAAACACATTGAGTTACCAAAAAAAGTTTTCTACAGACAACTTAAGCAGAAAGTAGTATTTTGGAGGTTCTCCTTGGACTATCACTTCAAATCAATCAACTATATTCTGCAAAAGTGCTTTAGTTAGCTTTCGATTATTCTTTAAAAGCATCAAATTTGACTAGATACTGAAAATCACAAATGGTGTTTTGCTTTAATGTTAATTCTGCTTGTTAGAGCTTTATAAAATTGCTTAGTGGGTACTCCTGTGTCTTGCCCTAGTCACAAATTTCTGGAAAATCTCCCTACTTTTCTGTCGTTATATTTATGATAGTGATGGCAGTTTTTCTACTTTGACGCCGCGTACACGGAAATCGTATTGAAACATCTCGTTACAGGATCATATATTTAAACTAAAAATCGTCCCCTTAATATAACAATAGCGTATGTGCTCATACGCTATTATTTTTTTATTGCATATTTAGAATCTCCATCATTGATTTTATGTCTGGTCAAAATTTCGTCAAATTCTACTTCCAAAAAGTGGGTCAAAATGTCGTTGGAAAAAATAGTGTATAATTTCTTGTTCAAAATTTTCCTTCAATAAGTGTGTAAGCTCATATGCGCTATTTTACTTGAAATTGCCACTCCAAAATTGTTAAAAGAATAAAAGTGTATACGCATTATACTCCATTTTAGTCTGTAGAAAAAAGTTCAATTTATGAAACTTTAACTCATAAAATAGCTTAAATTAATATACACTATTGTTTGAGAAATAGTTGCATTCCGACAATCGAAAGCTGCATGATCTCCAAAATTTGTGCAAGAAGAATGTAATTCGTCGTGGCCCGCAGTCATTTTTTTATAACTTACAAGGTGGAAAGAAGCGAAATTGTTTAGATGAGCCAGGTGAAGCAGAGGTAGAGAAAGAAGAGGAATGAACTTCTAGTTATTTTTGATTTGCGCAATGTATACCTTAATTTGTCATAATTTTTTGTTTTTAATAACCCAAATTGAAAGTAATGAAAATATGCCACTGAATTAACAAAACTATGAATTATTTACTGATTTATAATGTTACAAATTGGTATTTTTGAGATCAAATATTTTAATAAAAATACCGTAAAATTATTGAATAAAACAGCGTATACCGTACAAAATAAAGTAGTGTATCAGATGCAATATACGAATTCCTTCAAAAATAAAATAGCCTATATGGAGGACTTGCACTTTGAATGACATATGGATGGTCTTAAAGGATGCGTAGAAGAAAAGCAATTGGTCAATTTGAAGACAAGAAACGGTATTATGTATTCGTCGAAAAATCCAATATTAAGAATTTTTATTTACCGCGATATTGAGGTTTTAATAGACATCCGATTTGACAAAAACTTTAAACACGATTTTCTCAAAACAAAATATAGGCCAAACCCCTAAAATTCGTACGTATAACATTCACTTTGCGTCGGAAATCATGACCTGTTAAAATCAATAATAAAATAATACCTCACCACACGCATGTAAAATATCTCGGAAGTGCCATAAAGAGGCAAAAGTAACTCAAATAAAACAAAAAGCGATACAAATTAATTGGCTTATGAAAGAAACTCTGTCTTAAGTCTCGATTTCAAATTTCAACTTTACATCTCTATGTTAAAGCCAAAAGTGTGCTACGGGATTCAGATATGGGGCACTGCCTCGGTGTCTAACATCGAAAAAATTGAAAGGCGTCAAAACAAACTTCTTCGAGTAATCACATCCGCCCTCCAGTATGTTAAAAACTCAAATATTAACAACGATTTTAACGAGCCGTTAGTATAAAATATGATTACAAAATATGCAATCAAACAAAGTCATGCATTCTTAAACGCAAATTGTTCAATATTAACACCTTGGGGCACTTGGTGAATTGGCTAAATATATTACAAATAAAATTAAAAGTTTGTTTAACCTTATTAACCGAGCAAAAGTAAGTAATTTGCTTAGATTGTGTAAGCACAACAGCCCAGAGTTCTGAAAAAATGCAAATTTGGGGGTCGCAACCCCAAGCAGGGCAGTCAGATATGGCGATTTCTCGCCAAACGTGGCGATTTTGAAATGTGTTTGGCGGCAGGATTTTCCATTTTGTGTTTGGAGTATTTTGAATACGCCTACGACTATTTGGTAAAAGATTAAAGAGAACGTGAACTTATTTCCTTCAATCTATTACCAAACAGTCGTAGGCTATTTTAAATAAGCCAAAAACAACAAGAGTGATTATTTCAGCCATTTTTTAACAGTTTGTCATTTTGTGTTATCATTAATAATATAAAAAAACCTTGCAACTTTTTGTCACATGATTTTTGTTTTGTTATCATTTGAAGTGAATTTATATTCAGTCACTATTTAATTCTAATAGGTCAAAAATCGGTGAGGCTGAAGTGAACGATCTTATAGACTTGTTTTCTTAATTTTTGTTTTTAACCGAATATATGATCATCATTTTATGTTATTTAAAAAAAAAAGAGAAACAAAACTAAATTTACATTCGGCGACTTTATTGTATTTTTTCTTAGTTTTTGGCGATTTTTGGCTGCAAAATTATACTTGCTTTTTTTGTATGCAAAATTTTATTTAAAAAAAAAAGAAAAATAGATTTGATAAAAAATATTTTTGCAAAAACTGAACAAAATTGAGGTTTGGCGATTTTTGGCGATTTCTGACATTGGGTTTGGCGATGGAGCTCAAAAAAATCTGACAGCCCTGACCCCAAGGCTGATAGACTAGAAAACTTTGGTACCAATTTTCAAATTTATATTAAATACTCTGATAACATTTCAACAGTTTCTAGTAAAAACAAATTCCTATTCCTAATACAAAATTTTTAATTAATAAGATGTGTTTGTCGTGCTTAATTTGCAATTTTTTTATTGCTAAAAACACTGAAATTTATCGAAACAGACCGTCAGGAAAACTTCATTCAAAGATTATAGAAAATCTAAAGATGTTAAACATATAAAATTATTAAGCGAATAAGAATTATAAGCAACAGTTTTACTTCTAAAAATATGAAAGCTTAAACAAAAACAACAACAATAAACAGTGAGTTTATCTATTCCAACATTCCCCAACAATTGGTTGGAATTCTCCCAATATTAATAACCTGGCCCACAATTTCGAAACGAAAATTTCTTTCGCATATTTACATTGAAAACAAAAATAAATTTTTGTTTTTTGTGATTGTTTTCAATTTTAATATAAGAAAGAAATATTCTTGTTGACATCGTGGGCCAGGCAGTAATTGTAGTTGTAAGTAGGTTAAGAGAAAAAGAAAATAAAAACAAAAAAAAAATTGCTTTATCAAAGTTTTTCTTGGGATTCAAAAAATTAATTAACAAGATTTCGTTTAAATGTGCTAAATTCCCATTCCATATATGGAATAGTAAACTATTGATAAACTGAAATTTATTGTTGGTAAAAAAAGATAAAGATATTATACAAATAAAACTGTAAAGCGAATAAGATTTATAAACCTCAGTCTCATTTGTTACAATATCAAAGCTTAAACAAAAAAAAAACAACAATAAGCCGTGAGTTTAGCTTTTCTTACAGTCCCGACTACAGTTGGTTGATTTTTTGTCAACTCTAATTGGAGTTGTGGGTAAAAAAAAACAAAAAAAAAAAAAAAAAATTATTATAATTTATTTTGCCAGTTCAGTTTAGTTTTATTTACACTGCCACAGGCATATTAGTTATCAAAGTTTTTCTTGTTATTCCAACAATTAATTAACAAGATTTCGTTTAAATGTGCTGAATTCCCATTTCATACTAATGATAAACGGAAATTTATCGTTGCTTTATTTTTTTCGCAAGAAAATATAAAGTAAAGCAAGTTCCATTTCATTTTTTATAAACTGTAGTCACTGCCATTTAAAATCAGAAAAAAATTAAATTTTACCCTCAAAAAACTTATATTACTTACCCTCGTGAGTGGTGTTTTTATACATATGCATTGTTCTTCTAATTTGCATTGGCGAAATACTTCGTTTGTTATCAAAGTTATGATATAAATAACATTTAGCATGTTCTGAAAATCACTTTTTGAAATCATAAGAAATGTGTTCTGGACAAAAAAATATTTCATAATTGTGACCTAAAACCGGTCAGCTAAGTGGTCGTCAATTTTTAAAATACTTGCTTATTTTTTCTTTTGTGGTTTTCAAAACACCCTTAAAACAAAATTGTAATTTTAAAATCGCAAGTGATTTGAAATCTTGTGGTTACCAGAACATGACTGATTAAAGATGCATTTATACTGGTGTTGTTTAACCATACAAAGCTGTTGTGTATTTTATATAAGCTCTCAATTTATACAGCCTAAATTGCATGCAGTTCGCAGCAATATCAAAAATATTCACACTTGCCGACAGAAAATTTTGTCTCAGGTGCAAATTACATAAAAACTACATATGTATGGAAAACCACACACAAGGGTAACTTATGTAATTTCTGACATATTTCGTTACTAAAAAAATTATTTTTTAATCGAAAAATATGTTTTTAGTTTGATATTATACCGCATTTGATAGTGTACTAGAGTTTGCTAAAAACCGTAAAAATTATTTAAGCCGGTCGGTTTCGGTTTTCGGTTTGAAAATATCAAAGTTTAAACTTCATTCATAAGGATATATTTTTTTTTTTGGATTAAATAAAATTTTTTATTAGTTTCAAATTAGATACTTTTATTAACCCCTAAATGTATGTCTGGGCTTGACCTGGCATTTTTTTTGGACTTTTTTCCATTTTTTTATATAATTATTAGGTATATAAGAACGAAACTTTTTGTATGTAATCAAAGTGTGTTTTACAAGAAAATGAGAAAACAGTGTTAATTGAAACACCGTGGGCAACGCAATTGGCCATACGAAAATTTTGTGCATATTGTATCCCCATTGGCCTGGCCAGGCCCTTCCTTATTATATATGAACTGCAGTAAAAATAATCAAAATGAAACGTATCAAAAATCATTCACAACAGCAACAAAATGTTCCTACAATAGCCATAAAACTCCATACATATAAAAGTAGTTCCGGCCTTGCCCAGGGTCTCTTTAGTGTGAGTTTTTTCTATAGCCACAAAAACTTTATACAAAATACTAGTGGTCGCAGCTAGGCCCAGGCGGTAGTTTGTGCCACACAAATGAGCTATCTACTTAAAAATTGGTAAGGTAACATTTGTACGAGTATTATGTATAATTTTCAAATTCTTCAAGCATAAATATATTGTTAAGGTAAAAGCTAAAACGTAGGTTTTTTTGTCGGTTCTTGGATTTGGTGTTTATGCTATTAAAACCGCGGTTTCGATTTCGGTTAAAACCGCACAGCAATCCCTTTATTGTTTTGTTTATCGTGTAAAAATTATCCCTTTTGTGTGGTTTTTCGCACAAGGGTGATTATAAGATTAAATCGAAGACTTTAGGAGAAAATTCCCGAATATTCTCTTCGGAAAAATGTCCGGGAATTAAAAACAAATTTTGTCTGGGAATTCCTGGTAATTTTGGCCCGAATAGAAACCCTAGTACAATATTAAAAGTCATGCTAGTTTCCTCAAGCAAAATATTTTTAATGAAATTCAGTCTTATACAAAAACTTAAAAAATTTCTAAAATAACTTGTTTGGCTTTTTCTATTGCAGCCCCACAGAAAATCGACCACAGTCATTTATTTGAGGACCGTTATTTAAAGGTGTAAAAATTGTATCTTCTTTCCTTTGAATCTTTTATGTGTTTCCTAATAACAATTGAAATATTTTAAAAGCTATTTCGGTGTTTAAATGCAATTTTTTAAAAATACAAACAACATTTTTTTTGTAAATCACAAGTTTTTTTCTTTTAAATACCAATACTAAATTAAAGCTTACTCTTGCATGGATTTTGTAGTCGAAAGTGAACATTCGACAGGGATTCAGTTACAATCAAATACCAATGAATTTGTATGGTGGCACGAAACCCAATACGAAAATGGAATTGATAATTGAGTGTCAGTATATGAATTCATGTTTTACCCAGCAATTTGCTGCATGTCATCTTTAAGTTTTTCCATTTATTTCGTTTCTAACGCCGCGAGCTGTATCCATACTTTGGAGTTTGATTTTCGCAAGGTATGTATATTAGCCATAGTAATATTTAGTTTAAGTTGATGCTGAAAACGGTAGTAGTTGCCAGCAAACCAAAAAAAATAAGTCTTACTTATATATACATACGTGAAATTTGTGGCAAAACAATAAAATTTTATTGTTCACTTTTTTGCCTTAACTTATTTTAATACTCTTTATTTTTGGAAAAGCAAAGAACTTTTTCCCAATTTTTCTCACTGGTATTTGAAATACCAATGTTCATTTACCAGTGTTTGTGTGTATGTTTGTATATTGTTAACTGAATACATACGTGTGTGTTTATTTTTTTACTGCCCTCCAAGCAATTGGTAGAGTGTTTTTCGATATTCAACGGAATTTCAACAACTTTGTCCCATTTGGTAGTTAAACAGTGGACTTTGCGGAATTTAGCAACAACAAAATGCGTTAGAATCGAATAATGAGTACTAAAATTAAACTTTTTCTTCACTTTAAAAAGTTTTTCAGATAATTTTAATAGTTATACAACAGTAGCACAAATGAACATTGCCCATATAAAATTGACTTTTTCGTAACGATTTGCAGTTAAAAAGCAAATAACAAGTTCAAAAGAAATTTGCCTAAGTTATGATGATAGTGAGTGTAAAACAATATAAATCTGTAAAATAAATTAGTTTTTAGCCGCCTTATTTATAAATATTAAAACAGGTTTATAAAATCTTATTAAACAAATTTTCATAGAAAATTAATTTCAGTAACCTTTAATAAGCCAGTTTTATTTTTTATAAATACTTCTGTAAATATTACCCCCGGATTCATAAACGATTGTTAAATCTAATTCACCTTTATTAAGCTAAATTTTTTATACAAAATTTGTTTTTAAATCTGTATTAAATTTAAAATATTTTTATGAATACCGGCATTAAAAAATAAATATTTATATTGTACTCAAAGTTAGGTTTCCGCTGGATCCAAAAGTATCCGAGCGTTCTAGTACACAAAAGTATTAAATGAGTGTGCACAACACAGCCCAAACTCATTATTCGGGTAAATTGGGTAAATTTTTAATAATTTCTCATACAATCATTTTATTTAGCCAACAAAAGTTATCTTAAACATGTTATAATTGTCTTTTCAAAGGATATTAGTGATTTTTTGAACTGTTTGTTTATACAATGAATTTAATAATTTTTGCTGAAAATTAGTGTTTTTATTTTTCTAGTGAAAATCAACGCTATCAGTAAAATAAATTTATAAAATAATTTTTGCAATGCATTAAAACTATGTCCACATTTTGTGTTTAACATTAAAACATAAATGGCCAACTTCACCAATTTATTTAAATATCAATTTATGTTAAAAATTGGTTTTCATGTCAAATTAAGAAAAATTATATGAAAACTACTTATATTTAGATAGAATTGGTGAAATTGGCCATAACAATTGAATTGACTAAATGTACTGTAGATTTTTGATTATTTGTCAAACATTTACCTCAGTTTATTTTTATATCAGTCAGACTCGGCTAACAAAACAAACAGTAAAATGGCCCACTTTTTATTATATTGTTCTTTATAAGAAAAAAAAATAAATTTAAAAAAGTACTTTTTAGGGATAAAAGCGGTACCACTAAATTCAATTGATATTCATTTAGCAAAGTGCTCTAATGCGTCATAAAATTTAGATACTAAGTAGATTCCCAATGTAAATATTACCTTATTAAGACACTTTTTCCCAAACGATGTTAAAAGAGAATTGAATAGCAGAAGCAATAAATTTTTGCTAAAAATGGGGAAATTATTTAGAATATTTTTCGATCGAAATTGTTTGCAGGGTGCTTTTTGGTTTTGTACATGTGTTAAAACATCTAAAAGCCTCATATTCGTTATGTTCAGTTAGTTTTTTTTTTTTTGCTATTTACTACAAAAATATAGCTTTGGGAAACCAAACTTAATTGTGCGAATATTGAAATCGTTATTATTTTGTACAATGGCACTACTCACTGTTCCAAGGATGAATGGTTTGTAGTTTTTCTCCTTTTTTTGCGAGGATTATACATTTAGTTGGTGTTACTAAAACCTTTAAAAATGATTTTCAATACATTTAAAACCTAACAAAACATTAAGCATATGTATGTATGTAGTATGTGCACAGTGGATGTCAACTATTAAAACTAAAATAAGTAAGAAAGTATAGTTGGTCAAGCCCAACAATATATATGATACCCTACACTACAGCATGTGAAAACACACCATGCTTATGTGTTCATATAAAAATGAATTTATCTATGTTTATACACTTTATTTAAATGGTTTGAAAGTTTGTGAGAGGCAAAAATCGCCTATTTTTGAAAAACAGCATAGCTTATGTGTCCATATACATAGATATGTTTCTATTTATGATTTAAATTTTATTAAAATCTAATTGATAGTGTCTTAGAGCCAGAAATTTTCCTCTATCTTCTCTCGTTTTCCTTCGATTCGGCCCGTTTTCAATAGGCTTGGTCCTTGTTTCAATAAGAACCTATGTCCCAAATTTTATCAAATTATTTCCAAAATTTCGGCTTTGTACTTTGCGCTCAAGGTTACATGGATAGCCATCCAGCCAGACGGACATCGTTAGTTTGCCTTAGATAGTGATTCTGAGTCGATCGGTTAACTTTAAGGTGGGCCTAGGATCAATTATTTTAGGTGTTACACACATCAACATAATACCCTCTCCACTATTGTGCTGTGGTGTTACGAACATTCGTATTGCCGAATATTCACTTACATCATGACACTCGTTCGTATTTGCATTCGTATTCGATAAAATACATCTTATATACTCTTTACAATGGCTTGATAAAAACATATATACGGTGACACTCCGTTCCGTACAAATCAGTTCTACATTTCAGGTATTTGTTTTATTTAATGCTCTCTACACCTAGAGAAAAAACATGTTTTAATATGGTCGACTCCAACAAAACAATTTTTAAAGAACATTTTAAACATATTATGATTAATTTAACAATATTATTGTCAGGTACAACCATAATAGTTTTTTTTTAATTTTCATTCATTTTTTTCTTAAAAAATCGAAATTTAAATAAAACTCCCAAAATAAGAACTCATACAATAAAAATTTATATTGAATTATCATTTCATTTCTCCACAAAAATGCAATCAATTAGAATAAATAAATCGATGGAAATCGTTAAGCCACCAGAGCTTTGCTGGCAGTTATGCCTATGACACAGACAATCTAATGACAAAAACAAACAAAATATATGTACATACATATATACTTTAGGGACCACAGCAAACCCCAATGTTGATACTCATAAAACATTGATGGATAGAGATTAAGTTAAAGACAATAGAAACTGGAAATAGAAACAAAATATATAGCGACAATAAGAAAATAAAAAATATTTGGTGGTAAGTTTTGAAATGTGGATGAAAACCTACAAAATTACGTGAGTTACATGTGGTCTTGGGTCAAAACAATTTCTTATTTTTCCTTCTTTATATTTTTAATTGATTTGATTTTGTTTCTATATTGCTTGTATGAGTTTTTGTTCAATTAGTACGAACATTCTTTTTGCAACATTATTTTGCCTATCTTGCGTTAAATTGTTTGTATCATTAGGTTTTTATTAGAAACCAATTGTGCGTGCCTATTAAAAATTAATTACTTTCGATGTTTGTGGTTATATCGTAAAGTCTTTACACGCAAAGAAAAAACATGGTTGTGGTAAACATATTCTAAGAGTAACATATTATGATAAGACTCATGATTGTATTCACCATATTACGATTATTATTGAATCGTATTATGACCAAATATATTCGTAATATTACATAATAATATTTTTCTCTTTATCATATTATTATTATGTTAATTATAAAAAGTTTAGAAATTATCATTATTATTGTCATAACAAAATTAGAAGTAATCATATTATGATACAGTTTTTAAGTAAGTTTAGATTTTTAGTATCGATTTTTTATTTTGTGGCACTTTAAAATTTTTTTCAAGTTAATACTACAATTTCTTAATTTTTTAAAATCGTTTTTTTAATTGTTGAACTACTGACTAACAAATATTTTAAAGGCATATGTAAAAAAATTACCTACAAATGGCGCTTACAAACAATTATTAGATTAAATGTTATGGCTATTAAATATCATGATATGGTTGTGAGTAATATTATATGTTTTGAAAGTTATATTTATTTAGTTGTTAGAAAAATTATTATTTTTCCGACAACAATACTCAAATTTATAATTGCGATAAACAGTGATATGTTTAGAGTAACTATAATACTGCTGATATTAAATAAAAATAACAATTATTTGTACACAACAACAATGAATTGTTACAATAAACATAGTGTAGTTGCCGTAACCATGCCCAACCAAATTTTTTCTCTGCGGGTAGGAAGTTTATTTGTGCAAAATTCTCTAAGAGACTGGACTAACTCAATCACACTGTGCTTTACAATAAATATTTTGGGGTTCCTGTTTCGCTAAGGTTTTCAGATTTCAGAAACACCTATAATTTTTTGGTCACTTTTTTTAGCTTCTTCTTTTTTACTGAAAAAAAAAACGGAAAACTAAAGTTAAAAACTAAAAACATTACACATTTTGTTATTTTAAAATCGATTTTTAAGCTTTTTGCCTTCTTTTTCAAAACGCTTAAATTAAATCTTAATTAAATGAAAATAAAGCCCCCTTTTTTGAAAAATAACACTGATACAGCTTTAAAAACAGCAAGATATTAAAAAAAAAATTTAAAACCTGAATGAAATATAATAAGCTCAGAGATAATCAGCATTATTTTTTAATGTCAACTTTAAAAAAATTAAGCGTACGGTGCACACACCCAGAAATTTATCTATTTTTTTAGAGTTTGTTTACACTCCTAGTAACAAACATTATGTAGTGTTCTGTTTTTCGTTATTAAACTGAACAATTATAGTGATTCTGTAAACAACATTATATTAAAATGTTCTTTTTTTAAAGAAGGAATAAGCAAACAAAAAATTTAAGCAACGCTTCTCACTTGAATTGTTGTTGTTGCTTAGCGATTTCCAACACACCAGCACGAATAGCCTGTGTGTGTACTTTAGATTTAATTTATCTTGTGTAACGCCAATAATTATTTATATGGGAGAGATTACATTACTTGGGCTTACTTCCCTTGTAATAACCTGCAACAATTCCCATCATAAAGGGGAATTCACAAGGTTGTCATAAAGTCATATGTCGTAAAATAATTACAAGAAATATATATGACTACTGTGGGCAACCGCTTATTATTTAGCTTTCTTCTGTATAGTTATTTTGTTTGAAACATAACAATATTTTTTTTAAACAATTGTAAAATATTATTTAGAACTTTATGACGATGTGAATTGATAGCACGCCTTGTGATTCCCCAATATGTTCATTGTAACAATATATTGTTGCCGTACACAAATAATTATTTTTTTATTAAAGATCAACAATGTTAAAGTATATTATTGACTGATCAAATTTCTTGAATTCCATTGGCACAGAAAATTAAACACAGTTACCTCTTCCTCCTCGTCATGGCAACTTCTACAGTATTCACTGAATTCCCGACACTTTTTACAGGGTGGCGCAGTATGATCTATATGGTTTGAATTCTTAATAACATTTTTAATTGTTTTACATTTTATTTTTTATAACCTTTATTTATTAAATTGCAATATAATTTATTATTTATTATTCTTTCTTCGGTTTTTAATATTTCCATACATGCCCCTCGCTGATTCGTAATTTTTTTTTTCTTTAAATAATATCTTCTTTTCCACTTATAAACCGTAACCGCCTTAATCTTAAAAAATATTTCAGTTTTATTAAAGGTTAATTAAACAAATTTACATATAAAATTCGTCTTAAAAACCTGTTATAAGCATGGAATATTGTTTATGAATAAGACCTTTAGTGTTTGCTATATACCACCTATAATTCATTATAAAAACAACAGTTATTTATAGCTATTTTTTGCGTGGGGTTTTTCTTTTGCCTGTGTATGTGTTTATTTTCTTAAGATCAGTTTGTTACATGAATAATTTTTATATATTTTGTTTTTAAAAATTGCTTTTTATGTTTTTTTTTATCGCTTTGGTAAATACCCAGTATAATAACTATGTGCTCCAAAAGGAGCAGGTTTGGTGTAAGAATTCACACCTCAAATCGATTCCAACCTGCTTGTGGGATGCCTGATTTTTGTATGGTGTGTTCCCGGTTTGGAGGACTATTTTCTGCTGACATTAAGCGCTTTTTTAACATGCAAACGAGGAACTCCTAAAGTGTTTTTTTAAGAACTAATTACACGCAGAGAAAAAACATGGTTGGAGTATGGTTAAAAAAGACATATTATGGTCCCTGCAATGGCAATAAACAAACTTTTGTTTTTTTAAACAAAACTTTTATCACGATTGATAATATTTGGTTTCTATTTAACAATAAAGTGTTTACCTCCCTTGAAACTTCATATATGGTTGAATTTAACAATACATTGTTTAAATAAAATAAAGCTACAACCATACTCTTAAACATATTATGGTAACCTTAACCATATTATTATCACGGCAACCATTTTTAACACATTGACTGCCACGTCGTAAGTTTCCGCACAACACCTATGTCGTCGTTTCGTGCCACGTCGTACGTTTTCGAACGACAGTAATTTTTTTACTAAGTTTATTTAGAGCCTGTCGTTCATTTATAGACACTTAATTGTTAAATAGAAACAAAATATTATCAATATTGAAACAAGTTACATAAACCATGTTTTTTTCTCTGCGTGTGCTTAGGTATATATGGCATCAACTAGACTAAATTTTGTTGTTTTCGTAATTCTTCTATTATCACATATTGATGTGAGCATGGTTGTTGAAGTTCAGGATATCGCTAGTGTTCTCTTTCGTTCGCTAAAACAGTCGCCATCATTGCATGTTATTAACCCAAGACACTTAAAAGTTTATACAATAATAAACAGTCTTTTGTTGGGTCTTTCTGAGATCATAACTTTCCTCTTTAAAATTTTGATTGGCAGTCCATATAATGGATTATAGGTTTAAAATCGGTTTAACCATATTATGGATAAGTAGTCCTCCTACAAACAAGCCACAACCATATTATGGTTACCTTAAACATGTTATGGTTAAATATGACAATAATTTGTTTCAAAATTATCAATTGTGTTTTCCTCTTTTCCAAGAGCAACATGCTATGGTTGAAAACCAACCATGCTATTATAAGTGTTAAACATGTTTTATTATTTTTAACCATAATATGTTCGGACCGAACCATAATATAGTGGTGGGTTCTTGATGGAGGACTAATTTAACCAGAATATGGTTTTCCGTGACAATGATGTGGTTTAATTAAACATAGTATTCTTAAAATTTTATTTAGTTGAGTAGGGAGTCCTCACCAAACAATATTGATTTTGGTACCAATTTTTTCTACGTTTTTAATCACATAAATGTTAAAATTAACACTATCCTTTTAGTTCGATGAGAGCTATAAACCCAAATGAGGACTATGTCTTTTATAAATGTCTGTTTTATTTACACAGAATTTACTTTTGAGATTTGAAATAAACTATTGTTGTTTGTTTACTAACGATACTCTGTTACTCCAGGAAGAAGATTTCTGATTGGCCAGCTACGGCAGCGCCTACCTTACTAAAGCCTAGATTTTCTAACTAAAGCTATGATTTCATATATATTAAAACATTATCAGAAAGTTCTTAAAGGAATACAAAGACTGCAATAAAGTTTGCCATTATTTCATTCTATATGAGTTAAAATTATACTGTCCACATTCATGATAAACGGTCCATAATTTTCTATGGGTCCCATATAAAAAAATATTTTATAAATTTATTTTCAATTTTGTTATTTTGCACTCGCTAAAATATTGAAAGAAATTTTCTCTATCAATAACAATATACTCCTTTGGTCATTTACGAACATTAATTTTTTTGACTGCAAAACAAACAATCATTGATGTAACATTAATAATACAAATAACGATATTCCTTGGAATATTTTTAAGACAAATATATTAATACATATTTTATATTTGTATGTATTTGTATTTCATGTTACTATTTTTTTTTTTGTAATGAGATTTTTATTCATGAACGTTAATCTGTGTCTGGTTTGGCTTACGTTTATACCGCATGATTTGTTTGTATTTGTTCTGTTTTACTTAAATTTGTTCTTTCATCTCTTTTAAAAGCATTTTGCAAAATTTGTATTACTGAATTAATACTTATTTGTGGATTTAATTTTTGTATTTTTTTTAACACTTAATAAACGCATATGGTCGTTAATATATAACGTTAATCTGGTTGCCAATTTTTTGCAGATGTTGAACGTTTGATATTATTCCTTATTGCAAAGTATTCAGAAACTTTAATCAACTTAAGGTTTTATTATTAAATTATTATTGCTCTCAAAGTGTTTTGTTGAGTTCGGATAAAATTATAATGATTAAAAAATATAAACTCAATTTGTTACTTAAATTACCCCCTATTATCTTGACATTTGTACAAGGTTTTATTTTGGCACGACACTCAAGTTGAGTGAACTGTAGTTTCGCCTAAATATTTTAATATATTTCTGCTACATCTGGTTCCTTTTTTTGCTATTGAAATGACGGCAGATCGGTCCATAAATAGCTGGGTAGCAGAAAAAAAACTACAAAAATGTAACACATAAAATCGCTTTTTTAAGTTGTTTTCTTAATTTTTTTTTTGGGTAGAAACGTTAGTAAAAAAAATCATTTTAAAAAATTGGTAATACCTTATTCCCTCAAAACTCACAAATAAACAGCATAACTAAATATTTGTCAAACAGTTATGCTAAATTTGAATTAAAATTTTTTTTTGTTATTTTAATAAATTCAATCAAAATTAATTTTCTAATGAAACTTTTTGCTAGGATAAACAGGCATGATGTTGAAATTTTCTGCGTCAACATTTCTAAATTTCGCACAAAACGTCGTTTTATCAAAATAAAGTCGAAGAAAAAAGTCCTTTGAGAAAATAAAAGTCGCAAATCTTGTTAAACCTTTTTTCTTTTATAATAAAAAAAACAATTGAAACAAACGAGTAAGTTGAATTTTTTCATTTTCAGAAGCCTTTTGTATATCTGTGGCATTTAGAAAAACATCTTAAGTGAGATAAGAAAGCAAACAAAGTTTAAAAAAAACTCGGTGAAAAAATCATTTTTATTAAATAATAAAATAAACCGAAATTAAAGAAAACTTTCGTTTATAATGCAAAATTTTGAAATCGTAAACAAAAATGATTTTTGAAGGAAAATTCGTATAATTAACAGCATTTTTTCAACGTTTTAAATTTGACTTAAGATCTTTTGTCAAAAGACCACAAATATTATTGATGTGTTTTTTGTTTTCCCAAGTCATTGAAGATGATGGATTTAGCTCTCTGAAAGCTGTTTATAAACACTGCAAAAAGCCCACTTTGACTCCATGTCAGTTCCCAGTCTTTCGAATGGTATCACCAAATATTAAGTTTCTTGGAAGGACCGGCAGCGAAGTTAGCTTTATCTTCTTTGATTGATTCGGCGGCGAAAAAATTCTTAAATACATTGTATACATGACAAGGTTTCAAAAAAAAAAAAAAAAAAAATTAAATTGTTAATAAGGTACAATATGTGAATTGCTTTTAACCCTTAACTACCCAGTATGCTTTTGTAACGTAACTGACCAGTAGTGGGTAGTTAAGGGTTAAATTTTGACGACGTTGCTTGGACGATTTTTTTTTGATAAAAATAAGAAGAACATTTATTACTTACAGCAAATTAAATGTTTTTTTATCAAAGCTATTTTCGGGAATACAAAATTTATTATTAATATGATTTCTGTATGACGTGCTAAATTCCCAATTTTTTCATATTTGATAAATACACTAAAATTTATTGTTAAGGAAAAGCTAGCTTTTATGCGCATTTCGCTGGTTGCTAAGGCCAGCTCATCAGGAAACCTTTAGAAGAGTTTAATATATTATAGAAATAAAACTTAAAGCGAATAAGAATTATAAACACTCAAAGTCTTACTTAGAAACTTTACAAAAATATGGACAAATTTAAAAAAGTCGCAAAAGTTGGTGATAAAAAAAGTCTCAAAAAAAGTCGCAGGCCGTTAAAAATGCGTCAATTTGAGACTTTAGTCCATCGAATGGTAACCCTGATTTCTATAATCAAATTTTAAAGTAACACCTGTCTGCCCAAGTAAAAGGTCCTAATAAAAATCAATTCTCCACATTTACAACTTCAGAATACACAATTTAAAATTAATTAAAACCACTAGCACGTTTTGTAAATGACAAACGTTATTTCATTGTGTTCTTTATTTAACTGCACAGTACGCTTTTTACTAAATGAATTAAAAATATAAATCTCAGTAACTCTTAATTTTGCAAATCTTATCTCTTTTATGCAAATATAATGCAATTAAATGTTATTCATACGCTAAGAGGTTCTACAGACACAAAAAACACACACACAAGAAGACACACACACAAAAAAAGAAAAACTTTATCATCCAAATAAATATTTTACAATCAGGATGGTATTTAGTTGCAACATGCAACATATCTTGCAACAAGTAATAACACACAATCGCCATTACGAATAACAAACACATACGACAAGTCACGTTTTTAATTAGCGTGACTACTGAATGCAAAAGTTTACACGGTTGTCACTCCTGAATACATGAACGAACCTTTTTATTATTTTTTTCTGTAAAATGCATGCTACACTGTGAAAGAGAATAATGGAAACAGAACCCTTTTTTTAGTTAGTGTTTTAAGTTTTTATTCCTTAATATGACTAAAGTCGCAGACATTTTTATTCTAAATGTACATTGAAAATAGAAAAGCAAATAGTCATATAAATTTAATATTTAAAATAAGCAGTCGGCACAAAATACTCCAATGTTGTTCTGTTCTATAACAATCAATGTTTACTCTCAATTGGTTAATATGGTCAATCTTGACTATCTATATTAGCTTAATTTGTATACTTTGTATACCCACACCAAAAAAATGGAATCACTTTCTGAGAGGATGTTGGACTGGCCGCCACGCTCGTCGGCTGTACATGCAAACCTTGAATTTTGAGATAATTTAATTAAAATGGGTACATCTTTATAAACAAAGAAATTTTGAATAATTTAAAATTTGTCCATTGTTCCTGCTCAAAAACCAGCCTTCAAAAAATTTAAAAAAAATGTTGCACATCCACATCTGAAAAGCATACATTTGAATGTACGTGTTTTCCAATTACCTATCTCCTCTTCTTCTAACAAACGCGTTATTACGAAAATAGTTATCAAACACAATACAGAAACTTAAAAGTATACAGCTAAATGTCGAACAGCTACAGGATGTACGGCAGCTGTCATTTAAGCCAAAGTAGAGAGACAGAGAAAACGATTTTTACTATTTAATTTAAAACTAAATTACAGGTGTTCAAGCAAGTAAACGAAAAAGTGTTACAGTCATTGTGTATGTTTTTTCCTACTTTTGATTTTTTGTAAACTTTTAGTTGATATTGGCGAAAAACGTGTTGTCATTGAAAAAACCATTGACAAATGAGCCAAAGAATAGCCTCATTTTAATACCCGTACAAAATAGTCATTCAACTCTAATCTAATGTAGGTTTTTTTTTGGGATACACCAAGAATAAAATCAACAAAACTGCGTATTACAGTGACGTTGAGGAAAACAAATGGTGAATTAAAATTTCTTAACTAAATGCTTATGCCTGTATTCATAAAAATATTTTAAATTTAATTAAGGTTTGAAAACGTTTGTTTAATTTAATAATCGATTATGAATATGGTGGTTAGAGGTTGTTCAAGTTTTGCAGGATGATTCAGTTAACACGTTAGAGACCACATACAGTGAGCAAATATTTACTTTTTATAAACAATTTACCAAGTTTTATTATATAATTTTACTTTTATTTATATGTAAAGGATAAATAGAGGATAGATGAAGAAGACAAATTGTGTCATTTAGTTATGTGCGCTCCATATAGGTATAGATGGCATAGCATAAGCACAGGAGCAGTTTTTATTTCTTGTTTACGCTAAATACGAGAAATATTTAATGAATTGAGTATTATTAAATTTTTTTAGTTTCATGCCACTGTGCGTACAAAAGAAAAAATTGTATTTGTTTGTTGGTGAAAAGTTTATCGTGCAACATTTTGTTCATTTTGCCTATGGTTGCCGCTGCTGTACTTCTATCCAAATTGAACTCATAAAATCGAAACTAAATGAATTTCAATTAATAGCACTAAACGCTAATGAGTTTGCATTAATTTTATGTCATTTACTTTTACATTATTAAACTTTTAATGAGTCACATTTTGGTTCTAAGCTGTGCACAATGTTTTTGCTATGTACCTTTTTATAGAAATTTAAAATCATGTCTAATAAATTGTTTCATGCAGGTTCAATAACTTTTTATTTTGTCAGACGAATAAAATTTTTTTTAAAAATTAGATATTTGTAAGTCAGTCAACGAAATGATTTTGCAGATGAAATATTTTTCTTACCTTTTTTAATATTTTTAATCAGGCTTAAGTTCATCAAATTTAATTTTCATTATATTATTTTTATGAAGAAAGGAAATTTTACAACATGAAAATTAATTAAAATTGTTATTGATAATCATTCATTTTTGACTGACCTGAGATTCGAACCCAGGTGGCTGGTTACCATGACATGTTTCGATCGCAACCACTCGATCTCCTCAGATGGATTTGCCGTCTTACACTCGCAGCCATCGACGACTGCTGACGTCAATAGTCAAATATCAATCCTTAAACCAAATTGTATTTTTAACCTTTTGGTAGATCGAAATTTGCTTTTTGAATGATTATCCATTTTTTAATCGATTTTACATGTTTTTCCTAACTTCTGTTTTTTCGTACTTATGTCAAGAATTCTTCTTGAAGTCCAAAGTACATTTTTTTTTTTTTTTTTCATTTTGTCTTTCTTTTTCTTGTTGACATTTTATTTTTTATGATGTAAAATTTCCTTTCTTCATAAAAATAATTTAATGAAAATTAAATTTGATGAACATAAGCCAGATTAAAAATATTAAAAATTTGGATTAAAAACCATAAATAGTTCAAAAAAAATAACCACAATTCTAATTATTTTTCTTACCTTCAAATAAGCATTAATTTTTTAAAATACTTTCTTTAATACCGTCCACTTGTGGTAAAATTTATACCCTCAATAAGTTTGTCAGTCCGTGTGAAACTCTTTATATAAAATATTCGAACAAAGGCAAATTTTTAACACAGAAATAAAAGCATTTGGGATTATCAACATGTTTTTGTGGTCTGCTGTAGACTTTTCAAAATGTGGCTTGATGTAGTTTATCTCCCACCAGCAGATTTTAAAAAATATGAATTTTTAAACAAATAAATTGCAGTCTTCTTCTTCGGTGTACTCGCCATAGTTTTTTTCGTCACATAATCAATACTATTACACGCAGAGAAAAAACATGATTCATGAGTGGTCACTACCACCATTTTTATTTATATTAGCCTAAACATAAATTTATTATAGTCCTAATATAACTTGAACAAATATTTATTGTCCTTAACCTTTTTAAATTCACTATAATAATGTTATGTATATGGTGTTTTACACCTAAAAAGTTACTCTGATCTAGCTAAACATTTTAAAATATGTGAAATGTTTTCTAGTAAAATATTTTTATTTTCAACTTACAATTAAAATCATAATATAATAAATAAAAATCATAATTTAATAGCATAATTTATGTTTGCTTTAAAATACATTTTCTAAATTAACAAACATTTATGGTCAGTGTGTATTATTTATACGCGAGCGTCAGTTAATCAGGAAAGATGAATGATTACAAAATAAATAAAACTTTTTTCGGGGAGAAAAAGGCCACGCTGCCTTTCAAAACTAACGAAATAAATTATTATATGTTTATCGAAACAGGTAAGATTTTTATATACACATACATAATTATAAAAATACGTACATACATTTATAAATATGCAATAACTTTGTCTTTCTTGCAGGCAACAAAAGCAACAACATTAAAACCGGCATAGAAATTTAGACGCAAAATTTTTTTCATTAGCCACAAATATTTTCCAATAAAAAAATAAAAGGTTAGTTTGTGTTATTTTTACGAGTCTTGAATATATGTATTTAATTAAATTTTTTTACATATGCTAAGTATATAAGTATATAAAATATATAATATATAATAAATATGTATTTTTAATAAAAAATATATTTTTAAAATAAAATTGTTTATTGGTTTTATTGTGAGAACCATATAACATGGTGAAAAAGACATTTTGCATGGTGTTGGGATATAAAGAAACATGGTTGAAGATATTGTTTACGTTTTTCTTCTGAACATAATAATATGTTTGGGGCTATAATTAGCTATATACATTATGTCTTAACATATATTGGTGCTTAAGACGTGTTTAACACAATCATAATCACAAACATTAATAATAGTTTGCGATTGTGATTGTATCAACCATGTTTTTTTTGCGTGTATTGTCCAAAACCAAAATATATAATTACAAGTCTTTATTCTCTCTCAAGTTTTCCACAAAGTGGGTAGATAGAAGTACAGTGTAAATTCATTTATCTGGACTCGGTAATCTGGACAAAATTTTGCAGCTCATGCGTATTCTATAATCCGGATTGTATTAAACCCGATTTTATTTATTTTTCTATTCAAATCACAGCAGTATGTATGTTCGTAAATATGTATTTTTTTATTTTTAAACTGAACTGTACAAATTAATATTTATGTTGTTATTCTTAATTTTGCTATGAATTATTATAATTTTTAATATATACATACATGCGGTAACCCGGAAAATTCGCAACTCCGGATTGGGGTCTGCAATCAATTATCCGGATTATCAAATTTTTACTGTATATACATTTCCGGGAATTATATCTAGATCAACGTCATATATTTTTCTGGGTTCGTTTTCCTATTTTTCTATTATCATTCACTTTGAAGGTCACTAAGTGCTTCCTCCACAGGAGCTACAGCAGATTTCTATGAATATCGCTACACAAATATTTTTCAATATACGATTTATAAAAAACAACCAAGCGAACTTGTTTACAAATAAGAATTTTTAAATTTCCTAATTCGGCTCTATTTTATCAACAATACCATTGCGGCACTTTAAACAGAAAGGTTAAAAAAGTGAACCAACAAGTTCATTATTTTCTTCATATCAAAATTGTTAAAGCAGAATAAAGAATCGTTTTATTTATATTAATATTTTATATTGTAGATATGTACATATGTATGTAGTTACATATATTGTTAAAGTTTTTTTTTAACAATATATGCTCATATTTTATAGAATAATAAAAAAATTAGTAGTTTGCTTATCTCTAAAAACTTTTTGATTAGCTTCTTCAAAAACCATCAGCAGCCATTAATAACGCTATTGGTCATCAAGGGTAAATCAAAAGCTTAAATAATAGAAAACTGGTTTGATTAATGGCCAAAGGCAGTAAAAATGTTTATTGAAAATAAATAATACGAATGACATTTGAAGTGTTCCCAAAAATTTAACCAAAATAAAGTGCACAAAAAGAAATCAAAAAGTGAAAGCCATTAAGTGGTCATAAGAAAAGTTCCAAGAATGGTAAATATTTACCAAGATGCTTATTGTTAAACGTTATTATCGTTTTGTATAAACAAATACAAGCACAATTGGAGATGAAATAAAATTGTTTTGTCGATTTTTCAATAGGGTGGTGTATATTTAAAAAATTTAAAACATTAAGTTGTGTGAGTCATTTAAAACGAAGCTAGAGTAGTCTAACCGAAGCTAAAGAGTAACTGAAACCATTTTTACTTCAAAGAAACCCCAAAAAAATTTAATTTATTTTTTTTTTTTGAGAATTTAAAATATTTATTGTATGAAGAATCAATGCAATTTGTTGCAACTTATTTTCGATATTCGGTTCGTTCACATAACACTTATATTATGTATATTTGGTATTCTTTTTGCAACAGTATTTTCATAAAAGCTTTATCATCATTTCAAACTCATAATAACCAAATATAAAAATAACACTAAAAAAAAGAAATAAAGAACACTAAAAAATTAAATGAAAAATAGCCGGTAACCCAACCATTTTATACCCTAAACCACAGTATATGCAGACAAACTTTCGAAAAATATCCTGTATGAGACCCAAAGGCAATCATGGGCTCGTCAAAATAAAATTGTGTTATCAGGTTTAAATTGATATAAGAGTTCTTTGAACTAATATTAACATCTTTTTGAGATTTATTCTTAAAAAAGCGATTTCGGAGGTCGGGTTTATATGGGAGATATTGTCAATTCTGCCATTGCATAGCAGCTGTAGTTGTCAAATTTTATATCAGTAGGGGAGACTGGGGCATCTTCGGCACTTTCTGTTTAAAGCTCTGAATCTTAGAAGATATGCAACAGATTTAAAAACTGTATTGCTTGTTGTTTTCCTTGGATATTGAATAATAAAATATGGTTAAAAACTTGATAAATACTGAATATTAATTTTTGTTTTAGAATTGGTAAAAACAGTTTTCTGCTAAAGGTGCCCCATACCGGGGTATGTTCGCCATTGGGCAGAGCACATTGGTCGACTATTATCTTAAAGACAATCGTTTATTAAAAATTTCTTTTAAAATAAAATTAGATGCCAGTTATAAACCGATAAAGCATTTTTTATCAGATGAATTCAGTTTTTCAAAATAAACACATTTCTTGGACTTGGTAACTCAAGTTCTATTTCGCCCACCATGCAAAATATTTTAAGTTTCAGGCTTAACAAAAAGAGATAAGAATACACTGAAAGAAAAACACTCAGGATAAATCAAATGTTTAATGATTACTTTAAGTACGAGTCGTACTCAAAAATTCAAGTACGAATATCACTAAAGCGTACCCAAAACAATCCTAAATGGGATTACTTTCGAAAATCAATCCCGGAATTTCTTAACACAAGTATGAAATTCTTGAATCAAGTAAAAAGAGATTAAACTTTTCGTTGTGTTTAACCCTCCGACTCATGTGTACCACGAAGTGTTTTAATTTTTGGTTAAATATGTACAAAAGATTTCTACAGTAAAACCATATCGAGCATGATATTAATACAAGTATGTAAATCAATCGTTATATTTTTTTCTTTCAAATTCGGGATAAAATAAACTTTATAATGCTTGAATGAAGCTGATTTTAAGACTGATTCAATCGTAGTTTTGATTAAATCAATCTTATTTACGGATTATCTTAAGTACGAATTCGGTAAGTCAACTTTACAATTCTTGAATCCAGCGCATTTTGAGATTGATTCAGTTTTACTTAAATCAATCTCATTTTCGGATTATTTCAAGTACGAAATCGGGATTGAATATGGCTAATTTAAGTATTTTTCGATTGAAAATCCGTACCTGAATCAATCATTCTTTACTTGATGCAAAAAATCCGTACTATTAATACCGGTTCGGATTGCTTTGTGTATGGATGGATTGATTTTTCTTTTGAGTGTAGATATCAAGTTTCCGCAAAAAGTTTATTGTGAAGATACAACTCCATTAATTGGCTTTTTATTATATCGATCAAGTTTTAATAGGCCGATTAATCCCCAACTAAAAATGCTGAATATACCACGAAAGCACTATTTACACTTTTTTCTTTATTTTTAATCTTCAACAAAGATCTTGATTTATTTTTAAGGAAAACGCAATATCTTTAATGTTGCTTTGTAATTTTAATTTTAAATATTGATTATTTTCAAACACAAAATACTTACAAAATTTTACAAAAACACTTGCAAAAACACTAAAGCAGGTTTGGCTTATTCAGTTGGTAAGCTAGAGATGACAAACTTTATGGTAGTTATCTATTTTCTAGTTCAAACTATGGGTTAGATATTGTTATTGCGTCAAAAAATCGAAATTCGGTTCAACCTTTTTCACAAATTTTAAGAACCATGTAAAGAGCGTTTAAAATTAAACACTATGGACTTAACATCTTATAATCGAAAAAATTGACATACACGGTTTCCCATGAAAACCAAAGAAATATGGACCGGTGTTAATAAAAAATATAAGGGATGCAATTATATATTTTTGGACCAAATTTGATCTAAATATGTACTTACATTGTTGATGGTTTATGGACACAAAGTCTCTATACAGGAAATAAATTTGTATGGAGGCTATGGAAAACTATGGGTAGATTTTCATCATTTTCAAAGGCTACCTTCTTCCTTGTGACAGTTAAAATGTAAGTATGCACTAAATTGTAAAAAATTATATCAAGACTTTCGACCTGTACATTGCGCACAAAGCTAGAGGATCTTTTGTGTAGTACGCACAAGTTTTGCAGGGACAGACAACCAGCCAATCATCCGAACCGGTGGGGAAAAAAAGACTCAGAAAGAAATTCTGCTCGTTATGCTAAAAGGTGGATCGAAAAATAATATTTTTATGGATTACACACATATGCACAGACGCGAATTATGTTTTCACTATAATGGTGTCAGAATAACAAGTTAAAAAGTATATGATGTCCTTACACGTAGTAGTTGCAGTCAAATTAATAAATACGCCACTTAGGACCCACATGCAATAACAACACCAGATAATTGTATGAGGTTACCATTCATATAAGAGTTCTTTGTGCCTAATATTATTTAGAGATTTTGTTTTCTATCAATATCGTAGTTGATTGCATCATAATAAAATTAAACTCATTTGTGAAAATTATACACATTCTACCTGACACCTTTGGAAATAAAACCCATGGTAGAATAAGTACAAGGTATAGTCATTAGAAATTTTGTTCTCAATTTCAAAACCCATATAACGTCAAACAAAAGAAAATATGGGGAAAAAATTAATACAAGCGTCAAAATTTAAAGAAATTATTTTGACATTACATGGGTAAATAATGAAAACTCTCCCTAATGAACATACCTGGTACTTATTATACTATGATAAAATCCATATTTAAACAAAAACACTAAAGCTATGTTCACATTATGTGACAAAGCATCTGACATCAGCTGTTTTTTATTAACAAATTTCTTTGTGGCGGCAAACATAATTGAAATTTAAATACATATACATATATTAAAATAGTAAATAAATAATAAAACAGATAAAAAATACACAAATTAATTATTAAAAATGATTTATTTTTATTTTTGATAGGTTATGTCAAATGTACGTTATATACCAACATGTGAACATGTAAATTACAAACCTTATGTAAAACTCAAATTTTGACACACACATGAAATCACATGTGGATAGAATAGTGACATTCCACATGACAAATACACATATGGGGGATTCAAAAGGTTGTCATAAGGTTGTAAAGTCATAAGTCTGTGGACAACCGCTTATAATTTTGATTTCTACTGTATTGTTATGACGAATCAATGAACACAGCATTAAAATTTTTATTTTGTTCGAAATACAGCAATAGTTTTTTTAAACAATTGTAAAATATTATTTAGGACATTATGACGATATGACTTGATAGCACACCTTGTGAATCCCCCAATAATGTGAACATAGCTAAACTTAAATTAAAATGTATCTTAAATTTCATTAATCTAAAACTGCTAATTCATTAACTATAATATTCTGCACTTTTATTTACCTTGTAATTCAAAACTCCTATTCAACAATAGAAATATGCGCAGATTGCATTAGTGTATATCGAAGAAAAATCGACTGGAATATCAGTAATTCGCTGCGTTCCAAGTGGAGTGATAAACTTAACACATCCACGAAGCTATATATAAAAATCAAAACAAAAACAACTAAAAAAAACTTAAAAACGCAAAAAAAAAAAAAGATATTCATTGAAAAAACTGTTGGTAGTTGCATACAAGAATCCATCAGCATCATAAGTCAAGTGTAAGAAAGGAAGCAAAAGGGTCATACGTCAATATATTATCCAGCCCTTATCATTTTAGAGCTTCATTTATACGTATAAATTTTCGCATAAGCTTACATAGATATGAGAGCATGGGTACACTTTCTGCAATGCCATGTGTTGAATACATTTAAACGACAACAAGAACCATCAGGAACTAAAGAAGCAAAAACAAAAACATCAAGTTGTCTTAAGTCAGAAAAATAATAACGAAGACACATAAAAGTGGGTAGAACAATGGGACGCAACACTAAAAGAAAAGTAAAAAAAATCTTGTTAAAACCAAAAGACCATTCGTTCCTTTATGTTCATTTATTCTTCTCGCAGGGCTCATAGAAGGAAAGAGAGTTGAATGCCTCATGAAATCCGCTTGTAAACATACACGCCTGATAGTGTTTTTGTTTTGTTAATTTTCAATTCCAGTTTTTCTGTTAGTTTATGCCTTCATCTTGTCGAGTAGCATATAATCTTCTTCTTTATTTTATACATATACTTTTTTTTTTCCTTAAGCATTTTATTGACATAAAAAAACTTTTTTATTATTCTTTTCAATCATCTGTATTTTTTTGTAGGATTTTGTTCTTTCATTTTTTTATACCCTCCTCCACAAGTAGTTGAGAGGAGGGTATACTCAGTTTGTCATTCCGTGTGAAACTTTTTTATTATTCATCTCAGAGGCCATGATGTAATATAAATTAATTAAAAACTCAGTTAAAAACCGGTCTAATTATTTTTCATTTATTTTTTACGAAAAATTCTTTAAATGTTTACTGTGTTCCGTAAAAACAAATAAATTTTCAGTTATTTTATCTTATCTTCTTACATATATATAAATACGGGAACAGTTTTTTGTGGTTGATTTTTAAGTATCTTATTGTCCGCCGATTTTAATGAAACATACATATATCGTTTTAAAGGTAGTTTGTCTAGATATGCACAAGATAATTTTGTTTCTAAATTTTCAGGATTAAAGGGTTTAAAAAGCGTTTTAAATTTGCTTGCAAACACACGCACATACATGTATAAGTAGTAGTTGAATTGTTTGCTTTCTCCCAAAATGTGTCTAAACGACGGTTATGCTCAGGGTTGCCGTTTGGAAAATTATTATTTATAATACACTTACCCAACTCTGGCAAACGATTTGCTAAACTCTTGTTAACGAGCTGCCAAACGTTTGCCAACTTGTGAAAAACAGCTGTTTAATGTTAAACAATTTGGTTGGTTTTATTTAAATTACTGCTTAATTTTATTTTTTTGACTTTTTTATTTAATTTTAATATTAAAAACTTTTTAAAATTGTTATCTGTGGAGGAAAAACCAAAAAAAATTTACAAACATATTACAAAACCAGCGATGATTAATGCAAACGTGTCGCATTTTTGAGTAATATAATGTGGCATCATTAAAATTCAGAGTTGATTTTTTAAAAGTTAGCAGATGGACAAAAGTTAGTTATGAATAAACTCTGTGCTTACAAGCTGCTAGGCTAAATCGGCATTCTAGTAAGCAGCTAGTTGTACGTAGTATATACACTGTGGCTAAATGTTTGTTATGAATACGGCTGTTTAAATATTACCACCAGTCATCGCGGTAGCGCCGTTTGTTGCCAATCCGATAAAATTTTTGAAAGGAAATTTTTTTTTAAAAAATTATTTTATAAAAAACATTTTTTATTTTTCGAATTTAGCTCATAGAATAAATTCGAAAAATAAAAAATGTTGAATATAATATAAAGTAACCTTCGGAAGGAAATAATTTCCAGTTTCTATTTTATAAAAAGAAAAATTGAAATGGCATCTGACTTGGCAAGCTTGAATAAGGTGACACAACTATGCTTTATAAAACTAACACCGTCAAAATAACTTGCTATTAACAGAAAACATTTTATTTATAAATTTCATTGTCGCATCTATGTATATAATTTGTTGGGCAAAAAAGCTAACAGATATGTTTGCTTTGCGACCAGTGTTTTAAATTTGCTATAATAAATATATGTTGAACATTTTCTAAAACCAACCAAAATAAGACTTGGCCTACCATCCGACCAAACGAAAAATATCCGACCAAAATTGGTCGAAAAAGACCAAGTTGTTCTCCTAAAATGTTTTTGTTTTAATTTTGCACATGCAAACACACATATATAAACGTATTAGGACAGGATTACCGTTAGATATTTTGAAAAATAAAGTCGCACAAAAACTTCGTTTAAGAAAATAGATGGAAAACTTTTTTTAATGACTTTTAACGAAGATCTGTGTTTCTTTTTTTACTTTGATAACATTTTATGAAAATCTTATGACTAAAATACGGGGATATGCTCAATATATTTTTTTTCTAAATATTTGAATTAATGTGTTTGAAAAGCGTTTTAATTTATCTTGCAGGCACACGTACAAAGATGGGTGAATAGTGCATTTTGTGTATGTTTTTATTGTATAACGAACAGGTTTTAACAAAAGTAAATGTCAAGTGGTTGAATTTCGGCCACCGGGCGATCCTAGTTTTATATAAATTAACTATCAAAAAATTAATAGTTGAGAGAGAGAGAGAGAACATTATTAGCTGCGTTCGAGAACACAAAAGTTTTTACTATTTTTTACTGAACTTTACTGCATTTTACGAAATTGCGTTCGAGTACACAAAATACAGTAAATGAGAACACAAATTGTGAGCGTAAAGTGCCAGTTCTTGTCTGAGTATTTACAAATTTTTACTGCAGAAATTTTTGCAGTAAAATTTTAGTAAATCAAAAAAACATATGTTCCAAAAGGTAAACAAGCAAAAGTAACAAATAAAATGCATATAAATTGTGAAAAAATTGTTAAATAAAAGAAAAGTTGAAATAAAAATTAAACCAAAACAAAAAGTGAATAACTATTAATAAATTAATCTTGTTTGTGAAGCATTTATTTGGCTAAATACAAACTTTTAAAATTTTTTTTGTTAAGTTAATTTTTTAGAGTTGTAAAAGTGTAAAGTACTTGGGGAATTAAGTAATCAATAGCAAAAAAATTATTGATGTTCTTTTAAATAATTTAACCCGCTACAAATTAGTAAAATCAAATAAAATTAAAAACAAACATATATGAAAGATTAAATAAAATAGCTTGTTTGTATTTTCCAAAAATGTTCGTGTTATAAAAAGTTTTTAATCGAGTACCGATAAGAAAACGAGTTAAGTAGTCAAAAGTGTAAACATTTTTCAACACTTCAATTATTTGCCATCAGCTGTTGCCTTTATTTTACGAATTTTTACAAATTTTGCGTTCGCGTACTTTTTTGCACAACAGCTTTTTGTGAGAGCAAATTTTTCAGTTTACTCATTTACTGCATTTTACTGCAAAAGTACTCAAACGCACCTATTGTTTACTTACCATGTTACACACGCTTGTTTTACTTTTGTTATACTGACTTCGTTTCTTTACAGAAGAACTCACAACCATAAGATACCACCAGCATGAGCAATTATTTTACTTTAAAAATTTGATGTATTAAACTAAATCATTTTAACAAATTGAATATGAGAATTTGTTACACAAAACAAGCACATCGTTTTTTAAAGATAAGAAAAAACTAACTGTTGGTAGTTAAATTACATAAAATGACTGAATATTCCTTTGTTTTTACGGAATTTGTAGTTAATGTTTTGACAGTTAATGTACATATATAACTGAATAATCCGTAAAAAACAAAGGAATATTCAATTAATTTTTTGATAGTTAATTTATATAAACTGAAAATAATTGAAAATTCATTTGTTTTTACGGAGTTCGCGAATGAATTTTTGACAGTAAAATTATATGAACTTTACTTTAAATTACATTTTCATTTAATTTAACATAAAGAAGAAGTTAACTTTATCAACTGCAACTGAAAATCCATATTAATATGCACTTAGTTTTTTAATAACTGTTTGAACCAGTTAAAAATAAATTTGCTTGGAATTTTTAAGGTTTATTTTTTTAAAAATGACTGAACGGAATACTTTTTAAATAAACTACAGTCCGTCACTGTAAAAATATTGTGAGTGTGAAGTAATTCTTAGTCGATTTCAAAAAACTCAAAAGAAAAGAACAAACTTGGTGTCAAATTGCTGGTAGTTATTCTAAGCAGTTTGAGACTGAAATCCAGCAATTCGGTCCCATTTAACCCCTACTCTCGGAAAATCATTTAGTACGGTTAAAACCATAATAAATAATGATATCAAAATAGAATTTTGTACGTCACAATTTCATAGAACTAGAAATGACACTGTGAAATTTCGGGATGATCGGTTTCTAGTTTACCCTAGGACCTATAAAAACCCTACTCCCGGAAAACAGTTTAGTAAGCCTAAAACCATTATAAATCATACTATCATTATAAAATTTTATACGTCACAATTTCATAGAACTAGAAATGACACTGTGAAATTTCGGGATGATCGGTTTCTAGTTTACCCTAGGACCTATAAAAACCCTACACCCGGAAAACAGTTTAGTAAGCCTAAAACCGTAAAAAATAATGCTATCATAATAGAATTTAGTACGTGACAGTTTAATACGACTAGAATTTCGTGAAGATCGTACCATAATTTACTATTAATTAGATATTGCGGTAAAATTACTTCCAAAATAGGTGCGTAAGGCCAGAAAAAATATACGGTCCATAATTAACCTTAGATCCCATATTTAGCAGCCTTCTGAAATTCACTGTAAACGATAAAACTAATTTCACCGCAATATTGAAATTTATTTAAATTTAAGTTATTTTAATCCAGAATTCACTCTGCCGAATTTTACTTACCATGGCTTCAATATAAATTCCCCTCCTGAAAATCAATTAAGTTCGGCTTAAACTGTTACAAATCATGACAGTTTACTCAAGCTTGTTAAAATCATAAAAGCATTCAACTTTCTGCAACAAATTTTAATGCTGATGTCTGTTTTTGTAAAGATAAATTAATAATAAATAGATATCATATAGATATCATATACATAGATATTACTCCAGGAATATTCGAGATTCGGCACAGCCGAATATAGCACTCTAAGTTGTTTTTTTTTTAATATTGTATAAGTGTGTAAGTAAAAATGCATGATTGTATATGTGTTTATTATATCGTTCGATTTTTATGCACGCATAAGATTTATGTCTTTTAAGTTTATGGGATTTTGATGATGCCACCACTATAACTATACCACATACCACTATAACTATACTACACTACACACCGCTACAATTCATATAATTTCTCAGTCATTGATGTTGATCCCGGAATTTCTTAAACTAAGTACAAAATTCTTAAATCAAGTAAAATAAAGATTGAACTTTTCGTTGGAAGTGCCACGCTGAGAGTTAAATTACAAAGTGACGGTTTTAACAGGCCTTCCATATTTATCGGCATTTTGCCGATTTTTTGCCAGTAAATTATTAAAGTGGCGATGTGCCGATTTTCGCTCAAAAAATGCCAATTTTTCGATAAACCCCTTAAACACGGTAACTTCTTGTTTGTTGAAGAATATCTTATTAATTTTCTGCAACACTGGAATGAATTCTTGTTACAATTTTAAATTTGTATTTGAAAAATATTCAACTATTAAGAATGAAGGAACTAAACACACTTGAAAAAAAGCCAACGTTTGGTTTGTTTTTTGATCAAAGCAAAAGGAAGGAATCATTTTTAAACCTTAAGAATTTAATTAAAATTCCTTTTTCTTTAAGGAAAATATAAGACACTTACAAAAGAGTAAGGGTAAGCTCAATTTATATGCACTATCAATAAACATAGTTTTTATCAAAAAAATATTCTTCTAATACTTATTGTACGCAATTGAGGCTGATGCAGGTACATCCGATAGAAAATCTAATGTAAAGAAGGACAGTAAATTTGCAAACGTTTTGGCAAAAAAAAAAAATCACATTTAAAACGTGTGTGTTTTAGTGGTGCATTTTTAATAAATAATTTTCCATTCACATTCTTTCAAATATATGGAAAGGATTATAGCAAAGTCAACCTAAATAAACCAATATGATGAATTTCATTTAAAAATCGAGATAAAACTGAAATTTTGAACCCGACCAACTCAGAAATCGATGAAATTTTGTTCATAGCTAAATT
Source organism: Pollenia labialis (assembly GCA_949318255.1). Taxonomy (NCBI): domain Eukaryota; kingdom Metazoa; phylum Arthropoda; class Insecta; order Diptera; family Polleniidae; genus Pollenia; species Pollenia labialis. The sequence goes on from OX439142.1 coordinate 58,509,315, forward strand.
TGATCAATACAAACAAACTCTCATTTTTAGAAATGACTGTTTTGCGATTTTTTGGGCGTGACACAGTGGGAACGTTTTCGAAAAAACGCGAAAATTGTCGAAAAGAGCTCCATTAAAACTACAATAACTCAGAATCGGCTAAACCGATTTCCATGATCTTGGTATCATTAAAAAGATATTTTAACAGGCTTTATGACACATTTAAAAAAAAAGAAATCATAAAGCACATATTGAGGTTGATTCAATCTTAGTTTTACTTAACCCTTATCCTCTATTTATGGGTCAAAATTGCCTAAACAGTTTTTAATTCTAATTTTTTTTTTAAATACTGAGCGGATTTTTTTGAAACTTATTTTTTAGTGAATACTATTCAAATTTAAAATATAATTTTTTCAGATCATTTCACAAAGCGTATGTGAAAAAAGTTACGCAGGTGGTACTTTTTGGTCAAAATTGTCCAATGCAACAAAATAAATTTACGCATGTGATACGAGCTTAATAACAATTTTGTTTGTCATTGTTAGGTGTCATCACAGATTTTTGCTCTAGCTCTTATAGTAATCAACCAGTGAAATGCGTATAGGAATAGCATATCTCTTCAACAATAAATTTCAGTGTTGTTATCAAGAATAAAAATTGGGAGTTAAGCACGATAAGCCAAATCTTTTAAACTAAAACTTTTTCGTATTCCCACGAAACTACTTTGATAATTATTTTTATTAATATAATTTTTTCCTTATTCGATCTTTATAATTTAAATTTAAATTAATGTGTTTAAGCTTGAGTTCTTTTTTATATTTAAATGAAAATTTTTTAAGTTGTATTTTTATTCGACCTTTAAAGTTCAATATTAAGTTAAAATGCTTAAGCTCGAGGTCTGTGGTATGAAAAATTTTCTTTATTTGTTTCTGATATTACGTATTCTTTAAATATCGTCTTCAGGGAATCTTTACTAAAATTTAACAATAAAAAAATAAAACAAAAATACACAGTATAAAACAAATTAAATCTTATAAAAAAATAATAAGAATACAATTACTTTAAAAACAATATAACGTAGAGCGACAAAAACAGTATCACTCACATTAAAATTTACACTAACGACAATAAAGGCGTAATAGCTCTTCACGTTTCAGCATCAAAAGCTACACTGATTATTAGGGTGGAGCGAAAATGTAGCCTTTTTAATTTTTTTCAAAATTTGATAAGACTTGGGTGGGCAAAAGTTGTTACTCCATAAACTGATTGTGCATTTAGAATTTGCAATAAATCGAATTATATCTTCAGGTACCACGGCGATCTTAAAAATTGAAAAAAAAATTAAAATTACACAAAAATCAATGCTTATGCAATTTGTGTTTCGTTCAAAATATGATTGAACTTGAGCCAAAAATTAAATAATTATGCTATCAGTAACACCCTGAAAAAATATCATAATTTCAAACAGATTTCTTGAGGTGCCACAATATTACTGAATTTCGAAGATTTGCCACCAAAATCACACATTTTTTCCAGCTTTTCGTTTTCTTAACTATATAATTATATTTCTTTTATTATATAATTATATTTCTTTTATAATTATATTTCTATTGTTTCAGATTAGGGCAAGTAATATACCAAATAAAATGGCAACTTTAACGCGTGCAAAAGATAGTAACTGTCCGTTATTTGGAGTTGGAGTACCATTCAATGAAAATGTTTTACCCACATATGGTGATATACTGAGGCAGTATATATTTACACGTAACAACTTGAAATTGGAAGGCCAGTTAAAGGAGCCTACGTTTTCAGAAGTAGTCAAAATTATCGTCCCTTCTCTTGAAACTCTTTGGAAGAAAGCGTCCATACCTATAATATCTACTGAACGCATTATTGAAAGAATCCGTGACTACCACTGTAAATACAGAAATCTTATGAAACCTTTCAAACAACGATCCAATATTCCCAGTTTTATAAAGAAACCCGAAGAATTTAAAGAAAAATCGAAAAATCGGTTATGAAAATGGTGTGATAAGAAAGTTAGAGCTCCATTACAACAAATCTCTGCATTGGTTTGTGTGCTTGCTGCACACAAATGAACTTCCGCTAAGACATCTCTTCACTAGTCTAGACGGCGCAACACATGGTCCTTAATCATTTGGTGGTCCAATTGGTAAATCTTTGAAAGAATGCGGTCAGCCCGTGATAAAATTTAAGCCAATTGAAGGACATGAAGGATATCCACTACCGGAAATTGATTTAAAGGAATTAAGCAATGATCAGAAATATCTGTATAAGATGGTTCTTGCTGTTATATCGGGTGAATGTAATAAAGATCTGGCCAATATTCAACCTGGACCAATATCACACTCCCGATGGCTTACAACTGCCAGTCGAATACTTCGTTTATATGCCTCCTCCAACGAACCCTCACAAAATCTGATCATTTTAGCTACATATGTAGTAAAAGTGTATGCACCGGTCTGGTTTAGTGTTAAAGTTAAATCAGCCTGCTGGGAAGGTCCAAGACATTTGTGGAAACTCATCTTTTTAACTAGATACCTTCCAAAACATTTGAAGGATGTAGTTGATCCAGTTATCCAAAGAAACGCCTATTTCGCGCACCCGGAGAACTTATTATTGGCTATGATTAAAGATAAAAGACCAAATATTCGGAAAGTTGCCCTTTGTCGAATAATACGTACAAGAGAGCAACAGAGGCTTAATTCAATACGACTGTTTAAAGTTCCCATGTTAAATTTTGATGCCCAAGAATACTTCGAGATGATAGATCATGAGTCTTTTAAAAATATTGAACCTCCCTTAACAAGATCACTTACAACAGCTGAAATTAAAAATTACATGACTAACGGCGAAGAAATTATAACTTTTCCCAAACTTGTGTGTCACACTCAAGCCGTCGAACGATGTGTCCGTTTAGTGACAGAAGCTGCAGCAGCTGTAGGAGACTTAGAAAGAGATGGCTACATTCGAGCGAGGCTGATGTCTAGATCTATCATGCCACGATATAATAAGAAATCGGAATACAAACTTATGTAGTAGTCTAAACTGATTATTTTAAATGTTAAAGGATAAAAATGCGTTTTTTTAAATCTTTTGTATCTTATTAATTTAGTTTATATATTTTATGTATGTACGCCACTGTCGTTGAATATGTCTATGTTAAGTTAAATAGTTCTAAATAAAAATTATAAGAGGTAGGCTAGAGCTTATCTTCCGTAAAAGAAATATAAACTTAATTTTAATTAAATGCGATTTTCCTTATTTTTACCAAATTTGTATCCCTTTGTGGCACCTCAAAAAACGACGACACTGTCCTAATTTTTTCCTGTGGTCCTTTTCATGGCTTTGAGTACTTATTTTTGGTTCATGATAAACTATATGTGATATCAAAAAGTAATTAAAACAATAAATACAATATATCAATTAACCTCATTTTATGAAACAATCAAGGTCGTTGTGGCAACTCTAAAAATCGCCAAAATTTAAAAAAAAATTAATCACAATCTACTGGTATACAGTAGCAACTTTTGCGCTCCCAAGCTCATTGATATCAAAAAATCGCTCCACTCTACTGATTATGTCAAACAAATTATTATTAAGGTTCTTCTTTGCTTTGGTTATCAAATGTCAGTAGCTAAGAGCACATTTAATAAATTAATAAAATTTAAAGTTTAACGAAAATAAGTTTATTCTTTTACAAAAATTAAATAAAAAAAAAACAAAAATTCGTCAAAACACAAAAATTTTCACACAAAACTATACATGTACATATTCTTTGATGTCTTTAACAAAAATGGAAAAAAAGGAAGTAATTCTTGAAGAAACTTATACAAATATGTAAATATTTGACGCAAAACAATAACTTAACTTAATTTAATTTATAAATTTTCTTTCGAATTCTTATTCTGAATCTGTATAAACTTTATGAAATGACAAGCGGCTTGGTTTTTCTCATTCTCATTCAGTTTTAGCACTTTCGAATTAAGTTTGTGGCAGTTTTGTAATTATATGGTGAATATCGATTATACCTTTCTTTCTTTCTTCTTTCTTTTATATTCCTCATTACGCGCTTTATCTAGCTTTATTTTCTCTCGATATCTTCGTGCTCTTTCAACCGCCGTTAATTTTGTTGTTTTACTCTTGTAAATTAAAAAATAAAATCAAAATTAAGCATTTTAAGCTATGAAGCAATATATATCAAAAGTGATGCTCATGAAATGTTTGCCTATTTTGGTTTTTTTCGTAGGCAATTTTTTTCTCAAATTCACAAATTATAAAAAAATGAGTTGAAACCATGTAAACAATGATTGTCAACTTCAATTTTTTACATTTAATATATTTAGTTTTAAAAAAATTATCGTGACGCTCATGAAATTTTATCGCGCCCTTACCATGGTGTTGACAAAAACTTATTTTAATTGATTATTTTTTTTCTCTTTTTCACTTTTGTAATAATTTGAGTTTGTACTTTCCTTACTTAATTTACTTTATTTAAATGAAAATTGAAAACTAGTAATATTACTTGAATTATAAAAATGTGACGCTCAATGCAAATTGTGGGGACAACCTTTTTTTGCAACGCCAAATCGCAATAATTCAGTTTTGACGACTATAACAAATCAAAACACAAGAAAGAAACCTAATAATTTGAAAACTGTTATAACATGTTGCATATTTACTTTTTTCTTGGTTTTATTTTATTTTGTTTACTAAAAATTCTAACGGGGGACACATGCTTTTGTATGGAAGGAGTCAGAGGGAGAAACAAAACACCATTCTGAATAAACAAAACAACAAACATACAAATTTGAGAATTACGTTTTTTTGTTACATATTCCTCGCTGATCACTCTGACATTATAGTTTTTTTTTACCTAAAATAGTAGTGTAAAGTACGGGGACACAAAAATTGCGTTTATTTTTTTTGAAATTGACCCGTATCTCTATAAAGATTTAGAAAAGTTTTCAAAACAAGATTTTACCAATCTTTATGCTTCTAAGCTTTAACCGAAATATGAAATATATTAAGAGAATATATAAAGAAATAGCTGATATAAAATTGTAACGAAAAAAAGTTTCCTTGTACGACAACATTCAGCGTTACTGATTCAATACTCCAAAAAATTTTGTATAAAAATCAATAAACAATAAGAATAGTGTTTAAAAGACCATATTTTCTGAAGCTCAATTTTTAATTACACTGATTTGTCTACTTTGGTGCTGCGTTAAAATTTTTTTTTAATAATCTCCTTTTATTTTCACTCCGCTAGATTGGCCTTGTTTTCCATTGTGCGAAATATATATTTATAAAGCAATGAAAACAAAGTGGTTAACGTAATAGTTACTATTTTTTTGAATTCACAGAGTTTAACTTTTCCATAGTTTGTGTTGTAAAAGTTAATTATTCAGAAGTTTAAATATAATATTTTTTAAATGTACAAAATAACTACAAAACATTTTATTAAATTTGGCAAATAAAATTTCCATAAACAGCAAACATCTTCAATCTCGCATATCCGTTATCTTATGCTTTACTTGAAAAGGAAACCTTGAATATTTTATTAAGGCCCTAATTTTGTAAAACACAGCGCAACGTCAAGAATTACATTGAGAGCAAAAACAAATTCATAAATATTTTGTAATTTTGTTGTTGCTTCTAACAGAAATGCACATTGGTTTTTAAGATTTCAGACGCCTCATTGCTTGTGGCGTTGAAAATTTTACAACGGTAAATAAATTTCTGTACAAAGCAACAACTAAATTACAAAATATTTATGCATTTGTTTTTGCTTTCAATATAATACTTTGGCGTGTGTTGTGTTTTACAAATTTAGGGCCTAAGTATCTATGAGAAGCACAAGTAAATAACTTAAGCTTGTTTACTTCATCATAAACAAAAGGATTGGAAAATTCTGAAGGATTTCATGTGGATAAAATGTATTCAAATATTATATGTATAAAATGAACATATGTTAAGGTATGTTCAGATCTAACAAATATTTGACGAAAAAATCCAAAATATGCGTGACCAGTAAATTGATCATACTTCAGCTTTATTTTAAACCATTTCTATTGGTTTACTAAACTTAATTTATAGAAGATAATTGTATAATGTAATTTAGAAACTGTTATATGATATTTGTTCTAACCAAACGCTTTGCAAAAGCTAATACATTTTTAATTAAACTAGGGGTTACGTGTAGGACGTCAAATATTTTATAGTTGTGAACATAGCTTTAGTATGTATGTATGTTTAATTCAACAACATTTTCTTATAATATTGTACTATTCTCCTGAAAACTATTGTGTCTTAATAGTAAAGGTGTTAGGCAAAGAATGTAAAATAAAGGAGAGATTTGTATGATGTTTTCAGTTTTATCTTTTCATAAATTTCGAAAGTTTATTTAGAGCAGTGGAATTAATTGATTTTGCATCGAAGACGATATTAATTTTTCTAGCAGAATATTAAAAACAAGTGCTACATTCGAATAAGCCAAATATTTTTAAACCTACACCAGGATTTTTCATATCGTGCTCAAACATTAAACTGGGGAGTACTCCTATTAAGGGGTTATACTATCTTTAACGAAAAATTGTTAAAGCTGTTATGATACTTGCTATTTTTTGTATTTTTTCTATATTGGAGAACAGTGCAAATATATTTGCATAGGAAAACTGACTAAGTGTAAAGAGTATGATTATATCATAAAAAATCTTGAAATGTCAAACAAATATACATGTGTTATCGATAAATAATCTAAGACTGTCAAAAAAAATATAAAATTTTTTAACTTAATATTGACATTTCCAGATTAATTGTTAGCACTGTTGCCAATTTTTTTAGTTTTTGATCGAAAGAAACGGTTTTTAACTTTTTTTTTGCGATTTTTAACTTTAATGACGGTTTTTTGTGGGGAAAAAACGTGGGCAGTATTGTTTGTTTTGTTTACATTTTATCAAATTGTATTTCTTGTTCTTTCTCGCATTTGTTGTTTCATTCAGTCAATCCTAAAAAAATCCAATACAAAAAATAGCAAGTATCACAACACCTTAAGCATATTATGGTTTCCTGAACCGTATTATTGTCACCGAAAACAATAATTTTTGTTAACTAGTCTTCTATTGTTTCCGCGAACATGTTATGGTTATTTTTGCAATAATTTGTTAACCACTAAAAGCTGTATGTTTTTAAATTAACAATTCCAACGTAAAGCCAGCAAGCCCATAAGCTTGTATTTTAGGCCCATGTTGTTTAAATGTTATCCCTTTTGTTACTTTTGTTACTGCTAGTTCCGATTTACACCAAAATACAAAAAAGGAAATTATTCAAATAACATTTTTTGGAGAAAGTATGCTTGCTGGAAATGCTTATATTCCTTTTTTCCAAAAGCAACTTATCGTCTGCTAATAAATTATACAGAAGAGACAAAATACTTTTCAGTTTTTCTATATGCTGCTTGAGAGGGAAACCAAAAATATTGTTGAGATGCCAAACTTCAAGACTCAAATTGAAGAAAAACTACATGTTGGTTGACGAGGCATATCTTTCTCTACCACACTGCATCAAAATCTCAATTTACTTAAAACGTGGATTTAGCTGGTTTGCATATTAAGCCGACGATATAATGCTTTATAAAATACCAAACTATTATAAGAAGTAAACATGTTATGTTAAATTGTAAAGAATAATACAAATAAATAATTTTACCTGCTTTAAATTGTATGTAGATACATGTGCTGGTATGGTGTGTGCATTAATAAATTGGCGTAATTACGAATGAAATACAATGCATTTAGTGGGGTGATATATCGTATACAGTATAACCCGGTTAATTACCCCACGCTTAATTGCCTTACACCCTTATTTACCTTTAGTTTTAAATCCCCGTTTATTTCATCCATTTTTCAACCAAAAATCCACGTTTAATTGCCATACGCTTAATTACCCAGTTCGGGTAATTGTCTTAAAAATTAAACTCTCAAAACAAAATTACACCTTTATTTCATTCGTTTAATTGCCTTAGTACTATTTCACAATTGACAACAACACAACAAGTAATGCAACCAAGTTTACATGATAAAAATATGTCCTAACATTTTTTTTGATATGCCCAAAAAACAAAATATGGCTTATTCGAAAGCAAAATATTCCACAATTTAATATTTGCATTTAAATAAACTTTATTCTGGGCTGACCAGAAGTCATGTTATGAGGTTAAGATTCGTATGCTCAATATTATCTAGACACACCGAATATATGCGATTTTTTGTCTTAAAGAGAATAAAGGAACGGCCGCTAAATTTAAAATTATTTTAACATTTAATGGATTAAATAGCATGTACATATATTCTAGGGTTTGATATTTGAATGCTGTATGCTTAAATCTGAACCAATTTAACCATTTGCATTTCATTTGCAGTAAGACATTTTGGGCCGAATTTAATCTTAATACGAACATGATTAAATGGTTTACATATGTACATAAAAAGAGAAGTTTGTACGGGGACTTTGTGACATTATCATCGTCCGATTCTTACAATTTTCATAGGTTTTGTTCTTATGACAATTAAAACGTATTTACCAAATTTTATTAAATTATCTAAAATTTACAACTTGTATTTTTCGTCCTTACATGGACATACAACCAGGCAGATGTACGGACGGACATTATAAAATCTCTTAAAAAAGTGTTTCTGAGTCGATCGATTTACTAAAAGATGCGTCTCGGTTGTATATGTATCATTACAAATTTATATATTTGCTCTAGAACGGATAAATATAATGCTTTTGCCTCCATTGGTCGCACAAGAAAAACTATGCAATTGCACATTAACCATTTCCCTAATCACAAGTTTGTATGTATGAGTACGCTTTTGTTAGTAGGATTAACAGGACATCTCAAAAAGCATTACAGAAGAAATTTAAGACAGAAAATCCCATTGTTTTTATTGCTATGCCTTAAGATTAGCTGATACCAAATTTCCTATGTCTTAACTTCTTTTCATACATTAACGTTAACGTATCTTGTAAATAAATACGTTTAACTACCTCAATTATAATTCTTATAATTACCTCAACGAGGTAGTTAAACGTATTTGTTTAAATGCTTTCCACGCATTATTACTCAAAAATACTGGAATTTTTGGCGAGGTTATTATCCGTGGAAAACTGTATTTGGCAAACTTAATTAAAAACAAACATTATGAGCAATGTAAATACAAATCGCTTATATAAGCGTGTGTTTTTGTAACAAAAACCAAAAAAAAATTCAAAATAATACAAAAAAAAAGTTCAGCTTAAAAAGTAATTAGCAATTTGACAGTATTCTAAATACTATATACAATATCTTTATACAGATGTCATCTCTGGAGATATCTCGAACAGGACTTAAAAGATAAAGTTGCTTAAGTTCCCAGAAATGATAAGTTCCAAAGGTTCTTCGATGTCTCGACTTATTAATCACTTTTAAGTAGTACACAAGGTTTACATAAATATACGCCAAGTAAAACTTGACTCTGTTCCAAGTAGTTTTTAAGAGACTGCAAATAATACTTTACTAAAATATGCAGCCAAAAATTAATGGAAAACTCTTATATATCTTCATGCTTAAAACTACAACATACCGGTGGCATCAAAAATATGGGAAAATGCATCAGTGTTATTTATGAAAACACCAAGGTATCAAATTGTGATGGAGGACTTGACAGATATTTCATACAAAAAGCAATATGACCATGATATTCGTTTATATAATGCAAAAACAGAACAATTTGAAATATATAATCCTGGCTAAGAGGATTTGTTTGCAACTTTTCAAAAATATGGCTGAAGTGTACTGATTCATATAGACACCAACAATTTAACTGCCTGTTTTTAGAAAACGTACACAAGTGAGTGAGTGAGAAATCATATTGAAAACAAAAACAAATTTTCCATTTTTATTGTTGTTTTCAATTTAATTTCTCACTCACTCACTTGTTAACGTTTTCTAAAAAATAAATTTGGAAAAATATCTCAAATAATAAATTTATTAAATTCCTATATTTTTTAAACCAAAGCTTTTCAAAAATTCTAAAGCTAAAGCAGTTTCTTAACTACATTTATTTTATACATTTACAATTATTATCTTAGACATAAAGTTTAGCAAATAAATAGAAATTGTTAACTGGTCACGTTTTTTTTTGTCGTTAAATATTTGTTAGGTTTGAACATACCTTAAGTCATATTTTGTTGGTTCCTTACCTTCGTGAATTGTTTTGTTTTTATTTTAATAAACTTTTTACTACAAAAACTAATTTGATTTTTGTATTTTAATGTATCCAAATTAAAACCGGTTAACCGGTTATTTTTAAAATGCTTAACCGAAAACCGGTTTTTTTAAAATAGCAACTATTCGCAATATTCGAAAACCGATTATTGAAAAAAGGCGAATAATCGATTTCCCTAGCATTTAGAAAGTTGTTTAATAAGTAGTTATTGATAAAATTCAAATAAAGTTTTTGCTGGGCCATTCGTATTTGTCAAGTGGGAAGGCTTATTCGGCCCTACACAAAAAAAAACACTCGGCATAAATTAAGTTTTTTATACTAATGAAATTATAAAACATATTCTGACCACACAGTATTAAATTTTGTTAGTGTATTTCAGTCTATTCTTAAAATACGATTTATACGGGACCTATTGTAAAATTATGGATCGTATTATTTGTCACTTATTTAAAAGAATTCATAACTCTTATCCTACTGCAGCGATATTGCTAGCTTTCAATCCCAAACAGCCCCGGTGAACTTAAAACAATTTTGCTTCAAAATGATTCCTTTTTTTAATCATTCGGAAGTGAGCTTGATTTAAACAGTCGAACAAACGGACAGATTGACATGAATAAATCGACTTGGAATTACTCTTAGACACAAAGATTTATAGCTTATGTGTTCAAAGATTAATACTAAAAAAGTTTCACACAGAACGATAAAACACTCTTTCACCACTAGTGGTTGGTGGTTTAAAAATATTTTCTTTGAATGACCACAATATTTTTTATTATTTTTATATTTAAGTCCTGAACAATAAGAATCTATCTTATATTTAGAGTACAGGAAGTATTACACTGTGCAACACGAAAAAAACCATTTACGGACAATAAATAACCATAAAGGACCAAGGCACCAAGGACCAAGACACCAGACACTAGATTTAAACTATTATAAGAATGGATGAAAATTAACCAGTTGGGCTCCTTTGACAAACTTACCTTAAATAAGATAGTTTGATATAAGAAAAAAAAATCAAAAGTTTGAGTATAAACCATACAGTATATTTCTTTCTAAATACTAGTTATTTTGTCTGTAGGGTAGTTACTTGCATACATATGTATGTATTATATTTTCATATAAGCATAAGTAAATATTTGTTGTTATTGCAGTAGTTGGTTTATTCACTTAGCCTTCAGCTTTTTTTCATTTGACAAAGTAATTAAAACGCCTTGCTACCTAAAAGTACAAAAGCAGAAAATTAAAATTTTAATACAACAGAAGCACTAACTAAAAATATATAAATGAATTTTTTTTATATTTTAATCAGTTTCTTCTGCATTTGTGTTCTATATTATTTTTGAATTTTGACATACATACATGCATACGTTTATAGTATATATTTTTCACTCACATTTACTTGTGCTTGTAAGCACCCTGCAGGAAATGTCAGTAGTGAATCTGTACTGATTCTCTTTTGACACAGTCACCATTCACTATAGACATTTAATATGTGCGTGTTATTGGAAATCTACTACTGACACTGGTACTACTGACTAGGTAGTTCCTTTGGGATCATATGTAGACATTGGAACCAGAGAATCACTAGCACATTTTAGTAAATGTAGTCTACACTTGTGGTACGAATGCGAAATCATAACAATCATTTTTTATTAATTCTTCAACTATTACAGGAATTGTACTTCTCAGTTGTTATTGATAAACATTTTTTCGTTTTTAAGCCAAATATTGTGGCAAATGTAGTGTAGTGTAGACACTTCGTTGACAATGTCACCAAAATAGTCAACAATACTGGAGACTTGGAGACACTTGCACCCAGGTTTCCTTCGGGGTACACACAGAAACAAATACAATAAAAAAGAGAAGAATATAAAAATGTTCGTATACGAGAGCAGAATGAAAAGTTGTTTGAAAAAACGTTACGTTAATATAATTATCTCAAACAAATTTTTTATAAAATGACATTTCAAAGACCAATACAATATTCGAGTTTTTCCGTTAAGTAATTTTAGATTTCAAAGTATATTATTTGCCATTTGTTTTGAAAAATAATCAAAAGTTTTTCGCACCGCAATTCCTAGCAAGTAGAAACCTTCGCTAATTTTTTATTTTTTCAACAGAGTTATAGGTTATCAAAGTTTAACTTGGGATTCAAAAAATTAATTAACAAGGTTTCGTTTAAATGTGCTAAGTTCTAGTCTCATACTTTTAACAAACTGAAATTTATTGTTGATGGGATAAGCTTTGCCTATGCGCATTTCACTAGTTGCTTAGGCCAGATCATCAGGCATAAAGGTTTTATAATAATAAAACTGTAAAGCGAATAATAATTATAAACACCAGTTTTACTTGAAACATTATCAGAGCTAAAACAAGAACAACAACAATAAGCAGTGAGTTTATCTTTGCTTACAGTCCCGACTACAATTGGTTGATTTTTGTCCACTCGAAATGTAGTTGTAAATGGCTAAGTTAGTTATGTTAGGTTAGTTTTTTGTCCGCCATAATTAATGTAATATAAAGGATGTTTTTAAGTTCCGATAGATTTTACCAATGGATTTGGTCTCGAACGAACGTTAATACTGCGCTCACATTCTGACAGTATACTTTTGCAAATCATCATGAAGTGGTTAAAGTGTTTTCCTAAAAGACGAAGCACTGTAGGTTTGATCCCAAGCAGAAAAAAAAACGATTTAATATGGGTTTCGAGCATTAAAATTAAGTGCCTTCAACCGCCCTCCAAACAATGCATCCAAAAAGTCCCCTGACCGCCGCTCCAACGGGAAAAATAACAAAATGGCATGGGTTAGGAAGCACTCAGCCAATGGCAAAAAGCTGGGAATCGAAGATTAGAAAGAGTCGTCACAGCTACACCAAATACATGGAGGGCGTCGTTTCTGGGCAACGATATATTGCAGCCTCATTATCCTAGGACCTGCTACAGCAGACAAATCATCTACTTAGCTGGAGCAACAACCGATTAAAGATTGATACTCCATGAACTAGGACAGTGCAATCATACAATCTTATCTGCTACAGCAGAAAAATCCTCTATTACAACCGACTAACGAAACTGATACAAGGCAAAATAACATTACTGACTGGATCGGTACTTCAAGAGCAAGAAAAATAAAATCTTACAAGAAAAGACTCGAGAAACAACTGCAACAAATCGTGTAAGATGGAGATGCTTTGTAGAAGAAATATGCTCCCAAAGGGGGCAATGGAAAAAAATTAATTCGTAAGAGATGTTGTTGTTTTAACAGACAGTCTGTCCATCTGTTGAAAACATGCTCACTTAAAAAAAAAACTAAAAATAAGAGAACAAGCTTGGTGTCCAATTGCTTGTAGTTATCCTTAGCAGTTTTGGATCGAAATCCAACAAAATTGGTTCAGTATGATTAGAGCAGTGAATCAAAAAGTGGAACAACCACCCTAAAAAACGAAGGACTAGACCAAAACTTAAGTGTTGGTTTAACCAGACGTGCAAAAATGCAGTCAGATCCAGAGAGGAGGCGTTTAGTAGTTGGCGTTTGAATAAAAACGCAACTACTGATCACCTACGAAAGAAGGCAAGGTCTGAGTGTGCCAAAGTACTTAGACGAGAAAAATTTCTACACGAACAGCGTCTTCGTGCTAAGGTCCTTGCTGCTCCTGGGGGCAGTAAGACCTTTTGGTCCTTCGTTAAAAGAGTAAGGGACAGTGCTAGTTCTTCTATCCCAGCGCTTTTAAAGGACGACCAAATATTTACTGACCAGATTGATAAAGCTAACCTCTTGGCTGAACTGTTTGCAAGTAATTCGTTCTTGCCGGAAAGCAATCAATCACTGCCCGTTGTCGGAAGAGTATCATGTACTAAGCCCAAGATATTTTTCCGATCACGCGCAGTCAAAAGGGTTCTTTCGGATCTTAACGTAAATAAGTCACCGGGGCCGGATGGCATATCAGCACTGGTATTGAAACAGTGCTGTTCGACGTTAGCTCGTCCGTTGGCCAACCTTTTCAGCTCTTCGTACCGTGCGGGAATCATTCCCTCTTGCTGGAAGGTGGCCAATGTTCAGCCAATCCCCAAGAAGGATGAGGCTACAAACCTTGACAATTACCGCCCAGTCGCAATTTGCTCTTCGCTCTCGAAGGTGATGGAGAGCATGGTTAATTACCATCTTGTGAAATATCTGGAGAAAAATTCACTTCTGAGTGACAGACAGTATGGTTTTCGTGGTAGCCGATCTACAGGAGACCTGTTAGCGTTTTTTTCAGAACGTTGGAGTCGGTCCATTCACCGCTTTGGTGAATGCAAAGTGGTTGCTCTGGATATTTCCAAGGCGTTTGATCGGGTGTGGCATGGTGCGCTTGTGTCAAAGCTTATTGCTTTTGGTGTCGGTAATGATTTCTCTCGATTTATATCGAGTTTCCTCAGTGATCGCACTATACGTGTTGTTATAGTAGGGATTGCATCAAACGAGTTTCAGCTGAATTCAGGGGTACCGCAAGGTTCTGTCCTTTCTCCTACGCTATTTCTTATATTTCTTAATGACCTTCTTAGTCATACTTCAAATCCTATCTACTCTTTTGCAGATGACAGCAACATTTGTCATTCATATTCCTTCGATCATAGGCCAAGCCTTGTTGAGATTGGGGGCAAAAGGCAGAATATGAATGACACTCTTAATCAGGACCTAGCTGCAATCTCTGAGTGGGGTCAAGCGAATAGGGTCGAATTTAATGCACGCAAGACCCAATGTTGTATGTTGACCCACAGACGGGCCGTGGGACCAACTATGTCATCTGTATTAATGGGTGGCATTGATATTGAGGAATCGGATACTCTTGATGTTCTGGGCATGAGAATACAGTGCGATGTCCGCTGGAATAAACACGTTTTTATAGTGTCGAAAGAAGCATTCAAGTGTTTAGGTTTTTTAAAACGGTGCAAGACTTACTTCAATTCATCCGATCTCCTTACTATCTATACCACCTATATCCGACCGAAGATGGAATACAACTCCCATATATGGGCAGGGGTTCAAAGTCTATTTTTAATCTTCTGGACCGTGTACAAAGGAGGGCGGTGAAGCTCATCAATGACAGTAGGGTATCCAACTCTATTGACTCATTGGAGCATCGTCGGAATGTGGGTTGTGTGGCACTTTTCTATCGATATTACCGTGGGAGGTGTTCCACTGAGATAAGTGAACTTATTCCACCCGCCCGAGTATTTCTTTGTAATACTCGCTCATCCAGTGGATCACATCCGTTTGTAGCCGATTGTCCTGTGTTTCGCACAACGCATTATAGAGAAAATTCGTTTTTCAGTCGAACTATCCGTATGTGGAATAAACTTCCCGCAGACGTCTTCCCCGGTACTTATAATTTATTAAGATTCAAGTCAAATGTCCACAAACACTATTCCCTCTTTCCTCCTTCCCAAACTTATTTTCCTGATCAACACAATGCACTGCATATATAGGGGGTTGGTTGAGTGTTGGTTTATCGCTAAAAAAAAAGGGGGAAATAAGAATTTAGTTCACTTGTTGTTTCCATTTTTTCAAATATTTGACCGTAGCTTAAAAGAAACTCATATTACATACATAGCACATACATATCATTATCTAATATTTTGAAAATTTTTCTGAAACTGTTTATTCTTGACAATTAACAATGTTCCATATTAGCTATGCAAATCTTATACAGCCGTATTTATAACGAAAAGTTAGCAACAGTTTGTACACTACGTACAACGAGCTGCTAACTAGAATGCCAATTATGCTTAGCAGCTTGTTAGCACAGAGTTAATTCATAACAAACTTTTGTGCATCTGCCATCTTTTAAAAAATCAACTCTGAATTTTTTTACTGCCGCATTTTATTGCTCAAAAATGCAACATGTTTTGCATTAATCGTTGCTGGTTTTGTCATTTAATTTTATTTTTGTTTTTCCCTCCACATATAAAGATTTTATGAAGTTTTTAAAATAAAATTATTAAAAAAATAAAGCGAATTCAAAAACAGCCAGTAAATTAAAAAAAAAACCAACAAAATTGTTAAAAGTTTTTCACAAGTTTTCAAACGTTTGGCAGCTCGTTAACAAGAGTTTAGCAGATCGTTAGCCAGAGTTTAGTTGTGTATTATGAATAAACTATGTGCCAACTTTGAGCAGATATGGCTGTTTGTTTTCTGTTAATAAAGTCCCTAATTTTGGTGGTAGAAGCACAACTGCTTGTGGACATTTGTGTTGATGAAATACATTTAAATCAATGAAAAAGGAACATTTTAATTTTGCTTATTAAGGGCTGTTTGGGTTTAAGGTAACGATATATTTTTTAATTTAGAAATTTAAAAATAATTTTTTTTTGTAAAACAAAACAAATTTAATTTAACTTTGCCCAATTGTAAAAGACTAGAGTAAACTTTATTCGAACAATATACAAATACGAATTACTACGAAAACATTAGCTAAAAAGGCTTTTGTTAAATGAAGCTTGGATTACTTTCAGTACATGTACAGTAGAATCCCGATAATTCGTAATCGCAAGGGACTGGCCATTTCTTACGAATTAACGGGGGTTTTCAATTTATCTACTAAAACGATAAAAAAACATAAAAAACGATTGTTAAAAATAAAATATGAATATAAAAATTGTATATAAAAATTACTCATGTAACAAACTGATCTTAAGAAAATAAACACACACGCAAGCAAAACCCCACGCAAAAAACGGTGAACATAAAATCATTATTTTCATGTTTCTATTGTTTTTATTACGAATTATAAGTGGAAGTTACAAACAATTACGATTTATAAGAGGCAAAGAAGAGGAGAGGAGAAGTCATAGTGTACTCAGTTCTTATCTAAGGCATTTTTGAATGATTTTAAATATATTTTGTAATGTCATAAAAAAAATTTAATTAAGCAGCCACTAGAGTCGACTTTGTCTTTCTTTTCTTATGTCCGTAACATATTCCATTTTTTGTGTGTTATACAAAAAAATTTTAGGTTTTTTCTTACCAATATATGTAAGTAAACTTTCGTTTGTGTATTACACTACAATTGCCTTTGGCTAAACCAACAGAAGTCCATACATGTAAATACTTTTAAATATGAAAAGGATAGAAAGAAAAAATTTCAATGTGTTAACTGCTCCAAATTCTCGTGTTGTCTATGTTGTTCGGAATGGTTCCTTATTTTGTTTATCTAACAATTTTTTTTTTAATTTTTCTCCTTTTCAATAAAATGCATTTACTTTCAAAAATTTCCCTTTTTCTTGAATTAATCTGCATTAAGATGAGTTCATATTCTAAAATGAAGAACAGCAAATTTAAAATAATATTGAAATATTTTTAAGTAAAAAGTGATAAATCCGAAATTTTAGTTGCCTAAATAATAGAATTTATACTGTGCACAAGATCTATAATAAGTACACTTAAAAAATTATTACAGTAACTGTTTGTAGTTTATTATAAACGTTTTCTATTTATATTCACCATTTTTTATTTTTTCGAATTTATTCTATGGATGTGTGTGAAACGGTAGCATAGTTGTGTGGTGAAATGAAATTTGTTTGTGGTAGAAAATTTTCATATTTGTGCTGTGTGAAATTATAACATTTTTGACAACGTAAAATTTTGACATAAAGAAAAAAACAATTGCTAGTAGTTTTGTAAAAATGAATAAATTAATCAAGTTTTTACCAATAATCATTTCAATTCTGTTGGAATTGAGATCGTCCCAACTATTTGATGAATTCGTTCTGATATATTAACAATTTTTACAAAAAGTGCGGGCAAGAAAGCTTATACATGTGTAAATACTTACATGTTGTATAATTCTTTTTAATTTTCTTGCCGCTGGTCCTACTTCCATATTATTTTTTATTTAGTTTAAACAAATTTGATGAAAAAAATAATTTTGTGGTTGTCAAAAATTTCTACACTAATGTCAAAATTTATACTAGTTCAATAGTGTCGAAATTTTACTTACATGAGTACTTTGCTACTGTTTCACACACACCCTATGAGCTAAAATATAAAATAAATATAAAATATCAAGGCCCATCTATCAGGTCTGCTTACTTGTACAAAAACAAAATACGATTCTTTTTAGTTGTCAAAAATTTACTACCGCATATACAAAGCAAAAGGAAAAAACGTGTATGTGTGGCATACCATAAACGTATACATGCACATGTAAGCAAAATGTAAACAACTTTTGACAACTAAAAAGAACATAAACAATGATCATCAGGCTTCTTGCACAGACCTTTTCAATGGGCCTTGTAAAATATAAAATACATAAATGAAATTTAGCTCATAGAATAAATTCGAAAAATGTTGAATATAATAAAGTAACCTATGAAAGGAAATAATTCCCAGTTTCCAAGGTATATTTACACAAGGTAGACTCATTTGGGAGTGTAGACATGCTGCTCTATAAAAATAACCGAGTGGAACGGAATTGTCAAAATTGTCTTCATATAAATTTAACGCACACATGTACAAATTTTGGCTCATATACACGGAATTTGACATTGGTGTTCCAACTTAGGTAAACAGCTGACAAACATATGGGCCAACGAGTTTACCTTGTGTAAATATACCTTGACAGTTTCTATTCGTTTTCTATTTAGTTAAAAAATAATGAAAAAATAGTTATTTTGTGACCAAATTTATTTTTTTTTTATTATTTACGATTGTTGTTTAAAAAGCAATCTACCAAAATATACGGATTTTCCGTACAGTTAATATTTTCAGGTTTTTTCGTTTTAAATGAAATAATAAAAGAAATAACAAGTACATAAATGTAATAGTTTTGCAGTATAGGTTACAAAAATATTGATATAAATTTTTTTTAAATTGAATAAAATACCATTTAATGTCAAAAAATAAAACATATTTTTAAAGATTTCAAATAATTTAAAACGTGATAAATTTTTAAATAAAATTGTTTATATTTTATAAGAAAGTAAAATAAATTGCAGACAGATTGGCCAAACTGAAAAAATGCGTGAAAATGGTATGAACAATGTGTTTTAAAACAAAATTTACATAAAGCAATAAACATATTTTGCAGTTCCCGGAATTGCGACCATCGTTCTTGTATTTTAGCACGAAGGTGTTGAGGAAGATTAAGGCCCTAATTCTGTAAAACGCAACCGCAACGCCAAAAATTACATTGAAAGCAAAAACAAAATGAAAAATATTTCATTATTTTGTTGTTGTTTTCCACAGAAATTCATATTGAATTTTTAGATTTGAAACGCTGCATATCTTGTGGCGTAAAATTTTTAAAACGCAGTATGAATTTCTATAGAAAGCAACAACAAAATTACGACACATTTTTGACAACGTTTTTGCTTTTAATGTTATTTTTGTCGTTGCGGTTGCGTTTTACAGAATTAGGGCCTTAATTGACAATCCAGGATTTGCTTTAGAAAAAGGTAAGAACCTTCACTTAGTAACATAACTTACAATATTTGTATGGATTGCGAGATTGAGCATATATTTACATATAAATGTAACTAATGGACTAGCCCTTATATGAGAGCTACAAAAAACTTTAATTGATATAATTACCCAGTAAAAACTTCGCCTACAAAATAATGTGTTGTTATAAGAAAAATATAAGAGCACTACTTACAATTCTACTGAAAGAAGCAATGAATTTTATATGGGATGTCCCAAAAGTAACGCATTCAAAAGTAAGTCATTATTTTTTTACATTAATACATCCAGAAGAAAGTAGTTATAGAAGTTGTTATAGATGTAGTTATAGAAGAAAGCTACTAAATAATGAGTTAAAGAAGCTATTCATTTTAAAAAAGGTAAGCGAAGTTTTTACTGGTACTAATATTATCTGTAAAACATAAAAGCTTATAATTGCTTATCTTAACTTGTTTCTCTTTTATTTTTTTTAAGTCCTAAACATTCAAAAGGTTCTGTATACGGATATATGGTACAAGGATATTGAAAAGTCAAAATTTTTTTTTTTTTCTTTATGTCTTAAATACTTAGAGCGTTTTTACATTTGTATGCATTTGTTTAAATATAAATAAAGAAAAACAAACTAACAAATACATGTAATGATAATTGTGTGCGGGAAAAACGATTTTTCCAAAAAAACATATAACCTTTTGCTCCACGATGGACGTTGGCACGCTGGTGTATTCGGCTGTAGCTCGCCGGGAATGGGAGGTTCGTGTCCATCTAGGTTTGCACAATTATCCACTTTACTCTTCCGTGCCAATATGGAAAATATATTAAAAAAAAAGAAGCAATAAAAAAAACGAGAAACGATGCACCAAAATACCTAATGAAAGGAGTGAATACCTATAATAAACGGACAGACATTTCGATGACCTAAACTTTCACACGACGATTGTTTGGCCGGACTTGAATCCTCGGGACAAGTTGTTATGGTCCCGGTCAGGCTGCCCACCCCATATGACAGGTTAATGTCAACAGTGACATTACTTGTCGCCTGAAAAAAATGTATAAGTAATGTCCCTAAACTTTACTTACCACTATTCACTTCCACTTTAGCTACATTTCAACCATAAAGTAAATTATTAGAACATATTTTTTTTTTTTTTTTTATGAATTAAATACAAAAGTGTTTATTTAAAATGAGGTTAATTTTCTTCTATCTTTAGAGGTAATAGCAATTCACATTATTTTCTATGGGTTTTATTTAAGATTATAGTATATATATATATAACAAAAAAGGATCAATTATTATACGGGTTGTTAGTTTTAGCTTACTACGTACTTATAGAAAAAAAAACTTCACTCATCGTCGAATATACTTTACATAAAAAGAATGTATTGTTCAGTTATAACTCAAATAAAATACAATTCAAATAAATTGTTTCTGTTAAAGTGAAGACAATCTACTTGTCAACGTTGATTTGGAAATTTAGGCAACATAACCGTTGTTACCGTCAATGCATAATCATCAGATTTAGATAACTTAGTCCTGGCTTAGGAAATCATGTACTGATCAAATAATTTATTTCTATTTCTTTTCAAACTGGATTAAATTTTTAAGATGCTTGTTGATGAAATTATTTAATAATTACACAATTTCGAATTCACTATAGATTTATGCAATCACAATGGATTTTTAATTTAATGTTTGTCCATTAGTTGTCAATTTATGAAATTGTATATTTATTG
Organism: Pollenia labialis; assembly: GCA_949318255.1. NCBI lineage: Eukaryota > Metazoa > Arthropoda > Insecta > Diptera > Polleniidae > Pollenia > Pollenia labialis. Next base: position 58,530,760 of record OX439142.1, read on the forward strand.
AATAATTTGTTTTTAATTTTAGGAATTTTAGCTAAATTTAATTATTGTTACTGGTAGAAAAATTAATTAATCAATATACAATTTAAATTCGTTATCGATTTATGCAATTGAGTGTTTATCTATTTTTAATTTTAGAAATTTTAATTAAATTCAATTATTGTTACTAGTAGAAAAATTAATTAATCAATATACAATTTAAATTTGTTATCGATTTATGCAATTGAGTGTTTATCTATTTTTAATTTTAGAAATTTTAATTAAATTTAATTGTTGTTACTAGTAAGGAAAATAATTAATCGATATACAATTTAAATTTGTTATCGATTTATGCAATTGAATGTTTATAAAATAAATTATTTTTAACTTTAGAAATTTTAATTATATTTAATCACTTTTTATCAACGAAGTTATCCAATCAACCTTCAAATTCAATCGGTTTTCGATTTATGTAATTGAATATTCGTCAAGTAGTTTACATATTTTTTTTTCTTTTAATTTCGGAAATCTCAATTAAGTTTAATTCGTTAATTAACGAAATCATTCAACCCATCTACGACTTCAATTGGGTTATCGATACATGAAATTATAACTTATGTTTTATTTTACGTATTTCAATCTGTTATCGATTTATGAAATTGTATATTTATTAAATAATTTATTTTTAATTCTAGAAATTTCAATCAAATTTAATTATTGTCACTAGTAACGAAATTATTTAATTAATTTACAATTTCAATTTGTTATCGAATTGGGAAGTTGTACATCGAAATTATTATTTTTATATTCCACAATTTTATTTAGCTTAACACTCAAACATCTGTTCCCACTTATATACGTTTAATTCCCGTTGGGTCGTATACATGCACAATTTTGGTTTGAATATTTGTTTGTACGTACATTTGAATTTTGCCTTATTTAAATATTACATTGAATATGCTTAATATTTGTTTGACCACCTACTAAACTTTTTATTCGAATCTGTCTCTGAACATATTTGTTGATATATGTATATATATTTGAATTTTTGGTTTGGATCTTTATTCAAATATTAGTTTGTATAATATTAAAACAGAATATTTTTATTTTTTTTTTTTTTTTAGATTACTAAATTAAACATTTGTGTGGATGTATATTTAAATTCTTATTCGAATATTTGATTGTATAACTATTTTTCCTTTAAACAAATTTTCTTTTCTTTTTTTTTTTTTGTTTATTTCATGTATTCATTCTTTCATTTAATAACTTTACTCCTAATCAGATTTACTTATTCGCTTATCATTTCATTGGTTATGTTATTTTGTTATATATGAAAATTCATTTAGTTATTTTCATACATTCATTTGGTTAGTTTTAGTCGTTTTATTAGTTGGTCTTATTTATATACTTAGTTAGTGTTAGCTAGTTTAAGTTACCTATTAAGTTAGTGTTAGCTACATACTAAATTATCTAATGTTCTACTAAGCTAACTAATTAGTAATCTACATGTCAAATGATTTATTAAATTTTACTTGATTTTTTATCTTCTCTAAATAAAATTATTTGTTTAATTATTCATAAAAAGCTTCATTCGATTATTTATAAAATTATTCATAAAAGTTATCGATTTGATTATTGATAAAAATTGGATTTCATTATTTACAAAATTGTCTATAAAATTATTTATTAACTCCTTTACGTTTCTATTATTAAATTCAGATATCGCCAGTGTTGGATTCCTGATCCACTTACAACATTTATTATTTTCTTTTTTTTTTTTTTGTTATTCAGTATAGATATTGAAAGAATTTATTCACAATGGTTAAGTTTTGTGTTTTGATTTGCATTTCCAAAATGTCTAGTATATAGGCTTTGTCCAAAGTTTTCAGATTAATACTAGGACAAGGAATCTAATTTTTGAGTTTCGACCCAGTATTTACATTAAAATTTGAAATCCATCTTAGGGTCCAGATATCAAATTCAAATTTAGAGTTAAACTTAAAATTTATTTTACGGATGAAAACTTAGGTTTTAATGTGAAATGCAAATTTTCGTTTATTCGAACCAATTTTAAGTTAAGATTAGCTATTTACATTTTTTTTGCATTTAGTTTGATCAATTAAGAGGAAATGTGGAATTTAAGTTAGAAAAAACAGGTATCACAATGTTTATGAATCTCTTGATTCAGTTTAGAAATTTTTAATTTAGTTTCAATGTTTGGGTTTGCATCGCTTTGGAACATGTAAAAAAAAACGTAGTATATTTTTAGGCGAGAGAAACGATTCATCAAATGACAGGAGTGTTAAAAAACTTGTTCCCCAATTTTTCAAACTAATTCAGTTATAAAAGTTTACCTGTGCCTTTCCTGTGGTACTTTTACTTGGTCACCTTGTTGCCATGATGTTGCCGGTCACTCCATATTCCCCAACCAGGCTGTTATTGTTTTAATCTTTGTTACAGGTAATGTTTTTGTTGGAACCACGTTGTTTAATTGCAGGTAAGTATGCTGAAGTTTTTAAGTAGGGTGTTGATGGTAAAATTGAAGGTTAGTATGATGCAATTTTCACAAATTTTATAGTAAGCTGTTGATGGTAAAGTTGAAGGTAAGTATGATGCAATTTTCACAAATTTTATAGTAAGCTGTTGATGGTAAAGTTGAAGGTTGGTATTGATGAAGCTTTTCAAATCTTAACGTAGGGTGTTGATGGTTAAGTTGCAGGTGAGTGAAATAGGTTTAAGTTGACGAATGTGGGTTTTGTTTAAGCGCGTGGTTGTTGTGTAAGCGCATGGCGTTTTATTAATTGAGGGTGGTAATTGTTCGAGGTGAGCCTCGTTTGTTGGTGTCGACGAGGTTTTGGGTTTGCTGGGGCACATAAAGGTAAAGACCACCGTTTGCAAGTTTCCACGTTGTCTTGGTGAGAGTTGTGAACATGTGCCCTGCAGTGACTTGGAGGTTATGTTGAACCCGTCTTGCCGCTCGATTTACCACTCCACACGTGATGTTCTGTTTGATGTTTAGAAGCCATGGCCTTTATTTCACTTGGCCTATAATTTTTGTTTAGGCCCGTTTCCTCAGTTACCGAATTATTCACTTCCTTTTCCTTACCTATCAAACTTTGAACCAATTTCCAATTTCCTACAACAACAATCCTTTAACGTTGTTTTTTTCTTTTTTCGCGTGGAACAATACACCTTCAAATAGTAACAAATTTACTTGATAATTATTAACTTTTCCTTGTTTTTTTTTATATATATTTTTTTTTTATCAAAGGTTTATTTTGTATCGTGAATAATAAATTATTTAATAACTCACCCTGAATTAACAATTTATACACTTATTTTTTTTCAACTTTTTGCTTCGCTATGCCACTTGTTGCCTCTACTGTTGCCCGTGCTATAAAGACTTTTTCTAGAAATTGTCTGTATATGCACGCTGAATCTGCTAAAACTTCCATAGTGTCAATTCGCCTCAGTAGAGTGGTATTTTTTTAGTATGTGTGTAGGGTTGAATTTTCTGGTCATTTACATAGTGATGGCACTCAGGGATGGAATTACTCAATTGATTTCGAATAAAAAAAACGCCAAATTAAAACAACAAGGTGTCCGTCACATACAAGTTAAAGGTTTTTTAACCAAATGATAAAACAGTAATTTCTACTGTTTTTTTAGGTAAAAATTTGAAAGTTAAAATCATTGAAAAATCAGTTGTTTTAAACAATTTGAAATTTAGAAATTTGGTAGTTAAAATTACTGATAAAACATCTACTGTTTGTAGTTTGTTATTTTGTACGTTAAAATAAATGAAAAATTGTTAAATTTTATAGAACTTGAAAGTTTAAAATTAACATTTAAAATTTATTGAAAAAATCATTCGATTCAAATGAAATGTATATCATTTTAAAATTTAAGTTGTTATTAATGTATTTTCCTTTGAATTTACCTACATAATTTTTTGAGTGTAGAAATGAGTTTTTCCTGCCCTAAAAAATCGAAAATATGCGGTTAGAAAATGCACTAAAAAATCCAAAATATGTAATAAAAAAAATATGCACTAAAAACATAAAAATGGTTTTTTAATTTTACAGAAATATAAAAAATTCATTCTATTGTTATTCAAATATTTTTAAAAAACTTAAATAACTGATTAACATTTTTGTTTGTTTGTGAAGTATTTTAAAATATTTTAAGAACTTTTTTTAATAATATGAAAATTTATAAATAAAAATGGCTCAACAATTTCCATATATGCATTTAAAACCTAAATATGGGCAAATTATGCGTGACATTCGCTCGCGTTTTCTGATTGATATATACACATTTGTTGGTCTTTTAAAACAGATAGCTTCAAATGGCATATATGATAATTTCTTAGCAGGTATTTGTTGCGAAATATTTGATCACAAGGTATTGTGACGCACGCCAAAAAAGTGGAAGTAAGTTTAAAAGTTGAAGTGTGTTTTCCTAATTTTTCAGCAAATATTGTATTATCAGGTATACAACATCTAATTCCTAAAAGAAAGCTGAATATTAGAGAATTCTTAAATCACTTGTTCGCAGCCAAAACATTTTGTGAATTTTTGACAAAAGCCGTGAACCACGCCACACAACGCACGCTACAATTTTTCCAGTAGTATATAAACCTAATTTTATTTATTTTAACAAAACAAATTCTATTTTTATGAATTGCATTTCTTAAACTAATTTTGTGGTGTTATATTTTTATGAGTCTGCTGTTAGTGTTATTAAGCCCATAAAGCACCTAAAATTATGTTGAATTCATGTATAATATTAATAGATCAGGGGTTAGGTGGGATTTGGCCAGAATTATTGTATAATTGATCATCAAAATACATGTTTTTTAATATAAAAAGTAAATTATACATCTAGTCTTATATTTCATTAAAAAAAATTAATATTAAAAATTTTTGGTTGGTGGACTGTTTCTGGGATTTGCCCATATGCAAAAATATGCATTTAAAACCTAAATTTGCAAAAATATGCATTTTCACCAAAGAATGCATCAATATTCAAAAACAGCTCGATGCCATTTTAATGCGAATTTAATGATTTGGAAAGATAATTGATTGACATCATTCTTAAACCATCGACAAAAAACATGCATTTGCATGGCATCGAATCAAAAAACAGTTTTCTTTTTATATTTGTATACAAAACGCACAAATAATAAAATCTAAAATTATAAGAGAGCTTTTTTTTATAAGCGTTATAAATTAGGCAAATTTTCTGTTTTTATCAATCATTGTTTGTTATGTATTTGAAATGCATAAACGTGTCGTACATATTTGTAGTAACAACCAAGTATTGATGTCGACCGCAACGTTTACGTGTCAGCAGCATTTACGTATGAAGGACTAATGCTATGTTCACATTTGGCTTCTTAAACGCGTTTAAGCAGCTCGAACGTGATTTAGCGTTAAACACTTCAAAATCGAGATGATTACCCATACATTGAAGTGATTTGTTAATCACTTCAAATTGACTTGATTACAACTAAATCATTTTATAAACCACATAGAATCCTGTGAACATACCTCAAACCAAGGCGAATTTAAATTCGTCTTGCCTCAAACGGCCACAATGAACGTACCTCTTTGACAGAAATTTTTTTTTTTTATTAAATAAAAAAAAGTTAAAATATAATAAAAACTTAATGGATTTGGAAAAGAAAAAAAGAAAGAAGCCTTGGAGTCAGAAGGACGAAGAGATGCTAGTGGAAGTGTGGGGTGAAAGTAAATAATCTGCTGATAACTTTATTAATGTATTTCTTTCCATTTTTAATGTTTTCAAGAAATAAAAATTTGCTTGTTCTTTTTGTTTATCGATCAGCTGTTTTTGCTGTCAACTTAATCATCTCAAGTGTAATGTGAACGGCTTTGATTAGCTAAATCAACATTTTGCTTAAACGCGTTTAAAAACCTAAGTGTGAACTTAGCATAAGCCTAAAAACTCCTAAAAATGTCCTATATTGAACTTAAAAATGAAAGAGGTTTTCAAAAACCAAGAACTTAGTAATATCACAAGTTAATGTTAAAATAACTTTACTTTTGCATTAAAATGACAAAATGATAAAACAACATAAACAACAGGTCAATTATACACAAGAATAAATATATTCCAATAGCAGTTTTAACAAATAGTTGCTGTTTTATTGCAACTGTTTGCATTAGCTCTTTTTTAACTGTGAGCAAACATTAACGCTAAAAGTGTTTGTGTAGAAAATTATTAAAAAAATATCGTTTCCCTGTTAGTCATCTATCGAACACAAAAATATTACTGTTTTTATCGAACTCAACAAAAAATGAGAACATTTAATTCCGTTCGGTTTTTTTTAAGCCAAAAAATTTTTACAAAAACAAACTACACACAAAAAAATAGAAACAAAAAGCCACCAAAATTCCCTGCAAATATTATTGGACCACCTGATCCAATTTCATGAAATGGACTACTCCATGGGCTGGTCCGATGTATGTAATGCAAGCATGGGCCATGTCAATGTTAAAAAGTGTTTGTAGTGAGATGACATGTTTTCGTTTTTAAACGAAGTTAAAAATAGTCCTCTTGTGTACACAATGGTGTAGTTTTAAAACTACTCCTTTGTAGTCCAAAGATGGGTTGTATGGTCCTGCCCTAGGACATCGTAATGTTAAATAGACCATGTTTTTCCATACGTTTGGGTTACTTTTGGACTAATCCTAGTCCCTTGTGGGCTACTCTTTACACGCGTGTTTGGACTGGTCCTATTATTTGCAGGGTAATTTTACACAATACACACACATGCTGTTTGTGGTGCGGTCGTTGCTAAATTTTTTTTTTCATTTCTTTGTCAATGTAAAAAAAAACATTATAGAGCATCAAAGTAAAAACTTCGCTTACTTTTTCAAAATGCATCTTTAACTCATTATTTAGTAACTTTCTTCTATAACTACATCTATAACAACTTCTATAAATACTTTCTTCTGGATGTATTAATGTAAATAAATAATGACTTATTTTTGAATGCGTTAATTTTGGGACATCCCATATAAAATTCATTGGTTCTTTCAGTGGAATTGTAAGTAGTGCTCTTACGTTTTTCTGATTACTTAACACATTATTTTGTAGGCGAAGTTTTTACTGGGATTAAAATATAATGTTTGTCTACAGTATCACTACAATTATTCTGTTTTTTAACGAAGAATTATGGTTAGGTCTGTAGACTCTGAAAAGTTAGAAAGGAAAATAGGCGCTGCGAAATATGGCCCCAGGAAATATGACCCCAAAAAATAAATGAAAATTTACCCCAAGTTTGGGGCTATTCTTCATAATGGAATATTACATCATTTTTTTAATGAAAAATTAGCCCAAACAAATGAAAAATAACAATAAAAATAAAATTAAATATGACCCTAAATTTAGAGTATTTCTTCATTATGAAAAATTACCTCAAAGTTTATAACGAATTTTAACACCAAAAAAAGAACACAAAGAAACTTATAGTAAAAATTTTGGGTTTAAATGCCCGAAACTAAAAATCCCAAATTTAGAATAACGTTTTCAAAATCCGAATAATTATACAGTTTTGGTTTTAAAAATCGATTGATGATTGCTCTAACAATCCAACTGTATAATGAATTTTATTATTATACTAGCTTAACCCGGTGCGCTTCGCTACACTGCTTTAACCACTTTATCGGTTGAGAGATATTTAATATATGCATCCTATGGAAGGTAGTTCCCCCTGCGCCTACCCGCTTTATTTTTATTTTCAAAGTGAAGTATATCATAAGAGGGACTTCTACAATGTTTGAACTTTCACACTATAACAGTTTTTAAGATATCCGATATTAAACATTGGCATCCTATGGGGGGTAACACTTCCCCCGCTGCTATTATATTTCAATTTTGGGGCTCAGAAGATCATACTACCAAAAGTTCAACAAATTGCTTGCAGCGGCTCTTATTAATATTTCTATCTATGAGGGGTACTGCTCCTCCTCTGGCTACCCCGCCCATTTCTATATTGAAATTTATAGTTTACCATAATAGTAGCTTTAACTACGTTTGACGACTATCCCTTTAATAGTTCTTCAGTTGAGCGCTATTTAATATATGCATCCTATGGGAGGTTTTCCCCCCCTGCGCCTACCCGCTTTATTTTTATTTTCAAAAGTGTAGTATACCATAAGAGTGACTTCCACAAAGTTTGAACATTCTCACTATACCAGTTCATAAGACATGCGATATTAAGCATTGGCGTCCTATGGGGGGAACCACTTCCCCCGCTGCTATTTTATTTCAATTTGGGGCTCAAAAGATCCTACTACCAAAAGTTCAACAAAATGCGTGCTGCGGCTCTTAAGATATGCGATATTTACTATTGGCATCCAATGGGGGGTACAAATTCCCCTGCCCCTATCGAAAAAATAAGTAGCCTACTTTATTTTAAGGGCTCACGTGATGTTACTATAAAAATTTCAGGAAAATCGGTTTAGTAGTTTCGGAGTCTATAAGCCAACAAACAATCAAACAAACAAACAAACATACAAACATTTTTCATTTTTATATATGTACTAGCTTAACCCGGTTCGCTTCGCTACACTGCTTTAACCACTTTATGAACTTACAACTGACTGCACATGACTGACACATGTGTAAACACTCAAGCTACTTGAAAGACTTTCGGCTTTTTCTTCGACATTTTCGTTGATAATACGTATGCACTACTTGCAAGTAATTACTTGCATGTGTAAAGGCAGGGTAAGGCCGTTTAATAAAATTCTTAAATTTAGCCCCTGCAGCGCCTAGAATGCCCCTTGATGGGTCAAATGTATTATCAACCCCACTTTATTTTTCATCTCAATCATTTATTTGTACCATTCCCACCCGAAATCTCCATTCCTTAAGAGGGCTCCCATACAAAATGTTCAATGCAGACTAGAAATATATTGAAGAAAAATTCCAATAAATGTCCAGGCGTCGCCCCTAGTGGAATAAAATGTATGAACGACCTCAATTAAGTTTTTGTCCTTATCATTTTCTCGAGACAAACTTGCCCCTTATCACCACTTCTTAGGGGGCTCCTATACAAATATTGCGTGTTATTAAATTCTTTAATTAATTAAAATTTTTGTGAATAAAATAAAAAGTTGCTCACAGATTTTAATCATTAAGGGCTTGTTTTGTTTGCAGCTTCGTTTTTTAAATGTCTCCAAAAAATAATAATAATAATAATAATAATAATAATAATAAAGAAATGTAAAAGGCAGAATAAATGCTGAATATTACTCAGAAAAGAAAACGCCATAAGTATTCATCATTTAAATTGCAGTCAGTGTTGTTGTAGCTTCAAAATATTTCATCAGTTGTTTGTTATTATACATACTAAACTGTATTCCTTTCACATGTATTGATTGTGAGTTGTAATAGTTGTTGATATAGTGACAGCCTCATACAAATATTTAAACACAGGGTGTTGAGAGGAATTTGTTACAAATAGATGAAATCGTTCGAAGACAATACAATTTTTTTTTAGAATTATTACGAACATTTATAAGTTCTTATTTTTATGTTAATATCTTAACAAGAATTGTAGAAAATGCGTAGAAGCCCACGAAACACACCAAATTATAGGCAAAACATGTGCGGATCACAAAATGTTCGTAGCAACCAGAATTGTCGTCAGAGTTGCCAAACGTTAATGACCTTTTGGAAACGCAAACAACAAAAACGGCACAAAACTCAAACGATTTTTTACAAAGTTTTCAACTCAATGATAATTATACTAGGTGGTTTCAACATAACGCAAGAATCTAAAACAACCTTTGTAAATTATAGCGGACGTTGCAGTGACGGAAGGAATGCCACAAAGTTCGAAAATTTTATTGCCACAATAGTTGTTTTCAAACAAGCAGAAAACGTTTCGAATGCAATGGCCATTTCTGTTAGAAGGCTACGCTTTCACTTGGTTGCAAGGCATCAAAAACTAAGCCAACACATTTTAAATGGCAATTAATATCTCCCTCCAAGCCAGATTGCGCATTTTTCTAGAAATAAATAAAGAAAATCAAAAGACTTTCTAATCCAATGATAGTTTTATATGTAAGAAATTAAGACTTTTTGCCCAACTAAAAATTCCTTAAGACAACATTTATTCCTTCCAAGACTTCTTGTGGAAAGCTGGAGTTGTCGAATTACATATACAAGGCAACAAGGACCCAAAGCCTTGTTCATACCATAATTCAGAATTATGTTATAAAAGAATTGAGTCTGAACGAAGAGGAAACCCAAATATCAAAGATACTACATTGAACAGTTATTGCTGGGATTTAGCCAGTTATAAGCGATCAAGCTGCCCTATTTGCAATAAAAAGGATCCAGTCCATACCACCATAGTTGGAGGGACGTTCGTACTGTAGATATATTCATGAATAGTTATAAAGGGGAAGCGTATTTCGACACAGCTGGTCGCACAAGTGTCGCTAGTTGTTACTTATTTCGAAAACTAAAACAAAAAAAGTAGAGTTTCAAGAAGTTTCCGCAGAATTTATTCTAGCTGACGGGATACCACTTACAGAAAAGGTTTATTCAATCATAGTGAATATTTCAATTAGGAAGTGTTTTAAACGAATAACATTTATTTTTTTTCCAAAGCACGAGCTAATCGAACTCTAATTGGCATCGATTTTCTAGAGCAACCAGGAATAGTGTTAGATCTAGCTGAAAGAACATGGCGCTTCAAGGACGAGCCGTTTACGCAATTCGAGTTTAAGATGATTAAGCCAAACATAATAAACCCTATATCATTATCACGAGCAAATATCATTGAACATGACTCTATTGATATTGATATTGATTGAGCTTCCAACGAAGCAGGTTTATAATCCAGTTTTCAACGTGATCCTGTTGCTCAGTTGTTTTGCATGCAACATACGACAAGTGGCATTCTTGTACAGGGCTTTAATTAGCCGTGTTAGTTTTTCGGGGACACCCTTGCATAGCAGCAAGTTTAACATAGGGTTATGGTTCAGTGTTTCAAAGGCCTTCTCAAAATCTATAAAAATGAGGTAGAATGGAGATCACCATTATACCTCATTTTTTGGAAAGATTTATAATGACTCCATCAGAAAGCTCGTCAGATAAAGATTCATGGGCCCACTACGCCCTAATAATGGGTTCCAGGAGTTGTGCAGGAGTTGCCTGGTCGGCTGTTAGCAGTTCTGAAGAGATATTAACCAAACCAGGAGATTTGTTTGGTTTGAGAAATCTTATCGATTCTTTAATTTCACTTATCTCCAGGCAATCAGTAGGGATGTCGGCATTTGGTGTATGTGAAGCACATCCGCAAATGGGCTGACATTGAGCGGAAGATGTTGATAGCATGCCGGAGTAAAAGTTCTCCCATAGTGTAACCTGTTGGGTTTTCGATGTTATAAGTTCTCCCACATCGTTTTATAAGGCTTTCCGGTCGATAATTTTATATTTGTCAGCTTGTTAACAGACATATACATGTCCCTCACACGATAGGTTTCAGCCGCTGCTTGAATAACTATTTTTGGCGTTTTTTATTTTTTATATTTATATCACTGCGGGTAATTTGTGTCAGTTGCTCTAAAAGTACTTATCTCGTCAAAGAAAAAAAGAAACCAATTGTGAAAAGTGAAAACTGGACATATCACTTAACTGGTGATCATGTGATTAAAGTGTAGTTGCTGTAGTTTTTGTGCGGGTAGTTGCAGACACTTTGTACTAATATCTATCACTCGACAAAAATTCAGACGGTATGTACCAGAAACCAAAAATATTATAAATGCAATGCATGGGAATATTAATTTTTGCTCTTGTACCCCTTTGATTTTAAGCCCCACAATTGTAAGCAGCTCATAAAGGGTTAACCCCAACTGGAACCACCAAAAACAGAGCATTGCTTTAGCTTAACTTTCAGTTTCTGGACCGAGCTTTAAAAATTAATTGTACTTCTGATTGCCACAATAGTTTTCCTTTTTTTCATCGGCTGTAAATTTTAAAATAAACATCAGTCAGTCTTCTTAGAGTATAAAAGAATAAAATTTTTCTACGAATGTTGTATTTTACTAAAAACTCTTAAATTTTTTATTAAACCGAACCCAGTATCTTTTGCATAAAATGTTTAACAATAACATTGCTCTTAAAGAAAATTGTTTTTAAATTGAATACTTCATCTATGAATGATTTGCATTTCATTACCAATAGATGTAAGAAATACAATAAACACTTCACTGACTCCCTTGCACACATTAAGCAGATGGATGGTTTTCTTTCGTTTTATTCATACAAATGAGCAAATAAATAAAAGAATATTCGAATAGTCGAATGACTGAATGACTGAATGAATAAATGAAATGCAAGAGTATTGCAATAACGCATGTCTTTGCATTCGAATTAAATATAATAGAAAAAAACATGTCGTCTACCCAAACAGACGTGCAACTAAATAAATTACAGAAAGAAAAAAAACAAACAAAAAAAAAAACAAATTGCAACATTGTGTAAGCTCTGAAAATAAAAGGAAATAAACAAATTGAAGAGCAAAGAAAATCCTCTTAAAAAAATTAATCAAATAAATAAATAAATGAATTTTACATTTTCAATAAAAGTTTGCCATGTGTACATTATTACACTTATGCTTAACATGTTTCTGCGATAAAGCTGAAAATGGATTTTAAGGTTTCTTAAACTTACAATAAATGTTGGTAAACTTGCATTTGAATATTCAGGTTTAGACAGGCGCATTGGTCTATTACGTAAGTTGTGCTGAATACAGTTGGAGGAATGCTATTCTGTTGAACACTATGTTTCGGAAGTTGTTTCAACGGCTCAAAAACTTAATAATATTGTTTTCAACGTATCTGATGAATGGCTAGCTTTAATATTATTAAAAGGTTTGCCGCCAGATTATAATCCCATGATTATGAGTATGGGGAGTTCAAATAAAGTTGTATCTGCGGATGTAATCAAGGCAAAATTGTTGCAAGATATAAAGTATGAATCACACATATCAGCCAGCAAAAAGCAAAATAAAAAGAAAGACATTAAGAACGTAAATTGCTACAACGGTAAGTTGTTCGGACGTTATGCACCGAATTGTCCAAATCGAAATGCAAGTAACAAAAACCAATCTATGTTTGCTGCATATGTGGTAAAAGGTTTGGCTCTCGACGAGTTGTTTTTTTGATAGTAGCTCGTCTGTACAGTCAGCAAGTTATTTTAAAAATCTTCAGAACTATGAAGCTGTTGGTAAAGGCACAATTGTTAAAGAACTGTCAATTCCGGGTGGACAGAAAATTACAATTAAAGATGTTTTGTACGTACCAGAGCTTGGAGCTAATTTGTTATCCATTAGCCAAATCATTAGGAGAAACAAAAACGTTGTTTATAATAAAAATGGATTTAATATTTTTGATGAAAACAATAAGTTGGTGGCTACTGGTTGAGGGTATGTATAAATAGTGTACTCCTACTAACTAGATGTCTGCTTTGAATAACTCACTTGTTTGCTTTTACCCAAAGTGCACAACGTTTATTCAATTATAAAACATTCAAAAAGATAAGAAGAGAGTAAACCATTTACAAAAATAAGAATGAATGAATTGAATAAAAAACTTGTTTACTTTAAATGAATATGAGAGTAATTCATAAATAACAAAACATTGGAATAACCCGTTAGAGAGAGCAAGTTTACAAAAAATTTTCAAATAATTTTTGAATTATTGAATGTGCATACATTTATTTGAATACGTTGTCATAATATGTGTGTAAGCTTGTGGCTTCTTTTATTTATAAGAGTTAAGCTTACACATACATACATAATGTGTAGGTACACATATTTCACATTCAAATTATATTTGAATAATTTACTCATTTGACTTGAGTTGACTGAATAGAATGAGTTTTTGTTGTTTTGTCTCTGGTTATTATACCCTTCACCTCAGGTGGAAAAGGGTATATATAAGTTTGTCATTCCGTTTGTAATTTCTACAATATTGATCTTAGACCCTATAAAGTATATATGTATATTCTGGGTCCTTATGGGGAGAGAAGTTGATTTAACGATATCCGTCCGTCTGTCCGTCTGACCGTCTGTCCGTCTGTCCGTCTTACGTTTGATATGTGTTTTCCGGAGACTCCATACTTGATAGCGGCTAGGTTGTTTTACATTTGTGTCACATATAGTCTACCATCGGTTGCTATTGAAATTCAGCAAGATCGATCCACAAATGGCTGAGTTATGAGCAAAAAACCACGACTACCTCTAATATTTTCCAAAAATCCCTTGTGGTTGTTGTAATTTTATTACTTTTTGCTGTATATCTTGGGAACGGCAAAAGCCAAAGCTTCCAAATTAGGTACACACATTTAGGTAGCCCATACACACGATCCTACAAAATGTGGCGGGATTGGAGAAGTGGGCGTGGTACCTCCCGTACAAAAAAAATTAAAAATTGTATAAAAACCTAAATTTTAGAGCTGCCATATGTCCTATGGATATGACTTATATACCAAAATATCGAAAATTTTGAGTAGAACATATTTTATAAAAAATTCAGAAAAATCGGTTCAGATACAAAAAAGTTATGACCAAAATTAATTTTTTTTTTTTAAATACCCACTTTCGGGAACCATAGATCTCCCCGAGTCCAAGCTTTATAACACAAGTAAATGGTAAATTTCTTCTTAAACACGTCGGTATATAAATCTGTCAAATCGGTTAAAAAATGGCTGAGTTATGAGCAAAAAACCACGACTACCTCTAATATTTTCCAAAAATCCCTTGTGGTTGTTGTTTTTTTTTTTTTGTTTGTGCTTTTATTTGAACGTGTTGAATGTTAGGCATATCAAACACACACATGTTTGTACATGATTGGTCGCTTAAATTGAAAAATACGTACCTGCATATTAAATAAGCAAAGTGACGGAATATATTCTACTTTAATTCTTTATTTCCATAAGCGTTAATGGCTGAGTTGTCTGGGCGGTTGGACACGCAGCGTCGTTAGTAGTTGCCGGGGTTTAAATCTCGGCATCCACCTTTTCAAAAAAAATTTTTTTTAACTTTTTTTATATTTATATTGAAATTACTTTTTGATAATAAACGATTTTAAAATAATTCAGCAATTTTTGATTTTTTTGACAATGTAAATATTAATCGTTCGCTTAACTTACATGTAAAACAAAAATCATATTCTATACCTATTTTTTGTTGTTTTTTATTTTTTATTATACCCTTCACCTCAGGTGGAAAAGGGTATATATAAGTTTGTCATTCCGTTTGTAATTTCTACAATATTGATCGTAGATCCAATAAAGTATATATATTCTGGGTCCTTATGGGGAGAGAAGTTGATTTAACGATATCCGTCCGTCTGTCCGTCTTACGTTTGATATGTGTTTTCCGGAGACTCCAGACATGATAGCGGCTAGGTTGTTTCACATTTATGTCACATATAGTCTACCATCGGCTGCTAGTGAAATTCAGCAAGATCGATCCACAAATGGCTGAGATATGAGCAAAAAATCACGACTACCTCTAATATTTTCCAAAAATGGTAATTTTATACTTTAAGATGTCGGTATGACCAAATACTAAACGTGCTATATATTAATTTAACTTTTAATATATTTAATAGCACGCAATCATGTGCAAATAATTAAATAAAACTAAACGATATATATTTTATAAATATACATGTATATATAGATATATTTAAATATATATATATAAACTTCTGTTCTTTTCATGGTGAAGGGTATATAAGATTCGGCATAGCCGAATATAGCACTCTTACTTGTTTTTTCATTTGTTTCGTTATCATTGGGTGATCGACACATTGTAATTAAAAAACAAATGAGTGTGTTGAAATTGCTTTTTATTTATTCTTGCAGACTTTTACTACTAACCAACGTATTTACTTGGCTAGTGAATCGTCAAATTTTGAAATATGGCATCAACGCTTGTGTCATTTGAATCAACAATCAATGGAGAAGATGGAATCTGAAATAAACTTTAATAATTTATTTAAATTAAATTATGTTGCATGCGCACAAGGAAACGGTATGTTCTTACGTTAGTGTTTGAAACATTTGGTTATTTTAAAAAATTTGTTGAAAATCAAACTGGAAAAAGCCACAAATTCTACGATCAGATAATGGAGAAGAATTTGTTAACAAAAGGATGTTCGATTGTTTTTACAATTGTGGAATTAAACATCAGAAAAGCGTGGTTTATAATCCGCAGCAAAATGGTCTCGCAGAACGGATGAACAGGTCGTTAGTTGAGACAGCTCGCTGTATGTTGTACAATGCAAAGCTACCTTAATGTTTTTGGGCACAGGCTTACAAAGGTTTACACTGCCTGTTATCTAATCAATCGAAGTCCACATCAACTCCTAGAAAAATGTCCAAATGAAATATGGTATGATCGTAAACCAACTCTTAGTCATTTACGAGTATTTGGTTGTAGTGTACATATTCTCCACAAAAAGCGGAGGAAACTTGATGCAAAATCTGAGAAGATGATTTTTATTGGTTATTGCGATGAATCCAAAGGTTATCGATTGTATGATCAAGTAAAAAAATTGGTAGCGACAATAATGAAAAGTCTATTGAAGAATATTTGTTTTTTTTTCTCTAAATCGGAGAAAAATGGCACAAGTTCTTAAGAAACCGTTGATAACTTTGCCGCTAATGACTTTTTATTAATCTCTTCGCTTACAGACAATAACAATGAAGTGGGGGTAAGAAATCGAAAATGTCATATCTTCAACAATACAGGATGAAGGAGATGTTTCAGAACATTTAGTCCCTTTTCAAGAAAAAGTGAACGTTTAGCAAAGAAAGCTCAGGTCAGTCTTCTGGCGTCAAATATTGAAGGCGATTTTCCATTAACTTATGAAGAAGCTCTTAAAAGTCCAGATTGGGAAAAAAGGTTAGCTGCAATTAAGAGCGAGATAAATTCCTTGCAAACTAATAATGCAATCAAAACCAAATCTGTATATAAAATTAAGGACGAGTCAAATAGTTCTAAAAGGTATAAAGCGCGTGTGGTGGTAAAAGGCATTGATTTCGAAGAAACTATTTCCCCGGTTGTACGACATACATCCTAAAGAATGCCGGTTGCCTTAGCTGGAAAATATAACTTATATATTGAGCAAATGGATGCTATAACTGCTTTTTGCAAGGAGATTTAAAGAAGAAATATATATTTACCAACCAGAGGAAGTAAAATGTGCAAATCCAAACTCTGTTTTAAAACACTACAAGGTTTTGTACGGTTTAAAGCAGGCGAGTTTGGTGTGGAGCAATAAGTTAGCCGAAGTTCTGTTAAACATTGGTTTTAGAAAATCTAAGATAGATCATTGTGTGTATCACCAAATTAAGGAAACCAAGCGTAAGTTTTTAGCTATCTACGTCGATGACATGTTAATGTTTAGTAATTATATACAATTTCGTGAAACTGTCAACAGTTTCATATGAAGGTGCTTAAAGAAGCCGAAAAGTGTTTAAATAATCAAATAACTAAGAAAAACGAAAGAATTTGCTTAGATTAAGATGAATACATCAATCAAATACTAAACAACTTCAGTATGGCAGATTGTAATCCTGTACAAATACTAATGGATCCAAATCAAAAGCCTATAATTATACTTCTCAGCAAGAAATTGGATGTCTAATGTGTACAAGTGAAGTGTACAAGGCCAGCTATTTCATACGCAGTAAGTTATTTAAGTCGTTTTTATAATAATCCAAGTCAAGAACGCTGGAATGCTGTTAAAACAGTTTTTGGTATCTAAAAGAAACTAAAAGTTTTAAACTTTCCTATAGTAAAGATGGCTAATTGGGCCAATGATAAATATGAGAGGAAGTCAATAACTGGTTATGCTGTCATTCAACTATCAGGTGCTATTTCATGGAGTAGTAAAAAACAGCAAACATTGGCTTTATTTTCAACCGAAGCAGCGTACATGTCAATATCTGCAGCTACTCAAGAGGTTGTTTGCCCAAGAGAACTTTTTTACGAACTAGTTCCAGATACCTCATAAAAGCCAACCCCAATATTTTGTGACAACAGAAGTGCAATAGCTTTTTCATGCAATAACGTTTATGAACCTCGTTGAAAACATATGGACGTACGGCATCATTTTATAAGAGAGAAGAAGCATGGCAAACAAGTTGAATTTTTTACCAGTTGGGACAGATGAGATAATAGGGACTGTCTTACGAAGGCAACAGCTGGATCAAAACACAAATATTGTTTAAAATAACTAGGCTTAATTATTTAAAGGTCAATTTGAGTGGGGGTGTTGTACTGTATCAAAGTTTACTTTAATATTTGTAAACCATTTTAATCTAGTTTTATTTTGAATATATAAAATAATAGTCTGGTCAAGGCGAATTTACTTCAGGTGGCGGCGAGACTACAACAAGTCAACAACACGAAAAACAACATAAACAAGGCGAATTCAATTGTTAACAACTTTTGACATTTTTCTATATTAGGTTGGAAAAATTAGTCTACAGCACATGTCTAAAAAAACAGGTAGAGTTTATTTTTTTTAAAAAATGCATTATTTTACTAATTTAATTTACAATTTTAGAAAAGAAGAAGACAAAACGAAAGGATTGCTAGACACCCGTCACGCCCCGTATATTTGTAATTTGATTGACTTGCAAAGGTCTGGCAAATTTCAGTTCGATCGTGACTGTGATGAGTGATAGACGCATTACGGAGATCAGAATTACGGCCTGGTGTTATACTAAAATAAGTAACAACGTAACAATTTACAACATAATAAACTTTCTGTTTATTAAAATAAAAATAACTTTTTCTTATATTTACTTTGTTAAAAGTGACAAAAAAAAAACTATACAGTTAATTTAAAATCAAAGACTTAATGACTGAGCAAAGTGCTCAAATCTCAGAAAAAAATAAAAATGTAAATCTTTACAACAATAATTGTACTACTGAAATCAGTAGAAAAAGAAAAAACATTACCATGGAATCGTCAATGCCAAAACATTATAAAAACAACTACTACGCAGTGCTAGACACGGATAATGATACACAATGTGATCAAGATTTATTAAAAAAATTTTAGAAACATGTTAAAGAGAACAATGAAAAAGCTCAAAAATTAAATTCAGCTATTGCAGCTTTGGATAAAGTGCAAAGTGCTAAAAACAACATATCAACATCAAAAGAAATTCATACAGTGGTCAACGTTACCAATAATAGTACAAAAATACCCCCAATAAACATTGTTGACATAGAAACAAAAGAATTAATTGTATTTATCAAAAATGCATTAAAAATAAAAGAATTCAAAATTAAAGAATTTAGAAACAAAAAATCTTTATTTATGAATAATTTAGATGACTTTATAAGAGTAAAGGCTTACCTAGAAAAAACTAAAACTAAATTTTTTACGTTTACACCAAAAGATTTAAAAACTAAAACATATTTGTTGAAGGGCCTTGAGGCGAACATAACAATAGATGAAATCCTAAATGAATTATCAAAGCTTCAAACTGATGATTTACAATTTATAAAAGTAAGTCAATTTTCAAACAAAAAGTCTGCCGAAAAGGGTTATATTTTACCAATATTTCTTGTGCAAGTTACACCAAATAGTAACATAAATAAATTAAAAAGTATAAAGTCTATTCTACATCGCTGCATAAAATGGGAACAAGTAAGACGCCCAGAAATACCTCAATGTCGTAACTGTCAAGGGTTTTTTCATAGTGCTGCTAATTGCTACCTACAATCTAAATGTGTGAAGTGTAATACAGACCATGATAAAGGAAAGTGTCCTATAGATGATGTTCCAGCTTCGGAAAGAGAGAAGTTATACTGCGTAGTGTGTAACAAATATGGTCAACCTGCATCATATAAAGGCTGTGAAAAGTATAAAGAACTGCAACAAAAATTTAGAGGCAGAAAAAAGACTTTGTCAGAAAATAGAATAAGTAATTTTAACACATTTGCTAACAGCAATATTTCCTTTGCTGATGTAGCAAGAGGAAATATTGTTAATAACGATATTAATTTGAATAATACATCTAATAATTCATTTTTATTAGAAATTAAGAACATGATGATAAATTTAAGTAATCAAATGGCTAATTTGCAAAAGCAATTACATTTACAAACATCTCGTATAGATACAATTTTTTCCATCGTAGGGGTGTAAAAATGGCTACTGGTCACAATAACATAATATCAAAAAAGCTTAAAATTATTCATATAAATGTTAACTCGTTGAAATCTATAAGTAGAAGATACGAACTTCAACAATTTCTTAACAAATACAAACCTGATATTGTTCTTATAATGATTCATTCATAAAAATGGAAATAAATAAACTTTTTGAGTCCTTAGACTTACATAATTTAAGTAATTTGTATTTACTTGCCGGTGATTTAAACTGTAGACACACAGATTGGGGTAATCCTACTGATAACCATAAGGGTAATAAACTTAAAGAATGGTTGAATGATAACGATATTAATTTTAGATGCAAATTGTATGCTTCGAGTCTCCCATCTTTCCCTAGATCGAAATCGTACTTAGATATATGTATTGCAGATTGTAGATTAAACATTATTACGGAAAATAATACTCTTAACTGTCTTAAAACTATAGACTATGACAGTGATCATAGTGCTATTCAAATTTGCTGTTCTATGAATAACGATAGGCAGGAGTTCTCTTTTATAGAAGATATACAGATATCTAGATATAATTATAAGGCAACAAACTGGAAAAGATTTAAAAACATAATTATACGTGAATTAGGAAATGAATTGAAAATACCCAATGATAGAAATCTTAGAAATTGCGAGATTGATTCTCATATAGATAGACTGAATAAGTTAATTGTCAGTACTATAGATTACGTCACACCTAAATATAAAAACATTGATTCAGTTTCTACAAAAACCAATACTATTATAAGAAAATTACATCAGGAAAAAAGTAAAATCCTAACTCTAATAAAGAGACATAACAGATTAGAGCATACACTTCCCGAACCCACTCTAAATCTTCTGAAAGTTAAATTAAAGATGATTAAAAAACTTAAAGAAGAAAATTTTAAAATGGTGTATAACAGAAACATTCAGGAAAAATTATATAACTTAGATCCCAAAGATTCGCAACATATGTTTGATGGAATAAGGAAAAACTTTAGGAAAATTAAACCTTTAGATCTTCAAATTATAAAAATACCAGCCAATTCGGACCATTTACTGACTGATGCGGATATACCAAAAGAAAATTTAGAGAGAGATTGCGTCAATAACTTTATTGTGCGCGATCAGGAACAAATGTTAGACACAATAGGATCATATTTACAAGCTGTGCATTCGGATAAACCTATTGATTATAACAATAAGCAGCATGTGCAAGTTAACGAGTTCTTTCAGAATTTCTTGGAATTAAAAACGTCATATGAGAACAATGAAACTACTCTGATAGAGTTTAGTCCTGAAAATATTTCTGACAATATGGATGTTGCTCAGACTGGGGACTATTTTATAACAAGGGATAATATTTTGTATATTTTTAGTAATTTGAAAGGAAAATTATCTTCAGGTGTAGATAAAATTCCGAATATAGTATTGAAGAATATACCTGAGATTATGATTTTTGAATATTGCAATCTGTTTAACAACATGTTAAATAATTCATACTTTCCTGAAAAATGGAAAGAAGCAAGGGTAGTTGTTTTACCAAAGAAAGATAAAGATTCGAGTAATCCAAAAAACGTTTGTGCGATTAGTCTACTTCCTAATATCAGCAAGATTTTCGAAATATGTATTAACAATAATATAGGCAAATTTTGCCAAAATAGGAAATTAATAAACGATAAGCAATTCGGATTTAAATATAAACATTCGACCACAAATGCAATACACTTGCTTACATCCAGTATAAACTGGAATTGGAACAGGAAGCTGTGCACAGGGGTTTGCCTAATAGACATGGAAAAAGCTTTTGATAGTATTTGGACTCCAGGGTTAATTTTTAAATTGAGAAAATACCAATTCCCAATTTATTACATAATTCTTATCTATAATATGATAAGCAATAAAACGTTTAGAGTATGTCATCAAAAACACGAGGGCAGGAAAGTGTTCAGTATTAAGAATGGTTTACAACAGGGAACTGTGAACTCTCCTACTCTGTTTAATCTATTTATTTTGGATCTGCTAAGTAAGATAGAAAATATTATATCCTTCGCTGATGATATTGTAATATCCCTAGAGGGAAGCGAACTGACACTGAAGTAGTCCCGTGATAGGTCTTTGGTGGTAGGGACCGGTTCCAGTTCTAACACTTTATATGAATAAGACCTATCACTTTTACATGGGGTTGTCATTGGAGGGGGTCAATTGACACTATTTGACCAATCACAGGTCTATTCTCAATGAACCTGCTTAGTGTCAGTTACTAAAAAGTAGTATTATTTAAATACAATGTAGTATTATTTCAATAAAACTAGTCTAAGAATTAAATTTAAGAGCCAAATTTTAAAAATTACCAAAAAATGTGTCACATCACCGCTGAAGACTGTTCTGTAATTCATTACATTTTCTACCTTTTTGTTCTTTATAAACCAGTTAAGGGATTGGTTCTTCTTTCACTGGTCATGAGTCCTTTTTTTTTGTACTTGTTCCATTTTCACAAATCCCAGGACCAGTCGCTTGGACCAATTGACACAAATTTCCCGCAGGGATATCACGCTGATAGTACTGTTGAAAAAACAAATTACTATCTACAAAAATCCTTTAACACGGTCGAAAATTTTACTATTGATTGGAATATGAAAATTAACACACAAAAGTGTGTGACAATTCTATTTAGACCACCGGTAAATAAATGCAATTATAACATTAGGAAAAATTGGAAAGCGTTTGGGATAAAATCTATTATTAATAACATAAATATACCAAATAAGGAAATTGTCAAATATTTAGGAGTGCATTTAGACAAATTCCTGTATTTTAACAAACACATTGATGAGACATTAAATAAAGCAAGAAAAGCTTTATTTATGTATAAATCTCTATTTTATTCAAGATATGTAAAACCAAGAGTTAAAATTATTATGTATCAGGCATTAATAAGACCGATAATAACCTATGCATGCCCAATTTGGTTTAACATTTCGCCATCCTACATGGAAAAAATACGAGTGTTCGAAAGAAAATGCTTAAGAGCTTGTACATCCATATTTAGATCATCACAAAGTAATTTTATGAAATATGTTTCAAATAAAAAATTGTATAATGTCGCAAATGTAATAAGGATTGATAACTTTATTATACATTTGATTAGAAACAATATTTTAAGATGCACATCGTGCATAGAAAATAACTTAATATTAGCGCCGTACTATGTAAATGAAGAATACATAATTAATACCTTGCAAACAGGATATGTTCCACCAGAGGCCTTTTTATTTCTCGACAAAGCTAAATTACTACAAGATGAAAATAACACCCCAATCTTTTATCATAACTTTAGACGGGCCAATATCAAAGCAATTAACTGCTCCCCAACATCAAGTAATAATTTGAGGTATAATACTAGTATTTCGAATAAACTCTTAAAAATACCTAAGTAATTTTTTTTAAACTTTTCATTACAAAAAAAAAAAAAATTAAGTATTCTTCATTTGAAGCATGTACATCAGTTATGAATTTTATAAATCATTTGTTACTCCAATAATACTCGAGAGCTCTATTAAGGGACTTTGTATATAAAAAAAAAATAATATTGTTAACTAGTGTTTATTATAGTTTAAGTTTTCAAAATTGTGAATAAATAAACAAATAAAAAAAAAAAAAAAAAAAGTCTGGCAAATTTCGTTTTGTAGGTCTTGAGGATGCTTTAAAGGAAATTAAAGTTAATTCTTCCGGCAAATGTCTGCTGTGTAGTTTTAAATGCCAGCTATGAAGATTAAGAATTACAGCCCAATTATGAATATAAATTCCCCGGGAGTTTTTTCCCTTTTCCCATTTTTTGCAATTGAATTTACATAGGAAAAATGGGAGAAGGGAGAAAACTCCCGGGGAATTTTTATTCATAATTGGGCTGTTAATGAAAGTAAAGATGGAAATGCGTCAGACTTAAAAGAAATTGACAAAAAGGATAAAAAGAAGAACGTTAATAGTACCGATTCAGATATGCAGATAACGATTTACATCCAACAAGTAAATCAGTCACAGCCACGTCAAGTAAAAATGAGACAAAACATAATAGGAACTCATTGTCCACGCCCTTATCATTGCAATCGTCAAAAACAGAAATTGATGCCAATCCAAAACGTTTATGTATGGTTATTATTATTATATGTTATGTTATTATATGGCTTATAAAACACGATCGCAAAACTCGTACGTTTAACTTAAATTTAAAACAACAAATTTGAATATTTTTAGGAGTATTCTGGAAATCGAAAAACCAAAATGCAGGCATTTTTAAACGTGGTTTTTGAATAAGATTTCTGTAATAAAAGAATTTTATGACAAATATACAAGTATTTCTCTATTAAACAAAAGCTTATAACAAAAATTATAAAAAATAAATAAAAAAATTAAAATTAATTTTTCACTTTGAAGTTTATTTTGAAAATCTTCCAGTTACAATTTAACATAAACATCTTTTGACATATCCCTACATAATTACAAAAAAAATGTAAACAAATTTTCACATGTCTCTATCCAATTATGCAAGAAAAAAGTAGCACAGATGTGTTTTCAACGCCACCTGAAAGTCAATTCGCCTTGAGTCTGGTAGTGTATAAAGTCATTTCTGAAAATTGAAGGAATAGGACTATTACAAAAAAAGCTTTATAAAATACATAACTGAAATTTAGCTCATAGAATAAATTCGAAAAATAATAAAATATTTTTCTTCACTTTGTATTGAGATGCAAAATATACATTGCCTTTAAATTTTTCTATAAAGTGAGTGCCAAAGTGCGTATTATAAGTATTATTTTTTTAGTTTTTACCATGGTACAATAAGTACAAGGTATAGTCATTAGAAATGTTGTTCTCAATTTCAAAACCCATATAACGTCAACCAAAAGAAAATATGGAAAAAATTAAAACAAGTGTCAAAAATCAAATAAATTAATTTGACATTACATGGGTAAATAAGGAAAACTCTCCCCAACGAGCATACCTGGTACTTATTATAATATGGTTATTACGAAAAGTTTTTTTTACAATTTTAATATTTTTCTTTTTTAAAATAGCTGATTACTTTAACTGAAAAAGTAATTCCAAAATATTTACTACAATAAAGAACGACACAGAACGGTAACAGAAAGTAAATACTAATGAAGCCTTAAGAATCCTATAAGAGTAGTTTGTGCCGAATATTATCTACATACATATCTACACAATCTATATGATATGTTCTTTCTTATAGGAATTAAAGAGGAGGTCGCTAAATTTTATAATAAAAAATTTAACATTTAAAAGTTAAAAATTTTTTCGTGAGTGATGTTTAAATGGGATCTGTCTTAAATTGCGAACCTTTTCAAAAGTATTAAGGCCCAATTCAATCTAAATACGAAATTAATTAGATAGTTGGTAAGCACAAAGAGGTTATTTCGGAAAGAAGTGTTCCGACTCTCATTGAGGTTAAGTTACCTCAATAAGGTAGTTAAATGTATTCGTTTGAATGCTTACCCTGTAATATTACATAAAAATATTGAAATATTTAGCGAGGTAATTAGCTGTGGAACTCTGTAGAAAAGTAAATCAGTGGTTCTAGAAACCGAAAACGCAAGACGAAAGAATTTTGAAGTTGATTTTAATACACTTTTAGTCATTTTTTTTATAATATTTGCTATAAATATCTGTTTAATAGAGTAATATAATAATATTCGTCATGAAATTTTTTTATTACTTTCATTATCTTATTAAAAAATGACGTTTAAAATTCTTGCGTTTTCGATTTACAGAACACCCCTGAATATATCCTATGATTACTCTTAAGCCTACTCTCCTTTTACACCCACTTAAATTTCAAGGTCATACCTTTTCTCCAAGAACAAAATACAAGATAAAAATTCAGTCTAGCTGAATTGGATCGTACTTTTTGTCATGCTTGCATTTCAGAAACTTTTACATAGTTCTTTATCATCAGTTAAACGCGAACGGGCGAGCAGTGAGAGCTTTGGTTTCATCTTGTTGGCACCACAATTTTGGATTATTCTTCACCTGGGGCCTTAAAAATGTTTCAGTCATTAAAAGCCATCCACAGTTACCGCACCTTGTTTGTCGT
Organism: Pollenia labialis; assembly: GCA_949318255.1. Lineage (NCBI taxonomy): Eukaryota > Metazoa > Arthropoda > Insecta > Diptera > Polleniidae > Pollenia > Pollenia labialis. Next base: position 58,557,074 of record OX439142.1, read on the forward strand.
TTTCTAGCAAATATGGGCCAGTGGTTTTTTACTGTGCATCTCAATTGGATGTGAGTGCTCCATATACTGCAGTTTTGTTTATTAACGTGACTATTGAAGTGGAAATGATCTTTGTGTCCGACGAATTTAATTATGGCTTTCAAAATAAAATGAACAACTGTGGTCGATTGTTATGTGATGAATCTTTTCATCATTAAGTTCCTGAGTTTTTTAAGGTTAATACTGACAAAATAACAAAATTAAACTGGTAATTTATTTCTCATGTTGAGTAACATTTATTATACAAATTTTCATATTATTTGAATGTGCATTCTAAGACCATATTTACATTACGCAATTAACGCCGCATCTTTCGCATGCAGCTTTTTTTTTTATACGAAAGAAAGCTGGGTTGAAAAGGTTGAAAAACTGCTTGAAAAAATTAAAACGTAAATGTGAGAAGAGTTTCGAAGCAACTACTTTAAAAGAAAATGGAAAAAAACTCGGCGTTAATTGCATAGTCTAAATGCGGTATAAGTCAAATTACAATCCTCAAAAGCTTTTATACTTAAATAGTCTTAGGCCCGTTTTCACAACTTACTGATAGCTAAAAGAAGACTTTAACCGGCCTTATAAAAAGTGTTCCACTATGAAAACTTTACTTTCACTTAAAGCTAGCGATAAAGTAAATTTAGGTTCATCCTACCTGACAGGTTAAAGTAAAATTGTAATAATGGAACACTTTTTATACGGCCGATAAAATCCTACCTTTAGCTATTGGTAAGTTATGAAAACGGGCCTTATTCCTTCAATATCTTCCTGGAATATAGTGCATATTTTGTAATTACCAAACAACCTTTATACGGTCTTCAGATGAAATTGCACCCATTTTATGTTTTGAAATTTAATATCGTTTAAACATTTTGTTGGATCTAAATGAGACGTTTCTAAAATTTTTAAATCGAAATTCTGCACTAATAGAAAAATGTCTTCTTTTTGTACATGGGCCTTTTCTGCGAAAAGTCTACTTTTGTGATATGAACTATCAGAATTTTCGTTTGTATATTTCTGTTACGAGGCTTACTTAAGCTATGCTTTTGCGGATTTGTTTCCGCAAAAAAGGAACCTATCGGGCATGTTCTACAAATCTAAATGAAGTGGAATTAAAGTCGAACGAGATTTTGATTTTAATTATTGACAAAAAAATGTTTCCTATTTTTAAGAGCTCTTCTTGTAAATCTAAATTATGCTAAAAGTATGAAGTTTACAAAAAGGAATATCTTATGAACATTCTTTACCAAATTGTTTTCAAAAATTTTTCGGTTTTATATCCACTTCATTTCGATTTAAAGAACATACCCGTATATTTTATAAAAAAGTAAATTATATTATACCCATATAAATTAAATTATTTTTGAAGAATAATTTAAATTGCATCTAAAAAAAATTTTTTTAGAAAATCGTTTAATGAAGAGTACAGTTATGATTTTTTAAACTTTTAATTTTTAGAAAAAGACAAAAATTCGATTAGTTCAAAATACGAGCTGATAGCGAACCCCCGAGATTAGATTTGAAATTAGCGACCTCAAAGTAGTAAAAAATTGCATCAAACTTACAATCACTACAAAAAAAAGTTAAATATTGTTCCCTTGTGTAGTCAGTATGGGTGATTTTTCAACCAAAGAATTTTTCTGCTTGCTATTTTGAAGAGCGATTGAATTTTATGGATAATTTGTTGTTTTGTTATTAAATATTATTTCGTTGAATACTGTTCAAATCTATTTCTAAAATATATAATAAAATCACCTTCAATAAATGAATGAACCCTGTATATTTTCATTAAATAATCCGTATTAGTGATTTTTTTACCGGAAGAACTTTCCTCCAATTTATTTTTTTTTTTTTAATTTTCCTAAGCAAATCCCGCGAAGCTTTATGCTTTATTTATGTGTAAATGTTTTAGGTTTTTCATTATTAGTATTGTGGTTATTTTATTGAACTATTTATGGTTTTTAATCCAAATTTTTAATATTTTTTTTTTATATTAAAAATTTGTATATAAATTATCCTGCAGATAAGTCCCATGGCTACGCGGGAATAACTTAAAAATGTAAATAAAAACAAGTTGTTATGTGGTTAAATGGTTTTCACGGAAACCAAATTAGTAGACGCAGATTATGTTTCTATCATTCCAGTAAACTATAACATTATATATATATATATGTCCTTTATTTATCTAAATATAAATAGAATTACAATTACTGAATACCATAAATACTTAAATAAAGTTCAGTGTGAACATAGGGGGGTGGGGTTTTTCACAGAGGTGCACTTCGGTGTGGAAGGCTATCTGCCTGCTATTCACTTGGGAATAGCAAGAAGCAATTCCTCTGCTGGACTGCCCAAGCAGCTCACTACTTCCGGTCCTTTGGCCAAGTATCCCCTGGTAATGACGTTCAGAAACCCGTCTGATGTCAGCTAGAGTGAGAAGGCGTACAGATATGAGTAACCTGAATGGCATGCTAACACCGGTGCGTCTCAGGTAATTACCCAGCTAGCATTTGGCTGATTAGTTTTTGATAAAATCACCCAAATGATTCTTTTCAGATCGGTTTTGATGATTAAAATCTGATTTATCACTTAAGCGATTGAAAAATGATTCATATATGATTCATTTATATGTTTTAAAAATGATTTATAAATTTTTTGAATTTAAAACTGATTTATCACTTGAACGATTAAAAGAGGATTCATATATGATTCATTTATATGTATGTTTTAAAAATTATTAAACATTTTTTGAATTTAAAATTTTTAAAAATTTGAATTTCTTTTCATTCGTTTCGTCAAAATTTTAATTATTTATAAAATATCTCTTCATTCAACTTTTATTTTACTTTATTCTTAATTGTTATTAATATTGTAGTTATTATTCATGGTTTTATTATTTACTTTGTAATTATTTATATTCCAATTTTAGGGAAATCGTTTTAATAAAAAACTTTAAAAAAACTTTATTAAACTCAAAATAAATTATAATTATGATTCGGCGGTTGGGTACAATTTTCTCACAACGGGAGTATCATTTCAGATGGAAAAATGCGCTCATATACGGGTATTTTGTTCCTAAAGCTGATTCATAAATGATTCGATTATGATAGAAAATGTTTGCTGCGAGAGACTCGCAAGCAAACAGAATACGATTGCAAAGTGATCAAAAAAGGATTCCTAAGCAATTAAGAGAGTGATTAAAAAATGATTTCAAATAGTATGAAAAACTATGCAATTTACGATTGAAAAATGAGACAAAAACGATTTAATAATGATTAGAAAAACTAACATTAAAATGATCAAAAAGGAATCAGAAAATTGTATCACAAATGATTCTTTCAGGTGATTCATCGGTAGGGTACACTCACAATATTCTGTACGTAAAATTAACTGAAATTGTAATATAAAATAAATGAAAGTTCAATTAAAAACCGGTCTACCTATTTTTCATTTATTTTTAACAAAAAGTTCATTCAATTTTTACTGTCAAAAATTCAACACCATATTCCGTAAAATCAAATAAATATTCAGTTATTTTGTAAAATTTTACTGTCAAAAATTCAACACCATATTCAGTAAAAACGATTAAATATTCAGTTATTTATTAAAATTTTACTGTCAATTTTTAACTGTCAAATTGACCCCATATTCAGTAAAAACAATTAAATATTCAGTTATTTTATTAAATTTTCGTTTACTCCACAAAAGAGCCGAATTTCTAAAAAATCCCAGACAGACACCTGTCCGCTTGTTTTTCTTATAAGCGAGAGAGGGAGAATATTTTTATTTACTTACCCAGTTACACACGTTTGTTTTACTTTTGTTGTACTGACCACGTTGTTTACAGAAGAACTCTCAATTATAAGACACCAGCAGCATGACCGATATGGCTTCGCAATTATTTTACTTTTAAAATTTGATGTATTTAACTAAATTATTTTAATAAATAGAAAATGGGAATTGCTTACACAAAATAAGCAATTCATTTTTTATAGATAAGTAAAAATTAATTTTTGGTAGTAAAATTATATAAAATAACTGAATATTTAATTGTTTTTACTGAATATGGTGTTGAATTTTTGACAGTAAAATTTTATAAAATAACTGCATATTTATTTGTTTTTACGGAATATGTAGTTAATTTTTTGACAATTAATTTATAAAAGATAACTGCATATTGATTTGTTTTTACGTAATTCGCGGTTGAATTTTTGACAGTAAAAATTAAATGAACTTTTCGTTGCTTTAAATTACATTTTTATTTAATTTATCATAAAGAAGAATTTAACTTAATCAACGGACAATAGTAACTGCAACTGAAAATCCGTATTAATATGAACTTAGTTTTTTGAATAACTGTTAGAATCAGTTAAAAATAAAATTGCTTGGAATTTTAAATGTTTATTTATTTAAAAATGACTGAACGGAATATTTCTTAAATAAACTACAGGCCGTTACTGTAATAATATTGTGAGTGTACCATTTTCTCACAACGAGAGTATCATTTATGATTGATAAATGAGCTCATATACGGGTATTTTGCCCTTGAAGCTAATTCCTAAATGATCAGATTATGATACAATATGCTAGCTGGGTAGGTGGTAATCCAGACTACATTTTACCTCTGAAACTCAGCTGTATTTTTTTTTGCCTGCCTAGAGGTAGTTGGCAGCCCCAACACTAGGATCGGGGTGCAGTGGTCCAATCAGCCCTCACTCTTAAACTACTATGATTACAGAAACAACATTAATACCCTGTAAAAAAGTTTCAATAAATTTAAAAGTATTTAGACACAATTTTAATTTGTGTCATAAAACGATATCAAAGAACTAAATCCCTTTAACTCAAATCATTCGCCACACAAATAAAATCTTCTATTTTCCTCCTAAACGGCTAATAACACAATAAACAGTGATGCCCTGGGCAATAACAATATTAAATACTTCGTCGTTTAGACGAACATGTCCACTTTTCCTACACTCACAATATTATTACAGTAACGGACTGTAGTTTATTTAAGAAATATTCCGTTCAGTCATTTTTAAATAAATAAACATTTAAAATTCCAAGCAAATTTATTTTTAACTGATTCTAACAGTTATTCAAAAAACTAAGTTCATATTAATACGGATTTTCAGTTGCAGTTACTATTGTCCGTTGATTAAGTTAAATTCTTCTTTATGATAAATTAAATAAAAATGTAATTTAAAGCAACGAAAAGTTCATTTAATTTTTACTGTCAAAAATTCAACCGCGAATTCCGTAAAAACAAATCAATATTCAGTTATCTTTTATAAATTAATTGTCAAAAAATTAACTACATATTCCGTAAAAACAAATAAATATGCAGTTATTTTATAAAATTTTACTGTCAAAAATTCAACACCATATTCAGTAAAAACAATTAAATATTCAGTTATTTTATATAATTTTACTACCAAAAATTAATTTTTACTTATCTATAAAAAATGAATTGCTTGTTTTGTGTTAGCAATACCCATTTTCTATTTGTTAAAATAATTTAGTTAAATACATCAAATTTTAATAGTAAAATAATTGCGAAGCCATATCGGTCATGCTGCTGGTGTCTTGTAATTGAGATTTCTTCTGTAAACAACGTGGTCAGTACAACAAAAGTAAAACAAACGTGTGTAACTGGGTAAGTTAATAAAAATATTCTCCCTCTCTCGCTTATAAAAAAAACAAGCGGACAGGTGTCTGTCTGGAATTTTTTAGAAATTTGGCTCTTTTGTGAAGTAAAGGAAATTTAATAAAGGTACGGTCACATATGGCAAACAATTTTCAAATTTTGTTTGCCGGCATTTTTTTAAAATTTGTTAAAAGAAATAACAATTTTATTTGCTGGTCACACTACGCACATTTATTTGCCCATTTTTGTTTGTTCAAACAGATATTAAATACCTTCAAATAAAAAATGGGAAAACATGTTTGCCCAGTGTTCACATATAAAAATATTTGCCTAAAAATAAATATTTGATCAAATTGTCAAAAATAAAAATTAAATACTAAATAAAATTACTTTTTATTAAAATTAAAAATTAACATTTTTATGCAAAATATGGAAACTTTTGTGGTTTTATGGTACAGAAGAGCAAGAACAGCAGTTTTAAAAATAAAAGAGGATTAAGATAACAAATAAAGGGATAAAGGCAATTTGGCAAAGTAATTTCCAGTCTTATACAACTAAATTAACATACATATGTATGTACATACATATGTACATTATGAAACTAAAGTATTATTTATTACGGTTTTAGACGCAAGCAATAAAGTGTTTTAGAGAGTGGATCTATTGTAAATTATAGACCGATCTTCACGAAATTCAGTTATATGATTTCTAGGCATATAAATTGAGTTTGTGCAAAATTTAACGATAAAAGGTGCATTCCGCCACCAATTTACGTTAGTTTTTGTGAATAAATAATGATTTTTTCAAGAGGTTGTTTCCCATTTCGCTCCATAACTCTTTTCCTACTAAACCAAAAGTGCTGAATTTCAATCCAAACTGCTTGGACGAACTTGCGGCCAAAATTTTTATTTTTCGTCAGCATCCTTTTCTAAATTGATATAACAATGTCCATCCGTCCGGCTAGCTGTCGATGTTTACCTTATTCGCAAAGTACATGTCGCAATTTTTGAGATAATCGGGTGTGTTCTAGAATCCGAATTCACTCGAAAGTGGATTACTGCAGCATTTTTTGTGTTCCACAGTTCACCTTCACATATTTTTATTCGTTTTAATTAGAGTGGTAAGGGGTTAGTGAAAGTAAAACGAATCGACTATAATTCTTATGTATATGTGAGAACATTTTTAGCAAAAAAACATAATATTGGTTTTTAGTTTGAAATGTTTATTACATAATGAAAACAATACATATTTTCACACAAATATTGCAAATTTTTGCAAATTTCCACTGATTTAGCAATATTTACAGAATTTTTACCACGCCTTTTAGTTTGGGGGACTCTTAATCAATTTTATGGGTTGTTTAAAATATTAAAAATGTTCGCGAATTTTCGTTACTTTTGTACATTTTTTTTTGTTTTTTCCAACATTTTGTTTTTTAACCGATTTGGCAATTTCAAATAAATTTTTGGGTTTGCAATTTTTCGTGAATGTTCGCGATACATGCAATTAATTGTTTTCTCCGATTCTTTACAGCTTTAACGATTTTTAATAAATACATATTAAACTTTACTATTAGCAAATTTCCGCTAATTTAGCCACTTTTATCGAATTTTTGCCATTCCTTATAGTTTTATGGACTTTTAGTAAATTTTATGGCTTGTTTGAAATATGATCGCAATTTTTGCAATTTTTGGCGTAAATGTTGTCTTGGTAGGCCGAGAATTGGTTCTAGGTCACTTGCTACAATCACTTCAAGACGAAAAAATCTCATAGGATGTCGATGTCGGTAAATTATTCGGCACTAATAAGTTTTATATAAATCTTAAATTCATTATTTAATTTTATTTTGGCGGGTCCATGATTGTCCACTGACCCCAAACTATTTATATAGATACGCCATTTTTGCAATGCATAATTCGTAACATTGGCTCATATTTTATACCCATATTAAATAAATTACCTACTTACTTAAGAAAAATGTATTTTGTAACATCTTGAAACCTACTTACCGCGCAACTCTTTGCTAAAAAGAGAACACAGGAAAAATTGTTTTACATAAATAAGTTTTTTCGTAATTAAAAAATTATTTAATTCTGTTAATTTTTTCAATTTTATTCAATAATTTTTATTTTAAAGCTTTTTTATTTGCCGCTGTTTGGTCTTACAAAATTTTTGTAAGAACAAATATTTATTTGCCTAAAATCGAGGAAAATATTTGACGTTAAATGGTCACATTAGGAGCATTTTTGTTTGCTAGCAAATAATTTTATTTGCCGAAAATCAGCTGTTTTTCTGTTTGCCCCTTAAAAATATTTTGTGGTCAGATTAGGGCAAACAAATATTTGATATTTTTTGACAAATGTTTGCCATATGTGACCGTACCTTAAAATAACTGAATATTTAATTGTTTTTACTGAATATGGGGTCAATTTGACAGTAAAAAATTGACAGTAAAATTTAAATAAATAACTGAATATTTAATCGTTTTTACTGAATATGGTGTTGAATTTTTGACACTAAAATTTTACAAAATAACTGAATATTTATTTGATTTTACGTAATATGTTGTTGAATTTTTGACAGTAAAAATTAAATGAACTTTTTGTTAAAAATAAATGAAAAATAGGTTGACCGGTTTTTAATTGAACTTTCATTTATTTTATATTACAATTTCAGTTAATTTTACGTACAGAATATTGTGAGTGTACTAACTAAATTCTCATTCCTACTAATTTTCATAAAAAGTCACTTTAGAAATTTACCAGACATGGAAACTCAAAGCAGAAGACTGCACTTCGATGACATCAGCATATGTAAACGCTTATATGCAATGTCTAATTGCTATTAATGGACCAACGATTGATAACATTTGCAATTGTGGCATTTTTTTCATGCAACCTTACGGTTATTTATTGTACAGACTGCAGTCATATTTTGGACAGCTTTTATTCTGGTAACCATTTTAATAAAGCCCTTCTGTAATTATGTGCATTTGCAAACACCCTTAAATTATATGTTTTTGGTGATTTTCACTACAGCTAAATTCTACCTGATGGATATTGCAACTTGCCAATATACTGTTTTTAAATATTGTTGGCTGTGGTCGTAACGGCTGCCATATGTCTGGCTTTGAGTCTATATACTCTGCAAACGAAATATGATTTCATAATGATGACCGGTGTATTATTACCGTCATTTGTGGTATTTTTATTTCGGTATAGTTACAATATTCTTTTCGGTTCGTACAATGCTGTAAGTACTGTACTCTTTAGCATATACACACAACTAATAATGGGTGGCCAACACAAATATGCATTGAGTCTAGAGGAATATGTATTTGCGACATTGAATATACATATATTTGGATATTGTAAATGCATTTTTATATGTTTCATCTTTGATTTCATCGGGTTGATTTTCATTATAGCGCAATATACACTTTATAAATACAAACACGCCAATAAATTTTTATTTTTTTTTTTGTTCAAGGACTTCGATGTATTATTCTATGGCCTATATAAATCTAATTTAAATTTCCAAAATGCTTGACAATCAATAAAAAAATTTTATTTTGAAAAATTCTGTAAATTCAACAAACACAACAAAGTTCAAATTGTGAACTCAAGCCCAACTAAAAATGTGTAGCTGTGAATTTTATTCGTTTAGGGATATGTTTTGCGTTGCAAAACTTTAAATTTAAAGTTCAAACTGTAAACATTGAAGAAGGAGTTTTTTTTTTGAGAGTAGGAGTAGTTAAGGGGTTGTGGTAGAACGACTGAGGGAGCGAGGTCGTATTTGTTTGGAATATTAGTATTTATTAAGCTAGTAATAAATAAAGAGAGTTTTGTGGTTATTTTCCAAACAAAAATGACAGGTTATATTGCTGAGGACAGAGATTTGCCAGATTAATTGATAATTTTTATTTTTTTTTATTTTTATTTTTGATTGATTATTAATATTTTGTACCAGGCCTCAAAGAGAAGATAGTCATTTACGAAAAAATTTAGGGGCAGAAAAATCCCCAGGTTTCACAGGTGCCAAAAAATCATCGGATAAAGACCCTTTAGAACCTCGAGGTGACTTGCGGCGATGTTTCAAATGCGGTATAGAAGGGCATATTGATAAAGATTGTAAGAGGGGAGAGGCGAAATGCTTCAAGTGTAATAAAACTGGTCACAAATCTTTTAGTTGTCCAACCCTGAAGAAGGAGAACACATCAAATGACACAAAACCAAATGTGCTAACGCTAACCGTCTAGAAGAATTTTTAAGGATGTAGTTGTTTTTGAAAAGATAGTTTCTGCAATTGTTGATACAGGTAGCGATATTTATATCATACGATATAATACACTTTTGAGTCTAACAGATGCACCGCTAGAACCAGTTGAAAAAAAGTTAATCGGCATTGGCAGGAAAATCATTACAACCATGGGTTGCCTCAGAATACGAGCTCAGCTGGATGGTATCGATATGAACATAGATTTTTACGTTGCCAAAGAAAGAGATATTTTGTATGCCATAGTCATCGGAAATTACCTTTTAAATAAGGTTGACCTAATAGTTGGCGAAAAGGGAGCTAAGTTTAGAATTCATAGTACGAGTATATTTGAGGGAAGTAACAAGCAAATGAATCCGTTTTATTTATCGAAGAATTGGACATCTATGCCCCGCCGCAGTCGGACGTTAACCAAATCACTGAACTTCAAGAAGAGTTTTCCGACATCGTTTACTCGCTCGCAGAATCCTTGAATGAATGAATGAGTCTATTGATTTACCCTTGGAAAACTTAAGTGATGCTTACCACGCTGACATCAAATTCTCTGTAGAAAGACCCATGAAACCAACCAAATACGTAGTAGAAATGAAGATCGTATTATCAGATGACGCCCCGATAGCGTGCAGACCCAGGAGAACATCTTATGCAGACTAACAAATTATTGAAAACCAGATCAAAGAGTGGCTAGATGAGGGAGTTATTCGTCCTAGTTTCTCGGAATACTTCTCAGCTGTCGTATTGGCATCAAAAAAAAAAGACGGTACGAAAAGACTATGCTGTATTATAGGCGCTTGAACGCAAAAATATTACGCGATAACTTTCCGATGGCCATAGTTGACGATGTCGTTCAACGATTACAAGAGGCCAAAGTTTTTACGACCCTTGACCTAAGGAACGGATTCCTACACGTTCCGATAGCGGAAGAGTCGTGTTAACGACTTTCGTCACACAAAACAGTCAGTATGAATTTCAGTTCGTGCCATTTGGAATAAGCAATTCACCAGTTAGTTGTCGATTTATATCGGCTGTGTTCCACGATTTGATCAAAGGTGGTACTATTGTTGTCTAAGAGCAGGTTTATTACTTAGAGTTTAAACCAGGATCAATAGTAAGATTTGTTAATCTTATAATAAAATTAATCTAGCCTTAATCTTCTGTGGCGTTTTTGAGTGAAAGATTAAAGCTTTTAGCATTGCCATATGAATTGACAATACTTTTATGTATAAGTATGGCAGTTTAAAACAAATACCAAAAATTTTCATCAAATTACTGTTCTTAACGTGAAAAAGAAGAAGAAAAGGCGAGAATTTTGTATTGTGTTATATAATATTATATATTTATAAATAGATATTTATTCTTATTTGACCTTTATTTTATAATTACTTTTAATTATTTAAGCTTGAGGGTGGAATATTTAATAAAACTTTAAATAAAAAAAATATAAAAAATATTTCCTTTCATAAGCTGTTCGTACTTTTGAAAGTTCTGTCGCAAGTTTAAACCGCCAACTTTGGGCGTTTAAACTTGGAAACAAAATGAAATAATCGACTACCCAAAAATTTCAAAGATTAGTTCTAATTTAATCGCTGATCTTTATGTCAAAAACTGGCTCTAAATGGACGATATAGTTATATTGTCACGCGATGAAAAGGAGGGTATTTGTAATCTGCGCCGGGTATTAGAAGTTGCAGCATTAAATGGGCTACGGTTCAAATGGAGCAAGTTTTTGCAAAGAAAAATTCAGTTCTTGGGGTACATCGTTGAGAATTCATCAATATCACCATCAGAGGAGAAGTGCTCAGCCATCAGAAAATTTCCGATACCGACCAATGTCAAAGTCTTACAACGATTTTTGGGTCTAACGTAATTTTTCTGCCGTTTTATTCAAGATTACGCCAGGATCGCCAAACCACTGTCGGATCTGTTGAAGAAAGGCGCAAAATTTAAAATTGGCGACCAGGAGTTATTAGGCATACAACAACTAAAATCTGCCTTGACAAGCATTTTGGTCTTGAGATTATATAACCCAAACGCCTAAACCGAAATCCATACGGACGCAAGTAAATATGGGTATGGAGCGATGCTCGTGCAAAAAGACTTAGAAGACTCGAAATTTCAACCGGTAGAATACATGAGTAGAAAAACCACGTCGTCCAATGAAAACTACCATTCGTACGAACTAGAAATGTTGGCTATGAAAAAGTGGAGGGTATACGTTTTGAGCATCAAATTCAAAATTATTACCGACTGCAACGCATTTGCCTTGACCATGCGTAAAGACGATGTTCCGGTCAGAGTTTCAACATGGGCGTTATTCCTCCAAGAATTTGACTATGCAATCGACCTGGGAACCGAATGAAGCACGTAGACGCGCTTAGTCGAGCGGCATGCCTAATGATTCAAGATTGACAACAACATCGCATAAGAGAGCCGCAACAAGACGACGAGTGGATAGAGCAAGAGCATTTTCCTGCAAAAAGCAGTGGTAAGATGCTGTTCATCTTCCTAAAACTAGGAAGAAAGAAGTATGCTCGCCCCGATCGACAAATCGGATAAACCTTTTGTTACATACCACATTGATCATGTACAGTACTTTTCGCTTATAGTCCCCTACTATAGTTGCACAACTTTTGTGGACTATAAGCGAATTCGGACTATAACCGATTTTTTTATAAGCCATTTTATGGATTATAAGTGAAACCTAGTATAATCCACATTTTGGACTATATAAAAATTATTGTCTTCAATAAAACCACTCCTTTTTTTAACAAAACAAAAGTTTATTTAAAACATATCCAAAAATATTGATTTAATTTAATTAAATACAATAAAAACAAAAATAACATAAAATAATAAAATAATTTCAATGCTTCATAAGCCTTAAGTATGAGATTCATTTTAAATCTTTGGATGACAAAATCAAACACAACATGAATATAAATTTCATTGGTTCTTTATATGGGGTTTTCACCTGACAATTTTTTGTTATACCAAACGTCAATATCTATATAAAAAAAACTCTAATATGTTTGTCAGCGTCTTTTTTTATGAAGTTTGACGTTTATTATGACAAAAAATTGTCAGATGAAGACACCATGTTATGAAATATAAATTGCGAAATTTGGCATTTATAATAGTTACCAGAAATGGAAATAAAAACATGCTACATATTGATTAAAAATAAAAAACACCGAGTGGATTATAAGCGAACATATTTGTATAAAGAATTATATTCGCATGCTTAGAAAATGTGGCTTTTAAACGAAAATGGACTACAAGCGAAATGGACCTTAGGACAATTTAATTTTTATGAAATTTGAAAAAATCTGTATGTGAATATGACAGTTTTGGCTTATATCCGTTTTTGGCCTTTAAGCGGAATGGACTATAAGCGAAAAGTACTGTATGATCAATGGAAGCTACACAAAAAAGGTAGAACCATATATTCGTAGGCGTTGTTGCCTTTACAAAGTTTGTCTGGTTGTACCCAACCAAAAGCACTGGGTTGTAAGGAAGTGGTAGAAAAATTAAGGCTACAATCAGCAGTATTTGGAAATCCGCAGCGAATCATATTTGATAGAGGAACCGCCTTCGCGTCTACGGAGTTCGCAGAATATTGCAAAGATGAGGAGATAGAGCATCTATTAATCGTCACAGGAGTTCCGTGGGGAAATGGGCAAGTCGAACGCATCAACCCTATAATCGTCCCCATGTTAACAAAAATGTTTGCCGAGAAGCCCAATCATTGGTACAGGTGGATAGACAAGGTTCAGCAAATAATAATTAACAGTCCATCGAGACGCACCCAACGTACACCATTCCAGGTAATAACAGGCATTAGTATGCGAACGGGAGAAAATCCGCAACTAAGTCAAATTCTCAATTTGTTTTCGATAGACGAGCTGCAAAGCGAGAAAGAGACTTAATTCGAAAAGAAGCACGGAAAAGCATAGTCGAAATACAAGCCGAAAACAGCAAAACGTTCAATAAAAACAGAGTACCAGCACTGGAATACAAGGTAGGAGACTTGGTTGCCGTTAAGCGTACCCAATTTGGTGTTGGTATGAAGTTACGACCAAAGTTTTTAGGTCCGTACAAGATTTCAGCCAAACTTAACCACGACCGATACGAAGTATAAAAAGTAGGTGAAGGAGAAGGTACAAGAAAATTTTTCACTGTGGTTGAACATATAAAGCTGTGGGGTTAAGCTTCGGGCCGAAGCCAGTGTCAGGAGGGCCGAGTGTAGGATGGACAGTCGGACCACTGTGCAGACGACATAACCGACCAAACTTCACGCCACTTTGGAGCATGCAAGGGCATTGTACATTTATTTGTATAGTGATAAATAAATAAGATCTTTCATACTATAAAGGACTGGAATTTAGTGACATTACGTTGGCTGAGGCCCAACAGAAGAACAAAAGGAGGACAAACAAGAGGTTAGAGAACAGTATTCGTCTAGCCGTCAAGCCGCGAAGTTGTTCTCGTTTCTGTAAATTAAATACCTACCTAAACATATTTTTATAAAATAATGAAACAGAAATTAGAACTTAATGATCGTTCAAAAATAAGAAAAGTGAATTAACGAACAAACCGTGCTGTGTTTTAATTCCTATAATTTTTTATTTTTGAGAAAACACAATGTCACACAAAATAAATTAAGTACATACCTTTTTCCGTTTTGCCGCTTTTGTCAATTCTTTACCAATATACTTTTGCTTGATAAAGCCTTTGTGTAAAATGCAGTAGCTTTTCAAGATGGAACGAACCAAATAGTCTTCTTTTATGTTGACTACTTCACTGACACGGAATGCACACTGAAGCGTTACCTTACTTCTTCTGCCTTAAGCCCGATTAAGTACACGTTTATAAGGCAACCCATTGTCTTTGAGTTTTTGGAGTTGCCGCCAGAGGTGGAAGCTGTCATTTTTTTCCAGAATTATGTAGACTCCAAGTCACTAATTATTTCCTGTCCTAGCCTATTCTAGGACTTTTCGAAGGACCATATGTTTGTTTAGGTAACTCGTTTTCCAAACAGAAGATGGGTGTTTCCAAATAAAGCAGGTTCTTTTTTATAAAACCTAATATACAAGCTTCTAGCTTTATTGAGTTCTTATTTACTACTAACTTACACTATAAAACATTTGGTGATGATGTTGTATATAAAAAATTAAATAACAAGAAAATCGCTGTTTTAAAGGGGTTTAAAGAAGTTCATGGGGAATAGAAGCAAATAAATAAACGAACTCCTCTCCAAGAGGATAAAAAAAGTATGTAAATAAAGAGAATTAATTCCACTCACAAAAAAATGCTCAATCGTTGTTGAACTGGCTTCAACAAATAGTTTTCTTGGAGGTGACCATATTTAAACACCTATTTTCTCTGCGTGTACGTTTTATGTTTTGTGAAGATCGGTCTCAGAAAAGTCTTTAATTTGACTAAAAGCGTAGTATATGAATTTTAGCATATACAGATTATATGGCTGAAAATTGTAATTCCAAATTTTATGAAGATATCAAAAATTCCATACAAAGTTAACTCCGGAAAATTAAAATTCTTAGTGGTTGGTATAATTGATTTAGAGCAGCCGAAAACGGATTTGATACCTGTTTCAAGTTTTGATTCAAGTCTGTAGCAAAAAGGAAAAATTGCTTAAGTGGACAAATAATTATGTCTGATTGTAATTGGCTCAGCAATATGCACAAATTGTTTTCCGATTTCATTGAATACAAATCTATTGCATGTAGTGCATTTGGCATCACATTTGGATTTACAGCAATTGCGAATTCCCCGTTTTCTAGGAGCAAATGTTTTTATTTCACTGCTTGTAGATGGTTATCACTTTGATAAGCTTGTTGTTGAGTCAATAGTTGGCTTACTGTCCTTTTTAACACTTTGTCTTCTTATGATATACACATAGCTAGCGGACGTAAAAGCTCATGTTTCTGCGTTTAACATCATTTGCAGCCCACGAAGAATCAATTTCTGTATATAAAAGATATCATTTGGCCATCGATTAATTTTATTTCTTGCTGTAGTAGCTAATCATGATGGTTATTCAACACTGAAAGAAGAGCTTCCCAATTGTCCCATAATTCAATAATAGGAGCAAACTTGTAACTAGTTTTTGTTGTCTTCTGTTGAAAACATCATCAAAACTTGCTCATAATTGACTGGAATATTGCACGACCAAAACATGCATCAAACAAACCTTGCAAGTTTTCGTTTTTGCCGCAGCTATACAAAATTGTTATGATTGGCGTTATACGTTATACAATATCAAAAATATTGTATATACCAAGTTACATATGCCGACAAGATTTTTTTAAGTCTTTCCATTTGCTTTCACATTTATGTGCTGTTTGCACCACACAAGTGATAGAACGTGTAGTAAAATTTATATGAAAAGCACTCAGTCTTTTGAGTACATTAGTTCACCATATTTATTCGTATTTTCAATGATTATTTTTTTACTTTCGGAGGGAAAGAAGCAGAAAATTAGACAAAACGGCATATGGACGCCGAATAACGTGTACCTGGTGGAAAATAGTATTATATCTTATTACTTATGAAAAATACAAAGTGGACCAAAATGGTCCCTGAACTAAGATTTGTAAGTTTTATTTAACCTAACAGCAGAGTTAAAAAAAACTATAACCGTAGATAAGTGATAATTACAAATCACCTATAGATTTTAAAATTTCTCTCGTACAATACTTAAAAAAATAGACTTAAGCACTTTTTCATTTTGCCACAGAAATATTTATCAAAGTTGTTACATTCACTTAACTTGTTAATTTAAGTTTAATCCATTTAAAATTAATTCAGTTATTGTGATTTAAACACAAGATTGGTTTTATTTCATGCTACGCATGTTGATACTGCACGCGTGGGGGCAATAAAACTATTCAACGCTCTAAAACACAATAATGTTCCGATAATAATTAATCCCATTTTGTACGAATTATAATGCCACCAATGTAACGGGTGGCCAAAGTATTTTTTTTTAAACTTTAAGTTAATAAATCGATTCTGAATTATTTGCACATTATCGATGTTTAAGTTTTAAAAAATATACTCTCGTTCAAAAGAACCACATTTTGAATGGTAATAAGTTGTGTGGTAAAATGTAAAATTTAATACAATTCAAAAGATACTTGTACTTAAATCACTCTGTATGAAATTTGTTGACTGCAACTGTGCATTAGGGGTATCACAACAAAATTGAAGATATTTAATACGTTTAATTAATACTTTAAATTAATACTTTGGTAAATAAACAAATCCTTTATCATAAAAAAAAACATTTTATTACTCAAACAAATGTTTTCTTAAAACAAACTGAATTTTAATAAAAGAACTCCCTAATATTCAAATACATATTAATGAGCAGATGTTGCCCATGTAAATGAACACTCAAATCTTGTTTTCATTTATTAAACGCAACATTTCAATGCTTCAGATGAAATGTTAATTACATATCTATCTGAACCAGCGAATATATAATTTTACGCCCTTTAGTTATGACCAGGAAAATCGTAAATATGCAATTGCATGTTTTTCGTTGTGCGAGTAATGAAGACAGAAACAACATATGTATCCGTTTTGGAGCTTTTTATGAATTTTGGTATGGATTTGAGATTATATCTTTTTCCATATTTTAGTTGCAGCATTTTTTCAAAATTTAGTTAAAAAGCTTTTTGCGCCCTTTTTCGGTTTATAGCGCATACTTAAAAGCGCTTTGAGGTACTTCTTTGTTTTTTAACTGGTACTTTTTGAATTTACGTTATTAATGGAACTAGAAACATAAAATTCAATACGCAGTGTAATGAGTAGATAGGAATCTATAAGAGTGAAGTTTTTGGTACTTTTTTGTTCTTTAACTGGTACTTTTTAAATTTCCGTTAGTATTGGACATGAAATTAAACATGCAAGGTCTTGAGTGAATGACAATCTATTAGAGGTATCTTCTTGGTAATTTTTTATTCATCGACTGGTACTTTTTAAATTTTCGCTACTATTGGTCTTATTAACATAAAATTAAACCTACAAGGTCCTGAGAGAATGAAAATCTCTTAAATCACTTATTGGTACTTTTTAGTTCTTAAGCTGGTACTTTTTGAATATCCGTTATTACTGGACTTCGAAACATAAAATTCAAGATTCAATGAGTGAATGAGAAAATAAACTTTGGCATACAGATATGTCCACAAAGAAAGTGGAGTCGCTGACGAAGTAGCGGGTTAAATGCTAGTACTTAATAAAGCAGTTGACACTACGGACATGGCCTTTGGCGATGTTTTTTAATTTATTGGCTATTTCAGACCTATCAGCTGACAACATATTTGCCAAAAAACAACACACAAATAACAGTTTAAAACTCTCGACCTAGATAATTCTTGAACTCCTTGGGTACAAATCTTTGAGTATCACAACAAAAATCTCGATCCGATAACCAGACTGCTGGTACTAAGGTTTTTATCCAGACTATCTACCACGGTGTATATTTATAAGCCCCCATATTTTGACAACTGAGCTGACTGGTTCTTTTTTTCCTAATTAGTAACCAAATTTTGACAACTGAGCTGACAGTTATTTTAAAGTTGATGAAAACTGTGTCAGTTATTCAGAAATAAAGATCAAAATATTTACCCTGGTAGATACTATGAAAGCGAAGGTTAAACTGTCAAATTTCAAACATAAGCACAAATTTAGAAACAGGAATTATTTACATACGTTTGTGCTTATTTCTGTTGTACAAGAAATCTAGATACCGAATCACTCCGAACCTCTTTCTTGAGTGATCTAACCTTGTGCATTCGTCCTTCTGGCTGCTTTTCTGTTCATGTAAACTTTGTTCGCAAATTAAAAGTTGCAATTTTGTAGATAATTTTATAAAATTTGGTAAACTCGTTTAAACTGTAACAGGAACGAAGCCTTAAGTAAGAAGAGGTCTATTATTTCACATAGTCCCATACAAACTTCTTTCCGAAACCGAATCTTTGTGTCCATAAACCATCTAATTATGTGCTTATTTAGCTCAAAATTGTTTACAGCAAATTGAATTATTTTCAAGTGTTTAACCTTTAGGTGTTAACATTAGAATAAAATTTAGCGACCGTTTCTTAAATCTCACTATAAATCTAATAAACATAGATGGTGTATCTGGAATTTTAACCTTATAACATAACTTTGTTTTTGACTGCCCACCGGTTCCAAGTAGGGTACAATCTTGAAAATTCGTCTCTACTACTATGGTGTGTGGCCTTTACCTGTTATAGTTTTTGTTTGTTTTTTATAAAAGCAAATATGTATATTTAAATATAATTAAGTTTTAGTTTTTTTTTGGGGTTAATTTTTACTACGCATTTAATCTGCATTAAAAACTTAGAGCATATTTCCGGTTTCCCTACATATATTTGTTCTTTTTTATATGTGTTTGTCTGATCCCTACACAGACAATTCTAGCCAATTTTTATTTCAATTAAACGAAAAATTTTATTTAAATATTTACTTGATACTTTTAATTTGTTTACTAGTGCAAATTTAATGAATTATTAAATTAATATCACAAAGTTTTTTTATTTTTGTTCTGTGAATAGACAAATAGAAAAATCCACAAAAACAAATAAAAGCAGATTTTAATTTAAAAATTAACTAATTTTATTTCAATGGGTGTACCGCACAGTTTTTACAAATGTCGTGTTTTGGAAGAATATGCTAAAAAGATCCAAAAGCTTATTTCAAAGTTTTGTCGTTTAAATATTGGTACAACGTTTTTTTCATTTCTGCCCGAACGAAAAAAAATGTTTATATTAAGAAAAAAAAATTGTTCGATCAGTTTTTGACGAATATGACTCTGATTGCCAAAGGGTGAGGTCCAAAAAACATCAAAATGCAAGCAATGATGCAATTTTGATACTGTTTCAATACAAAGTAAAGTCCTGTTTTGTTTACTTTGCAAAAAAATGTCACCGAAGCATCGACAAAATTATTGATGCACAGTTTGCATTTTGCTTAAGCATCGGTTATTGGTTTTTAGGGACGTTTAGGAAAGCATGACTTTGTTCGGTTGCATTGCAAAAAACACTTTGATATTTACCCAAAATAAAAAAGGTTTCGTAAGTCATTTATTTGGAAAAACTGAAAGTCATTTTGCGTCGCATGGAATCAAAATATGGATCTGATCTTTGGGAGAGCGTATTTATGCCTACTGGAAATTTTTGGGATGTTACACGAAAGAAAAACATTCGGGATAAATCAAGTATTTTATGATTTCTTTAAAAACGTGTCGTTCTAAAAACTTCAAGTATAAATAACACTAAAATGTACTCAAAACAATCCTAAATGGGATTACTTTCAAAAATCAATCCCGGAATTTCTTGAAATAAGTATAAAATTCCTAAATCAAGCAAAAAAAAAGATTTAACTTTTTGTTGTGTTTAACCCTCCGGCTTACGCAAGTTTTGATTTTCTATGCACATTGAAAAAAGGTCTGGTCAGACTCTTGTGTACCACAAAGGGTTAAAAAGTAAATTTGAATTTTTGCTTCTAATTTAGCTTATATTTTTGGTTAAATATGTACATACGATTTCTAAAGTAATAACCATATTGTGCATTATGTTGGTGTTCTATCATTCTGTAAGGTGTAAAACAGGTAGTAAATCAATCATACATTCGTGATTACCAGTTTATTTTTTAACATGTTTAACCCTCATACGTTCCTCAAAATAACTTGCAGGAAAGTTCTTCGGGTGAAAAATAACCCATACTGAGTTTTAAATATTTTCATTTAGTTAAAGGTGTTTTTATTATTTTCGACAAAATAAAAATGTGCGAAATTTCACCCGAAAGCCCTATAAGGGTTAAACGTATAAGAGAAAATATCATTGAGATCCAGCAAAATGTTCAAGATATATTTTATTTTAAAACATAAAATGGGTGAAATTTCAACCGAAGACCGTATAGTGGTTAAAAAAATGTTGTTTGGCAAACTCAATATTATTGTAATTTCTATAAAAGCGGTATTACGAAGTGTGAATTAGCTTTTGGCAAATAAATGATGATACCTTTCTTTGTGGTCCAACCGATTTTCGGAGGTTTTTGAGGCTCATAATTAAATTTGGTTGGTTATGCAATCGAATCTATACTGTCCAGTCCAGTCCCATAGTGTTATATATCATATTTACATGATTATTGAATAAAAATAAATAAAATATTTTAGAACGTGCGTACATATTATATATAACATATCGCACTTGATCATAAGAAGGGTTTATAAATCTTTTATTTTTTCACTTTTTGGAAAAAATTGACACGTCAAATTTACCCGTTCTATAAATATTGTGCTATTTTGTCTTTTTGGTTATAAAACGATTGGTTATTCATATGCCATGTGCGATATGTATATTTTTTCGTATCTCGTTTTTATATAACATTCTTAAGTTTGTGTTGAAAATAATAGTTTTTTCTTCTAAAGCGGATTGTTTTCTTATTAATAATAAAAAGTTTAACTTAATTGTAGTTTTTATTTATTTCGAATGCAGAGAGGAATAAGAGACATTCAAATGATTCTGTATTCGTTCGAATAATCGAATAAAAGTTAACATTATTCGGAGAAAAAAATTATACAATTGTATTCGAACGAATAATTCACAATATTAATATAATTAAAATACATATGTTCTTTAAAAAGCGGGCTAAAAAGAAGAATTAATTTGTTTTGTATTGAATTTATGATAAAAAGTGTATCTGGTAAAAATATTTAACTTAATTTATTCATCCAATACGCTCTAGTTGCATTCGCATATGAAAAACATCTAACAATTTTAATATTTAAAATTTTTGCCTAAAGTTAAACATTTTACAACCAGGGCCCTGTTGCTCAAAACTAGAAGCTACAAATCTACAAGTAAAATACATTTGAAATAAAAACAAAAATGTTTGCCTTTTTAATGTATTTTACTTGTAGATTCGTAACTTGTAGTTTTGAAAAACAGGGCCCAGCTCAATATAAATGTAGTAAAATTTAATTTCTTTCAATATTGGTCAGGATTTTTAGTTCTAAATTTAAAACAACTTGTAGTTATTCGTTCTAAACAAACCTTTAAGTCAATATGAATGTAGAAAACCAGCAATAAACTCCTTGGCTCCTAAAAACTCCTAATAAAAAAGGAAAAATGTACTTTTATTTTTTTAACATAACTACTGGGAAAAAGTACGATAAATTAAAAAACACAATAGAAAAATTTAAAAAAAGATTATTTCCCTTTAGCTAAAAATTCAATGTGTACATATTGATGTAAATAGTAAGTGTGTGTACATAAATACATACAAACATATGAACATATACATATAAGAATACACAAATGTATAGTGAAATAAAAAAAGAAATTTTTCTGAAAAAAATTCAATAAACATTCTTACATGCATCTGGTTTCCTGTAAATTCTCACATGTGTATTTACGATGTGTGTGTGGGTGTGTGAATATACTTTTTTTGTTTCTGTGATTGTATAAAAACCGAACAATTGCTTATTTTTGGTTAAATTATGTGAAAGTTTATATCTACCGCATTCCAATATAAATTTCCATACAAAATTTCGATATAAGTACATACTAAAGACCTGCACAGATGTATCTGTTTATATCTGTTTCTGTGTGTTTTCTAAAGTGGATGCGTATGGATGAGTGCTCTTGCGTTTCTGATATGAGTTGATATTGAAATGATTTGTAAAAGAGTGGATGTAAGTTGATACAAAAGCGAAAGAGAGTATCATATCTGTCAATATCTGTTTCGCAAAAGCAGATACTAGTGGATACTGATGGAATACAATAAGTTACTTATTGTACGATACCGTTATTTTCAATTATTTTTCAACGAAAAAGAGCGTGAATGTATTACGAGCGAAAAAAAAGCGGAACAAAAAATTTTACAAAAACAAAACACACAGGCTGCTTGTACTATGGTCGTACAAATTGCCAAGCAACAACAACACTACTAGTTACGTATTATACCTACGACGAAAATACAAGTGGAAGCGCTTGCAATTTTTCTTGATGAGCAGCACGATTAGCCTTTGTGTCTGCTGCGTACATGATTTGTTCTTGTAAAAATGTGTATGCTGCTTTTTTTTAAAGCAAACATCATACATTAAACAAGTCCTATTGTATGGGTGTGCTTGCAGTAATTTTTGTATAAACATCAGGTTTAAACAATTCACGGCACAATTTAAAAATTCGTGCCATCACTTTTATTCAATTTCTGTTCCTTTAAAATCCAATTTAAGATATAAGAAATATCCATCTGAAATTATGATAAGTTTAACACTTCACACATAATAAAAATTCAAATAAAATTGAATTAAAATTGTATATGAGATTAAAAAAATCAATATCAGATAACAAAAAAATCCAAAATGTTCATCACTTTGAGATCTTTTAACGAAGACCCAGTGACATTCCGTTCCATTTTGATATTCTCTTACTTTTCCCATGGCAATAACAAACGGATAAGATATTCATAAATTAAAGAATTAACCATTTATACCATAACAAATTACACATTTTCAATTAATTCACATAAACAAAACGTGTTTTTTTAATCTTAGAAATTTTTTTAAGAATCCCTCTAAAAAGATTGAGTGCTTGCAATCGAAACATGTAAGGGTAACCTGTCCGTAAAAAGCGCCTGGGTTCGAGCCTCAGGTCAGTCAAGAATGAAAAATTATCAATAAATTTTAATTCATTTCATATTGTAAAATTTCTTTCTTCATAAAAATTATTTTATGAAAATTAAATTTGATGAACTTAAGCCTAATTAAAATATCAAAATTTGGAATAAAAACCATAGAAAAGTTCAACAAAAAACCACAATACTGCTAATAAACGATTTCATAAAAAGCTTACTGGCAACAACGAGCTAGAGTGGAATTCAAAAGTAACAAAGTTATAAAAAAAAAAACTTAACGTACAAGCGAAAACTTTTAAATATTTTTTGTTTTCGTGTAGCTTTCTTCTCCAAGGCATTTTTATTTTGCCCATTGAGGGCAGTGACCTACTTGACCTACGTGTTGGACAGAACTTATTTTAATTTTTTCTTGGATTTCACCTTCTAAAAGTCGACATTAGAGGGTGGGGTTAGTCCGCACCTTAAGAAGAGATTTGCTTACTTCTAAGCGAGAATTTCTCTATAACATTGTGACCTTAATCGGCAGCTTTTTAAATTTGCATACGCTTTAATAAAGCAACCAAAAATTAGTCATTGCAAGGTCTAAACAGTGAAACTTAAAAAAATATGAAAAAAACACTTTAATAAATTTGCTAGTGGCCGAAAAAATGGATCCCATTTTCGCTTAAATTCATGTTCTATTCAAATAACTTTAAAGTACTAGAGTATAAACAGATCTTTTGACACTAACCATAAATATTCTTACAAAAAAAAACAAACGAAACTGAAAACTAGGTACGCAGGACATAAGTCAGATCAAAAATATAGACATATTTCATCGCAAAAAACAGCTTTATCAGCTCATTGTGCTAATCTAAATCATTATCCTGATTTTAAAAATACAAAAGTTTACAATACGGAAAATATTTATAAACGTAGATTTATATTAGAAATGTTGCAAATTATAAATGTACCGATAACATCGAGAATTAATTTTAAGTCAGACATTGAAAGTTTATCACAAAATTATTGGCATTTAATTCAGGGCTGTGGAATCGGAGTCGGAGTTGAAGTTTTTGTGCCGGAGTTGGAGTCGGAGTAGTAGTACCCACAAAAACTCGCGACTCCAACTCCAAAGTTTTTCGGCATAAAAAATTTAAAAACAATTTTCCAAAATAAAAGTTATCTTCTTAAAACACATTTAAAATTTAAATAAATGGTTTATGATTTAATCAATCGCCTATCATTGGGAAACAGCGCATTAAAACTCCAATTTTTAGAAGGCCGTATGGTAATGAAAAATAAAAGTTAACATCACTGAGTCTCATATACATTTAGCATCAAGATTATAGTAGGAGTCGGAGTCGTGCGTCGGAGTCGCACATAAAAAATTTCTGCGTTTGGAGTCGGAGTCGGAATTAGTACTTTTTTCGGACGACTCCACAGCACTGATTTAAATTATAAAATAGAAACGGAAGTTAAAAATGTATTTATACTGTAATATATGTATAAGGTTTGAATTGGAAACCCGTTTTTGTATTTATTTGAAAATGTTTGTATGACTTTTTGTTAAATTTATTTAATTTGTAAAATTGTTAATTTTTTTAAAAATTCAAGAAAAACACCCTGAAGAAGAAACACAACGGAGTGCCGAAATATTGGTTTTATAAATTAAATATTTTTTATAAAAAAGAGACCTCAAGCTTTATTAAATAATAATAATAATAAAATTTTGTAAAGGTTGAATAAGAGTCAACTTAAGTGCGATATGTTTATAAGTTTTTGTTTGAAAGATATACCTTTTGCCCCTTCAGATTAATGTTTAAGCTTATTTTTGTTATATTGTTGTTGGTATAAGCTTCTAATTAAATAATGCAAACTAAACAAAAATGCAAAAGCGATAGAAAATTTAAGCATCACTTAACTTTAAAAATACTCTCTCTATTTTTAAATTTAGCATTTCGGTTATTCATGGAAATGTTTTTATAAAAACACTAAATTTAAAAATTTTGTTAAAAAAAAACTAATTGAGGAATATATTTTGTATCAAAATCTTAACAATGCTTTTCAGTGTAAAATAAATTTATAAAAAGTTTGCATTTAATGAAAACTATAGCCAAGTGTTTTTCTGTATTCACAGATTGTAGAATATTTTATTACAATACCAATATTTATGACAGTTTATACCAGGATTAAAATAGGAACTAAAACTCAACATGAACCGATGTAAAAAAATTTACCAAGAGGATTTCTCTTTATATAAAATTTGCCTCAAACGGGGTTTTTAAAAAAGTTCTTTGTTCTTAACTATGGGCATTGTTGAAAATTCTTATGTTATTTAAAAATTAAAAACTTTATATTTTTGTTTCACCCTTTACATTTTATTTAAAATTACATTGTATTAACAGCAACTCTAAATAAATGTAGTTTATTTCTCACAATGTTAATTTAGTATGCTTAAAGATTGCTATGTATTTACATATACCGTAATTAATTTCTGTTACTCTCATTATCTCACTGAATTATTTTTATTTTATTCTTTTAATATGGTTTCTTTAATCGTAACTCATATTGAAATTACATATTATTAATAACTGTTTGTATGTAAACCTACAAAAAACAGGTTTTTATTAATTAAGCTAAGCTAGGCTCAGATTTAAAAGTAATTTCTTTGTTCATGTCAAATTTACTTGTTGATCAAACGTATAACGTAAAACAACAGAATTTCTGCCTAGCTGCATAAAAAATAAGTTTAACAGCCTTGCTGCTTAATAAAGAACTGCTTATTTTTAAAAACCAAAAATTGGAGTTCAATTTAATCTCGTACATTAAAATTGGTGCCGAAACCCGGGAGAATACTTCATTCGTTAAAATTACTGCCATATTACAATTTGGGTTCTGGATTTGTTGGCCTTTATCGATGTGGTTCCTTGGATCATTATTTTGTGAGAATAACTGATAAAACCAGCTTTACATTTATACTGCTTGTATTCGAAGTCAACTTAATAAATAGAATTGGATTTAAACTGTATGTATAAATAACATTTTATTATGGAGGACATTTCACCCATAATTGAAAATCAACGCACGTTATTAACTAATTTATCCAAAACCAGAACTAGATTTGATGGTAAAAGTAGGGAGCAAAAAACACGCGGTTATGCTCAAAGCGTTTTAGAAAGTATAGAGGGTCTGAGCCAGCAGTTTACGGACATACATTATGAGCTCGTTAATATTATTAGGGAAAAATCTATTAGGTCTGACGAGGTCCCATATTTCAGTGAAGAAGTTTTTGAGGAATTTCAAGACAGTTTTCAAATGTTTAAAGGAAGACTGCTAGATATAATAGCTGAATCGCAGCAACCTAACTCACCGCCATTCCACTCGAGTACTTTTCATGCGTCATCTTCCAGACAGAATACCACTATACCTGCTGAGGCACGATTGCCAAAAATCGATATACCTAATTTTTCAGGTGATTATTTATCATGGATCTCGTATAGAGATATGTTTGTGTCATTAGTACACAACAATTTATCTCTATCAAAAATTCAAAAATATTATTTTCTTAAGGGCTCATGCTCTGGTTCGCCACTTGATATTGTTAATGAATATCCTGCTTCCGAAGAGAACTATGAACTAGCATGGGATGCACTCCATAAACGTTATCATAACCCTAGGAAAATTGTGAGCACACTGTTATCAAAACTTTTCTCAATACCCAATTCAAATGGTTCTGCCGAAAGCGTACAAAACATTTTGGATACCACACGTAATTGTTTAGCTTTGCTAAATGCATTAGGAGTTACAAGAGAAACTTATGATGCGATTATAATACATTTAACGGTTAATCGCCTTGATATACAAACAAGAAAGGAGTGGGAACAGTCCCTCAAAGCTTCAATTGAGGTTCCAACATTAAATGAACTTTTTAGTTTTCTGGAAACTTCGTTCAGAACCCTCGAATGCCTCGCTGAGCCTTGCCATTCAATTGCACATGCTAGGTCTCAGCAAAAACCAAGAAATAATTTTCGAAAAAATATTCATTTATCAACATCCAATAGTGATGATAATTGTCCATGCTGTAATAAACGTCACTTTTTATACAAATGTTTTAAATTTATATCAATGCCCTCACAAGAGAGATGTGAACTAATAAAAGCAAAACGAATCTGTCATAATTGCCTGAACATTGGTCATTTTAGTCGTGAATGTAGTTCAAAATCCCGTTGTCAGAGATGTCAACAAAAACATCACACCACAGTTCATAATGAATTCACCACTTCAGAAACTAAACTTCAAACTTCGTTAAATACAACAGATACACCAGAACGCTCCGGTAACATTACAGTGCAATGCAGTACACTTGCTAAGCCTCAAGTCTTATTAGCCACCATGCGCGTTAACATTAAAACATATTCAGGTAGCTTTTCTCTTAGAGCAATTTTGGATCATTGCGCTCAAGCATCACTTATTACTGAAAATGCTGCACAAACTTTAAAATTACAGTACTTTAAAACATTTGCACAAATTAATGGAGTAGGTAAAAATAAGGCAATTACGACTCGCAAATATGTAAATTTATTACTTCAATCAAGAGTAGAATCTAATTTTGAATTGAATTGTAGTGCACTTGTTGTACCCTCTATAACAAGTTATCAGCCAGTACGTACTAAAGAATGTAGATTGCCAAATCTTGATAACTATAAACTTGCTGACCCGGAGTTTTTAAATTATGGAGACATAGATTTATTACTTGGCGGCGATATTTACGGTGATGTGATTTTACCCCAACAAAAGAAATTTGAGAAAAGCATTTTCTTACAATACACTCATTTTGGGTGGATCGTGTCTGGTCCAACTTCAGAATTCGATTATAGTAACACAATCAATGTGAATATTTGCTCATTAGACGAGCAACTTAAGGCCTTCTGGATACAGGAAGAATTATTAGAAAAGAGACTATTGACAAAGGAAGAAGAACTTTGTGAAACCTTTTTTGCGGCAACTACAACTCGTGACAGAGATGGTCGTTACACAGTTGCTTTACCTTTTAAGAATATAATTAAAGGGGAATTAATGCCGACCTTTAGTTTGACGGATTATAGTGCACTGTCAAGACTAAAACATATAGAATCGAAATGCAAACGAGATAATGCATTTAGCAAAGCTTACTACAACTTTATGACTGAGTATGAAAACTTAAAACATATGAAAAGGATTGGTGTATACCCACAAGACTTAGAAAAAAATTGTTATTTTCTACCTCACCATGGTGTTTAGAGGGAAAGTAGTTCCACAACAAAGTTAAGAGTAGTTTTTGATGGTAGTGGAAAAAATCGGAATCAATCTTCATTAAATGATGAACTGGCAGCTGGGCCAGCTTTGCAAAATGACTTACCTACTACTATTACACGTTGGAGGCGTTTCAAGGTGGGTTTTAGATCAGATTTGGAGAAAATGTTTCGCCAAATCAATGTTATAAATGACCATCAAAAATATCAGCAAATATTATGGCGTAATAATACTAATAATGACATAGCCATCTACAAATTAACAACAGTCACGTATGGGACGACATGCGCTCCCTTTCTTTCTATACGAGTATTACACCAGTTAGCAAAAGATGAAAATAAAGAGTTCCCAAGGGCAAGTAAAGTCCTTATCTCAGATACGTACGTTGACGATATAATCTCTGGTGCTGATAATTACAATGAGGCAATTGAATTACAACAACAACTATGCAAAATGTTAAGCAAAGGTGGTTTTACACTTCGAAAGTTGATCTCAAATAACAAAGTATTAATTAATTCTATACCTATTGAGTTTAGAGAAAATAATAATGTTTACGAAATAGATAAAAATGAAAGCGTTAAGGCCCTAGGCCTAGAGTGGGACGTAATATCAGATTCATTTTCCTTTAAAATAAATTTCATTAACAACAGACAAGTAACGAAACGAACCTTACTTTCTGATGCCTCAAAACTGTACGATCCATTAGGATGGCTGGCACCAACAACAATCAAAGCAAAAATAATGTTTCAGAGGCTTTGGTTGTTAGGAGTAGACTGGAATGATACACTGCCTCAAACTTTAGTAACGGAATGGTTAGAATATATGAAAAACTTAAGTGATCTTGAAATGATAAAGATACCAAGATGGATCGGATTGAGTAAAACTGCTGCACTTGAGTTACATGGGTTTAGCGACTCCTCTATGGCGGCGTTTGCTGCAGTGGTTTACGCTAAAGTAACTGATGATAGTGGAAATTCTGTGGTTCATCTTCTGCAAGCTAAAACTAAAGTTAGCCCTTTAAAAAGGTTATCAATACCGAGGCTGGAATTATGTGGGGCAACACTTTTAGTAAAATTGGTCAATAAAATACAACCAATATTCGATCATAAAGTTGAAAATGTCACTTACTGGACTGATAATACCACAGTGCTAAGCTGGATCCGAAGCCAATCTTCAAAATGGACAGTATACGTTGGTAATAGAGTGGCTGAAATTCAGCGATTTTCAAATGCTAATCAGTGGAAATATATAGCATCTGGTGAGAATCCCGCTGATTGTGCTTCTAGAGGCATTCCAGCAAATGAATTAGTAAACCACGAAATATGGTGGACCGGTCCAAAATGGCTACAGCAGCATATCATGTACTGGCCAAAGCAACCCTTGTTAAATTTGGATACAGATGAGGAAATGTCTAAATCTTACCTATCAATCAATACTATGACTGATAAAACTGGCAACAATCAATATTCTTATATATTTAAACTTTTTCCATCCTTAGAAAAACTGATTCGAATAACAGCTTACATCCTTAGATACCGTAATAATGTTTTAATACAGAAACAACGCAAACAAAGTAAAGCAAACAATAAATGTAAGATGACTGGTTTTCTCACAAGCACCGAACTTAGGCATTCGCTTCAAAAACTTATAATTATCTCACAAATTGTCGATTTCAATGACGAAATAAAGGAATTACAAAAATACGGAAAATTGTCGGGTAACAATCATCTAGCACGATTATGCCCATTTATTGATTCTAGTAATATATTGAGAGTAGGTGGGCGACTACAAAACTCTACTTTGGCCTACTCGTCAAAACATCCTATCTTACTTAAAAAACAGAATCCTTTGTCTACCCTTATATTTTCAGATGCACACATAAAAACTTTACATGGATCTCTTCTACAGATGCAATCTTATGTTGCGAGAAAGTATTGGATAATTTATGGCCGAAACATAGCAAAACAAGTCTTGCGGTGTTGCATCAAATGTTTTAAATACAACGCAAAAGCATCTCAGCAAATGATGGGTAACCTACCAAGTGTACGTTTAACGCCTACACGTCCCTTTAAACATAGTGGCGTTGACTACGCGGGGCCGATAGCTATAAAACAGTCAACTGCAAGAAATTCAATTACGACTAAAGGTTACATTTGTCTATTTATTTGTATGGTAACTAAAGCCTTACATTTAGAAGCTGTTACAAGCCTCTCAACAGAATCATTTATGGCAGCTTTTAAAAGATTTATTTCACGTCGTGGAATGTGTACAGATTTGTACTCCGATTGCGGTACGAATTTCATTGGGGCAAGTAAAGAGCTACAAATACTTTATAACCGTAACAGGTCATCGTTGCCCGAAGAACTTTTGGGAAGATTAGCCACTGACGGAACGCAATGGCATTTTATACCACCAGCTACTCCAAATTTTGGCGGCCTTTGGGAGGCTGGAGTAAAGTCGACCAAATACCATCTTAAGCGTTTATTAGACACCAAAGTGGTAACTTATGAAGAACTAAGTACCCTTCTAGCACAAATTGAAGGTTGCCTGAACTCTAGACCATTATGTCCGTTAAGTAACGACCCATCAGATGTGAACGCTTTGACACCATCACACTTCCTTATAGGAGAAGCCACAAACTGTTTGCCTGAAGAAGACTTAATGAACTTTAAGATTGATCGATTGACGAGATGGAAGGAAATTGAAAATTTAAAGCAACAATTTTGGCATCGTTGGAGAAACGAGTGGTTATGTCGGTTACAATCTAGACCCAAATGGTTAAAGCCAACAAAAAATGCAAAACCTGGTGACCTGGTGCTCATCTTTGATGAACGTTGTCCACCTGGAATGTGGCCACTAGCACGAATTAAAGAAGTACACCCTGGTGCAGATGGTATTGTTCGAGTTGTAACACTACAGTCTCGTGATAAGATTTTTAAACGACCAGTAGCAAAGATTGCATTTCTACCTTCCGATGAAGACTTTAAGAAACTACACAAGCAATAATTAAGAACAGTTGTTCTTGGTGGCGGAAAATGTTGAAAATTCTTATGTTATTTAAAAATTAAAAACTTTATATTTTTGTTTCACCCTTTACATTTTATTTAAAATTACATTATATTAACTGCAACTCTAAATAAATGTAGTTTATTTCTCACAATGTTAATTTAGTATGCTTAAAGATTGCTATGTATTTACATATACCGTAATTAATTTCTGTTACTCTCATTATCTCACTGAATTATTTTTATTTTATTCTTTTAATATGGTTTCTTTAATCGTAACTCATATTGAAATTACATATTATTAATAACTGTTTGTATGTAAACCTACAACAAACAGGTTTTTATTAATTAAGCTAAGCTAGGCTCAGATTTAAAAGTAATTTCTTTGTTCATGTCAAATTTACTTGTTGATCAAACGTATAACGTAAAACAACAGAATTTCTGCCTAGCTGCATAAAAAATAAGTTTAACAGCCTTGCTGCTTAATAAAGAACTGCTTATTTTTAAAAACCAAAAATTGGAGTTCAATTTAATCTCGTACAGGCATAATGGATTCAGTTGTAGAGTTACCTGTAAAGGTAACAATTAATTTAATTATGCTTTAAAATTGCACTCCAATGTTTAAAATGTACCTTAGTAATGGTGGATTTATAAAACCTACATTTCGTAACGCTCTGAATATATTCGTTCGACGTTATCATTTTGCTGAGATCGCTATTAAGATATTGTTTAATAAATTAAAGGCGTCTGGCTCGCTGAAATCACCCGTTTTGTGAATACAATCTACCTTAAATTTTGTTCCGTTTTCGCTAAAAAATTTATGGGGAACGTAAAATTTCGAGGAAAAATACTGTTCACTATTTATTGGGGATGGATGTTAACGTGCTTGCTCTGGCTCGGCCGGGATGATTATGCAAAAATATTGCGGCCGAGAGCGGTTGTATTTGAGAAGATTCAAATTTGTTTAAGTATCGTCGTTTTCAACAAAAAACAACCTCAAACCAAATGTTGCTTAGGACTTTGTCTCACAGACCTTATAAAATGCAATAGGTGCATGAATTAAAGGCAACCGATGATTAAGTTTTATATCGATTAGCTGAATTCAAACAGGAACAACCTGCTTGTTCCTATTAAAAATAATGTTTTCCGACAAACCCCGTTTTTAGTTGTCCAGATACGGCATAAAGCAAAATTGCCTAATTTAAAATTCAGCACGTGTCATTCTATACAGGGTATTACGTTCCAATTATAAATAAATATTTTGATATCAGAATCGACATTTAATCACTTGGCAGTGTGGTACGATATTTTTCCTTTTTATAATGTATACAAACATTACTCTTTCCAATTAAATAAACATTGTATTGATCTTCATCTCTCTTAAGAAACCCAGTTCCTACAAAAAGAACAATGTAAGACCAAACTTGACCAAAACTACCAACACCACTTATGGCCAATTTTAGCAATTTATTTAAATATAAATTTATGTTTAAAATTTGTTTTTCATATGAAATAAAAATAAAATTATATGAGAAACTATATATCGTCACCTTAAATGCAAAAGGGCATAACAACACTTATTTTATTTTTTTTTTTCAATTTAATAGGAATATGTTATCTATTCTAGTGCATCAAAATCAATCAAAATCTCGATTTAAAATTTTTTTGTTGTTACGCCCTTTGGTATTTTAGGTGACAATATATTTAATGTAAGTTGATATTTAAGTAGAATTGGTGAAATTAGCCATTAAAGGTATAAATATGATTGTACTTGATTAAAAGTAATTTGTTCCAAGTCAATTTTTGTAATTTAAATGTGTTTTTTTAATCGAATCGAATAAGATTTATTCTCCTAAAAGATTTATGCAAGTTAGTGATTTTGAAATATAAAAGTAAATCGCTATCAGTTAAAAATCAATATCTTTCTTCCATATAAATTAATTTGCAACATATAAGAATAACGTTAATCGGATTATTCGTTTTTAAATGGTTGATTAATTTCCTAAATATTTTAATTTACCACATTTTGCAGTGCTTAATATCTTACGTTCGTCTACGTATGAGTAATATTTAACTCTGTGCATATATTTTTATTTAAAATAAAAACTTAGCATACTTTGTGGATGGCATTAATATTTAATCTTAATACTGCTGCGTATAAGCAATTAAGAACTTAATTTTTGCTAATATCAAAAAAGTTTGTTTTGCGTCGGGGCAAGACATGTTCAACCACTTGATCACCTACACCTCAAGTAAATCTTATTAAATATATGGTTATTTATGGAACTACTATTAAAATGTATTAACAATTAAAGTTATATAAAAGTTTATATATGGGTAATTATAAGTAACATATGTCAACGAAAAAAATTAAAAATTTTTTTTTTATTCCAAATTTCATAATTTCGCCTAATTATCCGAACGTATAGAGTTTATATCTCGAAAACTACTTAACATACGAAGATGATTTTTACGTCATTTTAAAGAGAATATTTGGGGCTACAAATTAATGAAAAAAATGTCTTTTTGAAAACCGTAATATCTGCAATACATTAAATTTTAAAAATGGACTAAGTTTTTTATATACTTAATACCTCAAACTATTCTCATGAAACTTTGAAGGAGGTGTTTTTTTCTTTAGGATATGATTTTTTTCGCAACCTTTAAATGTTGAGCAATAAGTTTTTATTTACAGGCATGTTCTGAAAATCACTTATTATGAAAGTGCTTTGAAATCCCAAGAAAGGTGTTCTGGACCAAAATTTCTGTTCATAATTGTGATTATAAAACGGTCAGCTAAGTGGCCACCGACTAAAAATAACTTGATTATTTCTTCCATCACTTTAAATTAAATAAAAAATTTTTTAAAATTACATTATATTGAACATTCAATAAATAAATAATGAACAAAAAAAAAAAAAAAAAAAACAAATCATTTGAGATCTTGTGATTTTTAGAACATACCTGTAAATCTGTTTCACTCATGTTCGATTTGACATCAAATTACCCATATATTATTTCTTTAGGAATAATAAGCAGTGAAAGAGATTTTTGTAAGTTGGCTCTTTATCAGGGATAAGGTCCAACATGGCCGTCCCGGTAAAAACTTAAAGAAAATGTTTGCCATACAACAAAACAATTTTTTTTTTAAAAGCTTTTGTTATAATAGGTATGGGTCGATTTGTTTTTATAAAAACATGTTTTAACTCAATTTTACATTGGAATAGCAGGAACACTTTTGTATGGGACTAGTTGAAATAGTACACCAATACTAACAATTTTATATAATTTAACAAACTTTAGCTATAATGCATAGCAGTATTGCTTGAAATATTATATTATAAATTCCTTAAATTCCTCGATAGCTGCGACTTAAAGACGGCAAATCCATCTGAGTAGATCGAGTGGTTGCGATCGAAACATGTCTTTGTAACCTCCCGGCCAGGGTTCGAGCCCCGGCCACGGTCAAGAATGAAAGATTATCAATAACAATTTTAATTAATTTTCATGTTGTAAAATTCCTTTCTTCATAAAAATAATTTAATGAAAATTAAATTTGATAAACTTGAGACGAATTAAATATTAAAAATTTGGATTAAAAACCATAAATAGTTCAACAAAATAACCACTATACTAATTACCGTTAAAGCTAAGGCACGAGCTCTATGTGTACATTTGTCCTTTAAGTTGTGCTGAAAAAGGTCAACAAGAAAGACAAAGACAAAAATGAAAAAACAAAAAAATGTACTTTGGACTTGAAGAAAAATTCTTGACAAAAAGTACGGGAAAAACAGAAGTAAGGAAAAACATGTAAAATCGATTAAAATGGATAATCATTCAAAAAAGCTAATTTCGATCTACCAAAACTTAAAATACAATTTGGTTTAAGGATTGATGTTTGACTATTGACGTCAGCAGTCTTCGATGGCTGCGAGTGTAAGACGGCAAATCCATCTGAGGAGATCGTGTGGTTGCGATTGAAACATGTCATGGTAACGTGCTGGCCAGGGTTCGAGCCCCGGCCACGGTCAAGAATGAAAGATTGTCAATAACAATTTTAATTAATTTTCATGTTGTAAAATTCCTTTCTTCATAAAAATAATTTAATGAAAAAAAAATTTGATGAACTTAAGCCGAATTAAATGTTAAAAATTTGGATAAAAAACCATAAATAGTTCAATAAAATAACCACAATACTAATTATTTTTAATATAATATTTCAAACAGAAGAAGGTTTTGGATAGTTAAAATTGCTTTAATAAATTCTGGGTGCCAATTCCTGTTGTAAGAAAATGTAAAGTAAAAAAAAAAATTCATTTTTGCTTTCATTAAAACTTATTACTCTAGACTTTCATAAATAATTATTTTAATTTTCTCGTAAATGCTATGAAAATAATGTTTCATTCGATTAATACTTATGAAATTTTTTTAAATAAATTTTGAAAATTTACAATAAGGGTCCTCATGATATCGTTTATTAGTCTCGTAATCTGTGCAAACTGTGCATTTTTACGCCCTCGTAAATGGACTGTCAAAAATTGTATGAGAATTCATTTACACAAACTTGGTAAATTTGCCCAACAATTTTGTCTCGTAAACTTGCGCTGTTCAATTGTGCATTTATACAAACAGATCTTTTAATGATTTTAACGTCGTTTTCAATGAAAAATCCAAGTGTCTATAAATCCCAAACAATAAATTCTAGCAATAATTTCAGTAAATTGGTCTTTTGGCTTTCTTTGAGCATTTTTAAAAGCAAATTTCTCATACATATTAATCACAAATTTAAACACAAATTTTTATATTTTTGAATTTTAATTTTTAATTTATTTTTTTATTGACGTTTCTTACAAACTGACATTAATTGTTTAAAATTACACAAAAGTAAAAAAGGGGCTTCATGAAACAAGACTCGTAAGTTTGCGCATTTGCACAAATGGCAATTTTAAGCGACATCATGAGGACCCTTAATGAAATAAAATAAAATTATTTTAAAGCTAAATTTTAAATACATAGATCTTGTTTGTTTTGTTTAGTAGCATTTGTTGCTTCATAAAAAAAGATTTTTGTTCGCGTCTTATAATACTCTACACTTTAACACTTATGTATGAAATACGTTTTAAAATTATAATATGTACACTTACAATATTATTACAGTAACGGACTGTAGTTTATTTAAAAAGTAAATATTTTGTTCTATCATCTTTAAATAAATATGCATTTAATATTCCAAGAAAATTTATTTTTAACTGATTCTAACAGTTATTCAAAAAAAATAAGAGTATATTAATACGGATGTCCAGATGCAGTTAATTTTGTCCGTTGATTAAGTTTATTTCTTCTATATATAAAATTAAATAAAAATGTAATTTAAATTAACGAAAAGTTCATTTAATTTTACTGTCAAAAATTCAACCGAGAATTCCGTAAAAAAATGAATTTTCAGTTATTTTATATCAATTAACAATCAAAAAATTAACTGAATAATCCTTAAAAAATAAGGGAATATTCAGTTATTTTATGTAATTTAACTACCAAAAAATAAAATTTTATTCATCTTTAAAAAACGATGTGCTTGTTTTGTGGAACAAATTCCCATTTTATTTTTGTTAAAATGATTTAGTTAAATGCAGAAAATTTTTAAAGTAAAATAAATGTAACAAACAACAAAAGTAAAACAAGCGTGTGGAACAGGTCAAATTCGGCTCTTTTTTGGAGTAAACGAAAATTACTGAATTTAATAAAACAAGTGAATATTCCTTTGATTTTACGAAATATTCAGTTAATTTTTGATAGTTATTTAATATAAAATTTATTTGATTTTTTGGAACATGGGGTTGAATTTTTGACAGTAAAAATTAAAAGAACTTTTCGTTAAAAATAGAAGAAAAATAAATAGACCGGGTTTTAACTGAATTTTCATTTATTTTATACTACAAATTCAGTTTATTTTACGTACAGAATATTGGGAGTGTACGTTACACCATAAATAAATAGCTATATACAGAAATACAGTTTGAAAAAAGTTTTCAAAGCTGAAAATATTTAGGAATTCAATTTAAATTAAGAATAACAAAAACAAAATCATTTTATTTGTATTTTGTTTTTGTATGTAACTGTTGTCTAGTATGTTGTTAATGAGAGGGCAACAACAATAATATAAAAAATAAAAATAGTTTTACATAATTTGAGTGATGTAAAAAAATGTTTTCAAAAAGGCAAAGGCAAATAAAGATCCGCTTTTGTCTGCATATTTATTACATGTTCATATATTTTTTATGTGGATGGTATTGTGTAATTGGTAACAGGTAGTGTTTATTCATCAAATTAAGCCGGTAATAGCAACAAGTGATTACGAAATCAAATTTAAACAATGCCGGGAAAACGACTCGACAAAAATATTACACAGCTATTGTATTTTAATTATTACAACGGGAAATCTCAAAGAGAAATTTGCTGAAGTGTTCTCCCTTAACCTAAGGACGGTATAAAACGTGGTTAACCGTGCTGAAAAAGAAGGAAGACTTGAGCCAAAAACAACTCCAGGCAGACCAAAAAAAGTGACCTGGCGCATTGAGAGAAAAATTTTAAAAATTATTACGGCTTTAGAATATAAAAATATAATTACTACTGTGAAGTTTGGTAAATTATCTGTAATGGTGTGGGGTTGTATTTCAAGCAAGGGTGTTGGCTAAATAAGGATCTTAGAGGATATAATTACAAAGGATATTTTAAGAAAGAATTGACTGTCAGTGCGAGAAAATTTGGTTTTGTTGACCCAGAAAATCTTAAGAGGTTCAAATTTAAATTTTACCAAGATAATGACCCAAAGCATAAATCGTACATTTGTACATTATATAAATGCGCAAAAGTAATAGATACTTCAGCACAAAGTCCCAACCTTAACCCGATAGAAAATTTGTGGGTCCACCTAAAAAAAAGTCGGAAAAAGATCTCCAAAAAACAAACCTCAATTAATAGCATTTACAAACGACGAAAAGGAAAAATACCTACAGAATATTACACACCAAAACTTAAAAGAAATCTCGGATACTTTAACGAATTTTGTATTATTGTTTTTAAGTTACCAAATATTTTCTTAAAGAAATTATAATGACAAATATCTTTAAAAGAAAAAGGACTTAGTTTTATTAAATATCTACAATATAATATTCGCACTGAACAGCTACATGTGCTTGTGCACAGAAAGAAAAACACTCGGGATAAATCAAGTTTTTTTTGATTAATTTAAGTACAAGTCGTACTTAAAAATTCAAGTACGAATAACAATAAACTGTACTCAAAAAAATCCTAAATAGGATTACTTTCGAAAATCACTCCCGGAATTTCTTGAAATAAGTATAAAATTCTTAAATCAAGTAAAAAAAGATTAAACGATTTAATTGTTGTGTGGTGAAACAACAAAAACAACAGAACAAAAAGAAAAGCATTTATTATAATCATCTTTAACGCTTCGGCTTACGCGTGTTTTGATTTTCTATACACATTGGAAAAGGGTCTGGCAGACTAATGTGTGCCACGAAGGCTTCAAAGTAAATTTAAACTCTTGATTCTCATTTAGTTTATATTTTTTGTTAAATATGTACATAAGATTTCTAAAGGAAAAACTATATCGGGCATGATGATGGTGTTTTATCATTCTGTAAGGTGTAATACGGGTAAGTCAATCAATCATAATAATTGTTTCTTTCTGATTTCCTTTTAGGTTTTTTTCCAAGCACGAATTTGGAATAAAATCATCTTTACAATACTTGAATCAAGCGGATTTTGAGATTGATTCAATCTCAGTTTTACTTAAATCAATCTCATTTTCGGATTAAGTACGAATTCGGATTAAAACAATATTATAATTCTTGAATCAAGCGCATTTTGAGATTGATTCAATCTCAGTTTTACTTAAATCTAATTTGAGGATTATTTAAAGTACGAAATCGCGATTAAATATGGATAATATCAGTATTTTGCGATTGAAAATCCACAACTGAATAAATCTTTATGTACATGATTCAAGAAAAGCCTTACTCACCGTACTATTAATACCGCTTCGGATTGATTTTAGTACGAATGGATTGATTTTCCTTTTGAGTGTAGTAAGTTATTAAAAATAGAATTTAAATTTACAGCGGCTTGCTTACAGTAAAATCCAATAAATTCTTAAACTATATCATATATGAATTTTTTAAAAATCCAAGAATTTTCTATGTGCATTTCCAAAAACTAAATTCCCAGATTCTATTTGGTATTTATAATTATTGTTATTTTAGGAAAAAAATAAACAAAATGAAAAAATCTCCACATTGAAACAAAAAAATTATTAAATTTGCTTAGAAAAACCAAAAACAGCAGCTCTAGTAGTGTTATCAGGTGAAGACTTTGAAGGAAGTTAAGATTTTAGAAGGAAACAAATGTTTAGTACAGTATACACAGAAAAAATTATGACAAATCAATTGTTATACTGAATACCATATTCGCCTATACCAATAACTTTTTTAATGAAATGGCACCAACAACCGAATTTGTAAATATAAAAAATTATTTTGTTAATTAGCATTGTTAAAACTCAACAAATATTTTTAACAATGATAACACAAATTTGGACTTTTTTTGTCACAGTTCTGATCTAACTGCAGTTTCCTAAGTAAATTGTGACTTAAATCAAAAGTTGTGCACCGATTAAAATGAAACAAACCTCATTTCATTCGAAATTATGTTAATAATATTAGACCAAAACTGTGTTTTGTCGCGATTTTATTTTTAATGAATTTTTAAAGAAGAAAAAAATATTTTTTTTTTCAAAATTTTCCTATTTTTTCGTCAAAAACTCAACGAGATCTCTGAAACTACAGGGCATATTTCAAAACAATGTAAGTACGGCTTAAAGATAGTATTGTTGCTGAGTTTCGGATTTTTTTTAACTGAATATGGTCAACCGTATTCAAGTTATTCCAATATATGTAGTGAAGTTGCATTCATTTTAGACATAACGGCATATCTCGAAAACTAGAGCTGATAGAGAAAAATGGAGATTAAATCAGCGACCTCAAATTACCAAGAATTTGCTATCGAATTCCCGACCGCAAACTTAGTGTACCGCAGTTTAAAAAATTGCAATTAAGAGTTGTTTTTATTAAATTTTTCGTAAAATATATTTTAAGTCAAATTAAAAATAACATTATAAGCTATTTCATCAAAAGACTTATCCCTGAATGCAATAAGAAGTTCCGACATCGCAACAAAACGAATTATTCACCTTATTGTTGGTCAAATTTGAAATACTGGAATATATACATAAAAGACCCGTTAAAATTTTTTTGTGAATCATTGAATAAAAACATTACTTAACCTATAGATTGATTGAGCTTCTCAGTAATCGGATATCCTTTATCCCTTCAAAGATTTTGAACCAAAGATATTATTCTTATTTTATATAAATTTTTTTTGTCACAAAATAATTTTTTACTATGATACATACAAATTAATTTTCTACAAAAAAATATAAAAATTGTTAATATGAAAATTACAAAGATATTCATTAAGAAAATTGTTAAAAATATTAGAACATTTTTAATAAATAAAAATAATAATAACTTTTGTGATTTTTTCTGTGTACATACTTAAATATCGATTCTATTTTATACGAGTACCTACTATGTCCAAACTTAAATTAACACTTAATTTCTGTACATACACTTTAATCGTTTACTTACAATTAACGTTGCACTGACACAAGCTCTTAAGCTTTACACTATAAATAAGACATACTGCTATGTATTTTATGATAATGTAAATAACAATGAAACCCAAAAATGTTATCTGGGTATAGTACGTATTATATTGGTTTTAGTAGCACATATTTATTTTCCATACGGCAAACAAGTTAAATCCACTATGAGACTTCCACACATTTTGTGTCATATGTGTTTGGTTGGTTAAGCGCAAATAATTTGACACAACATTAAATCGTTTAAGGAAGTAGGAGTTATTTTAGTATGAAAACAAAATCCCAGCTACAAGAAGATTTAAAAAAACCGTAACATTTTCCCTTCGAGTTGCTATGAGCAGTACTGAAATAAAAATAAATTATTATTTAAAAAAGATTTCAATACAGTTGTATATCGGTTTAACGAACGCTATAATGTCAGGCCGATTCGTTGAATCGAAATTGTTAGTAATATTCGGTACTCGTTTTCTTTAACAGTTATTAATAACAAATTATTATTTTTTTAATTCTAAAGTAATAATATTAAGGGTCCTCATGATGTCGCTTAAAATTGCCATTTGTGCAAATGTGCAAACTTACGAGACTTGTTTCATGAAGCCCCTTTTTTACTTTTATGTAATTGTAAACACTAAATGTCAGTTGGCAAGAAACGTCAATACAAAAAAAAAATTCAAATAAAATAAAAGTTAAAATTTGTGCCTAAAAAGCAAAATTTGTTTTTAAAATGGCCTAAAGAAAGCCAAATGACTAAACTACTCAAATTTTTTGATGAAGTTGTTGTTTGTGATATTCTAAAGGTTTATTTCTATTTCTTACGCAGACGAACGACGAATAAATTGGGACAGAAACAGCTAATCGCAGCTAAATCATGAAACCTGTAAAGAATCACAGGGAAAACTCGCTTCTAATGCGAACTTGGCTAAAATTTGCAAAAATCGCTAAAATTTGCAAAAATTTTTAATATTTCAAACAAGCCATAAAATTGATTAAAAGTCTCTAAAACTATAAGGAATGGCAAAAATTCGATAAAAATTGCTATATAAGCGGAAATTCGCAAATATTTCCTAATAGCGGCATAAAAAGAATGTCTAATATTTTTTAAAAATCGTTAAACCTGTAAAGAATCATAACCCTTATAGATAAAAATCGCTTATATCGCGAACATAGCTAAAATTCGCAAAAATTGCAATATTTAAACAAACCCAAACATTTATTTGAAATCGCTTAATCTGTTTAAAATATCAAAATATCCGATAATAACATAAAAAAGTTTGCAAAAATAGCGAAAATTTTCGAAAATTTTTCATTTTTCAAAGAACCCATAAAATTGAT
Source organism: Pollenia labialis (assembly GCA_949318255.1). NCBI lineage: Eukaryota > Metazoa > Arthropoda > Insecta > Diptera > Polleniidae > Pollenia > Pollenia labialis. The sequence continues at coordinate 58,600,071 of OX439142.1, forward strand.
TAAAAGTCCCTTAGACTATTAGGAATGGCAAAAATTCGTAAAAATGGCTAAATTAGCGGAAATTCGCAAAAATTTGCTAACAGCGGCATGATAGCAAAGTCTACCATTAATTATAAATCGTTAAAGCTGTAAAGAATCAGACAACTTACAGACACAAATCGCGAAAATGGCTGAAATTCGCGAAAAATTGCAAAATTTTAAACAAACCCAAAAAATAATTTGCTAAATCGAAATGAAGAACACCAAAAATGCTTAAGAAATCCACTTTCGAGTGGATTCGGAGAACACACTTAATAAATAGTTGTTTATGTTTTTTTTTTGTTGAAATATGGTCAACCTATGATTTGATAAATGTTAACAAACAAAGAAATTTTAATAAAATTATTGCTAGTTAAAGAAGATGAAAATGGATGAAAATGTTTATATAATCAAGCGTCCAAGGTATTTATTTTTATAAATTAAAAAAAATTCAAGTCTTATTAATACTTGGAATTTACGCACTTATTGTGTCTCATTTGACGAATTTACGAAACGAATTCTTGCCGACGAGTTCGTCGTACTATGCGAAGTTCGTCGTTCGTACCAGTTGTGTTTATACCATAACACTTAAATTTTTTGGAAAACACGACGGTAATCTTAAATTTGTTTTGTTTACTTTTATAAACATACATATGTATGTAAACACTCTAGATTTTTTTGTATGTATTTAAAAGATAACCAACGTAAGGCAGAAGAGGAAATTTCGGAGGAGTTAACTTATGTTCTTGCAGCTGGAGAATATTTTCGTTGCGCAATGCCATTTGTTCATCATTCTGTTCCAAAATCACACAATTTTTTATTAGAAGTACTGCCAAGTACTGTTTGTATAAATGCACAATTGAACAGCGCAGGTTTACTAGACAAAATTGTTGGGCAAATTTACCAAGTTTGTGTAAATTAATTCTCATACAATTTTTGACAGTTCATTTACGAGGGCGTAAAAATGCACAGTTTGCACAGATTACGAGACTTATAAACGATATCATGAGGGCCCTTATTATTTATGTTTTGTTCAACAATACTATTTTAACTCAAAATTTTAAAATTTTAAGTAGAAGCACAACAATTTTTTAATTATTTAAAGGCATATGTGACCTTCTCCGGGAAAAGGGACCTAGTGTGTGAAAATTACGTTTTGAGAAAAACTTATGGTGTTTTCTTTTCTAAAACATAATAATGCATTATAACTGTGTAATATATTTATCAGGTAACAGGCACATTTACAAAGTGATACATTTTTCTAAGTTACAATGGAACAAAATAATAGCTACGTTTTACACTCAACACTAATGTGTACTTAGCGTGTTAATATTGAATGCAAAAATTATACTAAAAAGCGATATTCACCACCAACATATTTAGAAAGGAAAACGACATCTTCTCATATTTTTGCATATTTTTTTAGAATAGAACAAAAACCCGCGCGAATGGTAACATATATAGAACATTACTGTCAGAAAAGAAAACACCATTATTTCACCTTATGCTACACACTTTTACGTACCACAATCCACTCTTAAGTCCAACCCCGTTTTTTGACACACTACGTCCCATTTCTTGAAGAAGGTCACAAATGAAAAAAAAATTTTAATTTTCATTACCAAGAAGAAGACAAACAAGTATTAAATGGGTGCACAAAACAGGAAAAACTCATTTTTCGGGTGGTTTGGGTAAATTTGTAATAATTTGTCATACATTAATTTGTTTTTAAGCCAGTAAAAGTGAACGAAAAAAATGATAATTGTCATTTTTAAAGGATATTGGTGATTTTTTTGAACTCTTTGTTTATTCAATGACTTTAATAATTTTTGTTGAAAATTAGTGTTTTATTTTTCTAGTGAAAGTCAATGTTATTAGCGGACACAATTTATAGAAACTGGGAATTATTTCCTTCTGAAGGTTACTTTATATATTATTTTCAACATTTTTTTATTTTTCGAATTTATTCTATGAGCTAAATTTCAGTTATGTATTTTATAAAGCTTTTTTTTTATTATATTGTATTTTCTTGTTACATTTTACCTTATCTTTCCATTGGAAAGCAATGAGGTATATTGTATGAACAGAAAAATTTACAATTATTAGACACCAGCAGAATGTAATGCATTTTCTGGCCCGCTACGGCCTTCGTCAGCATTCTTTGTATCACACTGGATAGTGATACTTTATAAATTGAATGTATTTAACTCAACTATTTTAACAAATAGAAACTGGGAATTATTTCCTTCTGAAGGTTACTTTATATTATATTCAACATTTTTTTATTTTTCGAATTTATTCTATGAGCTAAATTTCAGTTATGTATTTTATAAAGTTTTTTTTGTAATAGTCATATTCCTTTAATTTAATACATAACTGAAATTTAGCTTTTTAGCTCATAGAATAAATTCGAAAAATAAAAAAATTTGGGAAACAATTTATAAAATAATAATTAAAAAAATATGATGAAACTTTTATAAGGTAAGTGTTTGAACAAATTTGCGACTTTCTGTAATTCCTTTAAAAAAAATTGTCCAAATTAGGTTTTTAACTTTGGAACATTCATGGCCAATTTCACCAATTGATTTAAATATCGATTCATGTTAAAAATTGATTTTTCATGTCAAATTAAACATAAGTATATGAAAAAAATATATTTTAATATGAATTAATATATAAAAAGAATTGGTGAAATTGGCCATAACAATTGTTTTGACTAAATGTACGGTAGATTTTTGATAATTTCTAAAACTTTCCGCACAGTTATTTTTTATAATACTCAGACTCGCCTTACAAAAATAAACAAAGATAAACAGTAAAATGGCCGACTTCAAAAAATTTAACTTAAAAAGAGTACTTTTTAGAGCCAAAAGCGATACTACTAAATTCAGTTGATATTCAACTGCCAAAGCGCTCTAATTCATCATAAAATACCATAGTGGAACACTTCTTCCTGAACGATGTTACTACTTTAATAAGAATTGAATAGCAAAAGCGATAGATTTTTGCTAAACGGGGAAACTATTTAGATTATTTTTCGATCGAAATTGTATTTGTACCGTCTAAAAAGACAAATGGTACAGCGGTGTACGTGCCCACTATGATTCGACCCATATACAAAAATTTTGTTTTTATTTATTCATACCCAAGGATAATCGCTACAAAATCAATGAACGTCAAAACGCTGGTTTAGTTGAACTAAACTTAAATTTATATGTAGTTTAAACCAACAGCAGTAAATCAGTATCACATGTATTATATGTAGCTTAAAAAAACATGTGGCATCGCAATGGCTATATTTTCCAGGAATATTTTCTGTGCACTATCAGGATATTCGTTTGTATATTTAAATAAGTCTATTATTAAAATAAAAATAAAAATTATTTGCAATTAACTAACCTACTGTTTATATGTCCTTTTTTGTTACTGAAAATTCTTATTTTTATGTGATGCCGGATGGAAAATTTATGCATTTGGTAGCACTGTATGTATAAAAACTTTTTATTTTTTAATGAAAAATGAACAAATCAAAAATTGTTGTGTATTTGTGAATTTTATTTCCACAATTTTGAATTAATTTTACTTTTGTTGTCGTATGAATGTGCCACATCGAAATAAAAACGTAAAGCGGTTAAAAGTGTGGCAACGCTTTAAATCTTATTTGCAAATAGTGTCGTTAATCGGGAATTGTTTTTTTGAGTTCGCTATTCGCAAATAAAAATTTAATTCACTGTTTATGCGGCAATTTTCATTACTTGCAATATTTGTATTTGCGAATAAGTGGTGTGTATAAACGTAGTATATTAAAGTATAAAAGCTTGTAAAAGCCAACTATAAGTTAGTCAATTTATACCTAACTCATAGTGCCCTCTTACTTTAGGAACTACAAGCTAACTCATAATCAGCTAGCTTGTGGTTAGCTGAAACTTATGCAGAGTGAGTGAGTACCGACTAGCTCTGATGACACTACGTGTAAAAACTGAATAGAGTTAACAATTCCCACGAAAATTATTTTGATAATAAACTGGCAAGTGCACGGCCTAAAAAGTTCCTTTTTACTTTAGAAATTGTAAAATTTTAACTGCATATCATTTAAAATACAAATTGTAAACAAAATTGACAATAAAAAAGTATTGTAGTTAGTTATTCTTAATGTTTTGTTTGTGAAGTATTTTTTGTTCATATGGTACCACTATTTCTTGTTTATACAACATATTTTATTTCCATTTTGTTTTTTCCTCGTTATTGTGTTTTATACGGCGAATTTATACAGCGAATTTCTTCCGAATAATTCGTCGTGCTGGAAGAAATTCGTCGTTCGTCCCAGTTGTGTTCCTAGCAAAACACATATTTTCACTGATGCAACCACAATGCTTCATAAGCATTTTGATAAGTGTGTTTGGCCCTTCAGAAAGCTGACGGATTGTTTTTATACTGGAGCTTTTGTATTTTAAACTGTCAAACACCACACCTAACACCTAACCATAGAAACAGTGTTTCAACAACAGCGCGTCAAGTTAACAAACATATTTTTCATTACAACAAGTGTTGAAACTTTTAATTTTTTTCTATTTGAAAAACTATATTATTTTTTAATACCGAAATGATTGTACTTGTACAATACAGGTATTAAGGGAACTATTTTCTTAAAAAACTGGTTCGAAATTTAGATTTCAAGTACTTTGATATATTTGTAGTTAAAATAAAACATAGAACTTACTTTATATTTACAAAATGAACTTTGATATATCAATTAGGCAAAAGTTCATAAAATTTAATTTTTATTTAATTATTTTTATGAAGAAAGAAATTTTACAACATGAAATCAATTAAAATTTATCGATAATTTTTCATTCTTGACTGGCGCGGGAATCGAACCCAAGCTTCCACGGACAGATTACCCCTACATGTTTCAATTGAATTTAAAACTATGAGCAGTTCAACAAAATAACCACAATACTAACTATTGTTAAAAGCTAGGGCACGAGCTCTATGTTTACATTGGTCCTTCAAGTTGTGCTGAAAAAGATCAAGAAGAAAAAGAAAGACAAGAAGAATTCTTGACAAAAAGTACGAAAAAACAGAAGTAAGGAAGAACATGTAAATCAATTAAAATAGATAATTATTCAAAGCAAATTTCGATCTACCAAAGGTTAAATACAATTTGGTTTAAAGATTGATGATTGACTCCCAGTAGTCGTCAATGGCTGTGAGTGTTTAACGGCAAAACCCCCTGAAAAGCTTGACTGGGTGCAATTTAAACATGCAAGGGTGACTTCTCCGTTAAATTGCCAAGGCAGTCAATAATGAAAAATGATCAATTAGTTTTAATTGATTTCATGTTGTAAAATTCGTTTCTTCATAAAAATAATTTAATGAAAATTAAATTTGATGAACTTAAGCCTAATTAAAATATCAAACTTTGGATTAAAACCCATAAAAAGTGCAACAAAATAACCACAATACTAATTATTTACAAAAGTACTTATTTTATTGCTCCGAAAAACACATTTTTTTTGTAAAAAATTCAAAAATTGCATAAACATGAAAGAGTACAAAAAAAATTATATATATTATATAAAATTTGATCACCTCTTTTGTAAGGTTATACGCTTATATAACTGCGTATTCAAAAATTAGAGCCTATTTTTTACAAAGAGCTAAAAACAAATACGTTTTTTTAAATTCCTAAATTCAGGGTATTTGCATTTAAGAGTGCTTCATATCATTGTGCAACACGATTTTATATTTTGTATGCTAAAACAAAAATAATGAAAGTATACCATTAGTAGATTAAAACCCCGAAACGATTTTGAAAATTTAGCTCAAGTTCTTTTTTATGGCCAACCAAAATTTTTTAATTTTTTTCCAATTGTCTGCATCGACAAGGGGTTGTAAAAGACCTCAAAATTGCGGTCTGTGCAAAGGATTCTTATAGATACTAAGCAAGCGTACAATTTTTTTCTCGTTTGAAGTCTTTCGCTGTGAATTTTTTTAATACTGCCTTTATTTTTCAACTTATTTAACAGAGTTTTGCTATTCATTTAAAAAATGTCTGCAATTTATATTTTCGTTCAGTGTATTAAAACTAAAGATGTGCGCGTGAGTGTTTTCCCAAAATACTTTCACATGGAAGATAATGTAATACCGCTCTTTCTATTGAACGAGGAATTTTTACGATCACGTGCGCTTTTTCAAATGTTTTGTTATCAAACAAGCTGACTTATGCTATGTTGGCACGACAACTTGTTTCGTAATAAATAAAAAAAAAAATTTGTAATTACAACCCAATTATGATCCAAATTACATAATTCATCATACAAAATTTTAAGAGTAAATTATCTCATTTGTTCGTAATTCATTTTCAATAAATGATATATGATTAAGCAAACGTTTAGCTGAAGCAAACCATTTTTGATCAAAGTTTTTCTTGGGATTCAAACATTAATTAACAAGGTTTATTTTAAATGTGCAAAATTCCCATTTCATACTATTGATAAACTGAAATGTATGCGCATTTCACTGGTTGCTAACAGGGTTGTCAGATTTTATTTCACCTTCATTGCCAAAACAGTTGCCAGAAATCGCCAAAAGAAAAAATATCAGGTTTTTTTAGAAAAAAAACTTTGCTAAAATTCGCAAAAAAATATTTTATTAATATTAAAAAATTTATTTAATACATATAAAGCTGTGCCCGTGTTCCGTAAAGGTACGTTCAGACTGATGAAATATTTGATAGCAAACATCAAATATTTCATTAACGTAGTATGAACACAAAATATTTTTGAGTGTCAAATAAAATAACAGCTGATTTTGAGCAAATAAAAGTATTTGCCGGCAAACAAATATTTGTCCAATGTGAACATAGTGTGAACACAAAAAATCAAATATTTTAGTAATTGAGTCGTTTATTTTGAAAGTGGTTTAAGTCCATTTTTTCTTATATTGAGATATTTAAGGGTTTGTGTTTGATTTGTTTCAAAAATATTGTTAAGTGGTATCAATTTTTTTTTATAACTTTGTGACCTTAAACATGGTAGAATATATAACGTGAAACGTTTTGTAAACTTTACTAAAAAAAATAAGCTGTGTTTCAGAACCTAAAATGGACTTAAACCACTTTCAAAATTAATAAAATTAATTTTTTTGTTTGTGAAAAGGAATAAGTCCACTTATTTTAAAAAATTAAATAATAGAAATTGTAATTTTATTATGATTGATGTAGATGAATGTAATAGCTTTAACATAAATAAGGAAGCTTTCAATTTAGATTCAGATTTTTATTTATGTAATTAAAAAAATGTTTTAAAAATAAATATTAATTCATTTATTAAAAAATTTAATTTACATTAATTTATTAAGGATAATATTAAAGATTTTGACATATTATTTCTTCTCATTTAGATTATGTGTGAGGTTGTGAAAATATTCATGGTGCATAGGTGGTATATACCTTAGTAACTCCATCAAATGGGACGTACCTTTTTGTATAATGGTGTTAATTTTATTTTGTTGAAGTTCCTTGGCCTTTCCCGACAAGGTAATGAGTCAAGTATTTTGAACTCTTTATCCACTTCCATAAATTCTTTATAAAACATTTTATAGGGTTCACTTTTTATAAATCGCATCCAACATATCCTTAGCCAATTAACAGGTTCGCCACAAGTGTTTTTAATCTTTTAAGAATTGCTTCTTCCAGAGGTTTGGTAGAAATCTTCACGTTTCATTTTAGTAAATATAAATTTATTACATAAAAGATGACATATATAAATTATTTATTTCAATGGACTTAAACCGGTTTCAAAATAATTTTTTTTGGATTTCGTTAGCTACCTAATTTTCAAGTGCCCAAAATCATGCCGATTTTAATGATACTAGACTTAATTTTTTTATAAAAAAAAAGATTATATAGGATTGTGATTATTGTTATCATTAATTAATTTTTTTTAAAAAATGGACTTAAACCACTTTCAAAATAAACGACTCAATTTTTGAGCAAACATTTATTTGATATTACAAAAAAATTGTAAGAGCAAACAATGACAAATAATTTTAGCCATGTACCCGATAGAAGCAATATTTCCTGTAAGTTTTCGGATTTTTTTATAGTTATATATAGATTTTTAAAAGTTATTGGACTTTGCTATCATGCCGCTATTAGCCAATTTTTGCGAATTTCCGCTAATTTAGCAATTTTTACCAAATTTTTGCCATTTCTTATACTTTTAGGGATTTTTAATCAATTTTATGGCTTGTTTGAAATATCAAAATTTTTCGCGAATTTTCGCTGTTTTTGCAACATTTTTTTTGTTCTTTTCCCGACATTTAGTTTTTAACCGAATTATATATTTTAGGGGTTGTTTCCAATTTTTCGCAAATTTCAGCCATGTTTCCGTTAACCATTGCCTTCCAGTTTGGTTTTTCTTTTACATTCTTCTGTTCTAACAATATAATAGCTGCTGCTCCACAGAATAAAACAAATAATTAGGCTTCTGCGCGAATTTTTACTATTTGTGAAATATATTTTCATTTTTGAACACTTTGATTAAATAATTATTTGATGCAAATATTTGTTTAAGTCTGAACGCATGGCAAACATGAATTAATTTATTTTATTTGACACTATTTGCCAACTGTTTCAACAAACAAAAATTGTCAAACTCACGAATAAAAATAGGGCGAGAAAAATGTTAACACTAAAATGCAAAACACAACGAATAATAATAATAATAATAACATTTAGTTCTTGGCATATTCTTATTGTTTAATTCTTTTACTTTTAAGATTTTTATAAAATATACGAATATTTTCAAAGCTCGTTTGCAAACAACAAACATTAAAGTCGCACTTTACATTATTTGGTAAAGCCGACGGTTGTATTTTCATCGCCGTCGTTGAAAAACTTTTAATTTAACTTTAGTAAATTTTAGTCGCTGTTAACGATTTGTGTTACTGGCTTTCTCACCGTCTGCAATGTCACATCGGCTTTGAGTGCAATGTTATGACATTTATAACGTTACGACGTAATCTCTTTTGATAGTTCTCATGTCGAAGAAACGATGGAATATTTTGTTTCACATCTTTTCGATGCGTGAAGTTCTCACTATAGTTACAGAACATGGGTACTGGTTAATACAATTAAAACTGATTTGTACTTTTTGTCATTTATTGTTTATTATTAATTGAGATAAATGAAATATATTTGGGCTATTTAAAAGGTAGTCATAAAGTTGTAAAGTCATATGTCTTAAAATAATAAAAGAAATAAATATGACTGCTGTGGGCATACGCTTATAATTTAGATTTCTAATGTACAGTTGCGACAAAATTATGAACACAGCATTAAAATTTTTATTTTGTTTCAAACACAACAAAATTTTTTTTAAACAATTATAAAATTTGATTTATGACATTATGACGATATGACTTGATAGCACACCTTGTGAATGGCCCAATTATATATACTTTTAGTTAAGCAAAAACATTTATAAGGTCGTAAACCTTTTTTTCATATATTTCATATGCACTGTTTTCAATATTGTATATTATATTAGAATTAAATATTTTAAACATATTTTGTGCAGGTATAAATGTGTTACAACTTTTACAAATTTTTTTGACATGCATATCGTTAAATTCTGAGCAAAGCATCCAAAAGCTCCTCTTTAAAATGAAATGCATCGCTGTAGTTATAAACTTTAGGCCAGAAGTCAAGTAAGTTTGTTGGAATTTTCTCTTTAAAATAATCTTTCCAATTAATAAAAGCCAAATTTAACCATTGATGTTCATACTAGCCTACTAATACTTGTGGATTTTGAAAAAGTGTTATTGATTCATTAATTAATGAAAATTTTGCATGTGTCAAAGGATTTCCACATTTTAATATAGAAAATTAACCATATACTTGAAAGAACATCATATTTTCCGGCAATCGATGTAACATTTCTTTAAATACACAAAACGATTTCCTTTCAAAATTTTTTCTTGGTTTAGTTCCATGTCTATATTGTTTAGCTCAATTTCAAACTCAGCTCCATAATCAATTGCATCCAATGAAAGAAAAGAATCTGTAGAATCCATGACTGATTTTAACTTGTTCAACAGGTTATCAATATTTTCAATACTATTTAAAACTGACGGTTTTAAAATTTTGATGATAACACAATAATTGTAGAAAATATTTGCTAGTGCATGCTTCCTGCATCCATATGATCCGATTGAAAGTCTAAGTTTAAATAATTAATTTTATTTTAAAAAAGGGTTTATAAGTATTAAAAACAATCGATTTTTTTCGTCGCATAACTCGTTATATGTATATATTTTGAGCACTGTTATCATTTTTAACAGTCGATAATAATGAAAAGTGATTATTAAATGAACTTGTGTGGAAGCTTTTAGACCTTCTTAGTTTGTACATGACTTTTAATTTTGTTAATAGTTAAATAACATACGAAAATACATGAATACTTGATTTTTGATATTCGGTACCCAGAATAATATGCAGTAAGAAAGTATTCATACATTAATTAGGTTTACATCTCTAAAACAGTAATGCAATGTTACATATACATATTAAATGTAATTTACTTTAGAAAACTAGTTTTAAGTTTATGCCGCACTTTTAATTCAGTTGTTGTTCTTTTAAATGTTTTTTTTACAAATTGTAAACTTTTTGTTTGCAAATTGTATGTTTTTGCTTGTTTGCTATATTGACTCATATGTTTTTGTTTTCTACTAGATTATACAGGCAAACATTTGTTCAGTTAAAATTTGCATGCTCTTTGCTGTCAACTGTCACTTGGAGAGTAACCAAGTAGATGCTCTCTCTTGGAAATTTATGTGTACGCGAACGCATTTCAGTAAAATCCAGTACAAATTTGGACAAAATTTGGGGTAACGAACGCAGCTACAATGCAAATAACTTTAATTATGTTTCGTAAATAAATTTTAAGATGCCAGATGTATTAAAAAAAATGTAATTTGTTATAAATTCAAAATATTTGTAAAAAATACATAACATAAGAAAATTTGCCAAAAAAGTCGCCATCTCATTTTAAAATCGTCAAAAAGTCGTCATGTCGCCGAATGGAAATTTATGTAGCCATAACCACTAAAAAAATCGCCACGTTTGGCGAAAAATCGCCATATCTGACGGGTAGGTCGTCATATATTTTATGAGTTTAAACACAGCTTTAACATCACGAACAGTAACGAAATATGAATAAATTATTTCTATTCAATTAAAAACATATTAAAGATAACTTCCAATTCCTTATGAAGTCTTCGTGACTGCATTATAAATTGTAAATGATTTCCAATGCTTTAATATCGCAAGCAAGTTTTATGTTGCAATTATTCTTACTTATCAACCATAATTACGAGTGATTTACGCGTGATTCGAAAAATTCATGTCACACGCACACCTCTAATTACACTATGGAACATTTTTGGGATTATTGTCTGGGGGGTGAGAAATTCCAAGTCAGGGTGATGGTACTAGGTCAGTATAGTAAAACCCTTAAAGGGTTTGGCGTTCGTATGTGTCAGTTTTTTTATGACCTAGTACCATCACCCTGACTTGGAATTTCTCACCCCCCAGATTGGCTGTTGTACTGTGTTATAAGCTAGAAAGAAAGAAATTTTTTATAAACAACTACATAAATTGCAATGACATCATTAAAAAGCAACATTTGTCGTAAATGAGTAATTTCAATAATTATACCAGAGTTCTTCAGTTCGTTGTTATGTATTTTTCTCATTTTGATTTCCTTTTAACCCTTATGTGACTGACAAGGTACCCGGGTACCTTTTGCGTTTTTAAATTAATTTTTTTTGTAGAAATTGGCAACCATCGTTCTTGAAACTTCTTGAGAGCTCCTAACTTTCAATATTTTATTAATTTTTGAGAGCTTTGAAAAAAATTAATAAATTCAGATAGGCGTAGCATGCCAACATTCTTCATACACCCTTAACTGTTCGACAAGGTACCCAGGTACCTTTATGCGATTCTATGAAAAATGCTCTGTAAATTTTTTTTTATATTCACTTATATTTACAAAAAGTAATAAAATCTCAGTTACATATTTACATGTTTACAAAAAAAAAAGTATATACATACATATATACATACATATGTTCATATTGACATTCATGTGAATATATCTTTCATGTACGTATGTATGATTATAAATTTATTTAGGTTGCGCGTCCTGTAAACAGTTTGTGCATACTGTACGATTTACCGAATGCGAGTTGCGAATTGGTATATAGCAATTGCTACAAGTTGTGCGTGTTTTCCTTTGTTCAGACGAAGTTTCGAACAGATTTTGCAACTTCCTGCTACTGCGATACGGCCACTTTCATCTCTTTGCACATTAGAGGTATCTGGATGTACAGTAGTATCAACATTTTTCAAGTATATTATCTATTGCTGTTCTTGTGTGAGCTTTTGCCATCACCTTATAATTTTTGGCAGGCCGCTTTGTGTTTTTAAGAGACAATTGCACACTGAGATTTTTTAAAAATTTTCTACGGTGATCAGTAGAAGTGTGTATTGTGTTCCATTCAAAAAACATATGAAGCCAATTCTGCTACATCTATAGTATTAAAAAATCAGAACTTGTTCTACGCTTGCAAGTTTATTCGCCCAACAACTTATCCATGTTACCGACACCCTCATGGTTTTATTGTAATACTTTATAATTTCGGCCTTAAAAGTCAAAGTGGTTTCGACTGACGGGGTAAAATCGTTATAAAAACGTATGCATCGTAAAAACAACTTAAACCTGGATAAACCCATTGCTGCCTGTATCGAAACGCCAAACAATGCATTTAGTTCGTTTACGTCGAAAGTTTTAAATATATTGTTTTTAGCGGTTGCGTTTTTGTGCCAATATGTGTATTGCAGTTTACGGAAATGTTTCTCCTTTTTCAATTCGTTTCTCGTAATATAATGTCACTCATTTCAGGTGACAAAATACTTTTGATACTAAATAGACTAAAACTTGATCCTCGATTTATATTTTTGGGTTGCTCCGCCGCATTGTTCTTAAACGTTTTTATTCGTAGTCTGTGTTTGAGGAAATGGCTCCAGTAACCAACAACAACCATTTTTACCAAAAAATGCGTTTCTACTTTCAATTTAATCACTTTCGTTGGTTTCATCTGGGTCGGAGGAATCCTAATCTGTTTCTATAATCCCTGTAGGTTCAGCATCTGAAGCTTCCACTTCCATTTCGTTATCTTCTTCAATGTAATCATCCTCCTCATCTGAACAAATAAAATCTTCGTCTCTCGATTCACTCTGACACAATAAATTGTGTATTTCTGTAGAGCTAAATCATTTATAACGTTTACTAGTATTTGAGCTTATTTGAAAAGTTTCACAGCAATTATAAAATGTTTTCTGCAAAACAAAATTCCCTGTATAGATACAAAAGTTAAATGGAAATAATGAAAAAATATTCTGCCAACGCTTATATTTTTGCTTGTAAGGTGAATCACCTCGCCCTATTTATTTTCTGCTGATATTTTACATTACGCCCTTATCTAGACACGGTTAATACATTTAAGAAATCTCTAAAAGTACACAAGTGATTTTAAACGTTTGCAACATTTCAAATTTTGTTGGAAAATGGTTCATTTTTCATAAGATTTGTATGAAGGTACCCGGGTACCTTGTCGTACAAAACAAGTAGTTTTTTTTGTCAATCACATAAGGGTTAACTCCGTCTGTTATTTTTTCGTTGTTGTTTTACCTTTATTGTGCAGCAAAAACAAACACTCAAAGCACAGTGTGTATCCTGGATGCCAAATACTTTAAATAAGCTGAAAAATATTAAAATTTCTTTTGTACCTTTCCTTTTTTGGGACGGAAACATTTCAGCAATTAATATAAGAGATATTAAAAATTGCTTTATTATTTCTTTACTTTATTATTTCATTTTGACGTAAACGTTTAATTAAAGTTTAGTAAATAAATGAAAATAAGATAATGAAGAAGTAAGATAATATCGTTTAAAAGGAATATGATATAAAATTCAAAGGAATGGTATACAATTAAAAAAATGTTGTTGGTAAGAGAACTCAAAATTGCTTTATGATGTTTAATTCTTTCGTAATATCGTATAATTGAATAGATGAATTATTCCTTTATTTTGGAAGGTAATTTTTTGATTATAAATCGGCTTTTTTAAGCCCGTTAAAGGTAACATTTTGCGAAGATTATTTTAAGTTAAAGTGCAACATTTTATAGTGACTTTAAAATATAAAGCTGTATGTGTATAAATATTACGTAATCGTGTTTTATACTGTCATTTTGGATATTTAATAACTAACAGTGTTGCCAACTCTTTGCAACCACTTAAATTTTAAGTAAAAACTAGCGGAATATTTGCTAAAAATGGGCGACACGACTTCATTACTATTAAATACAAACAATATGCTGAAATTAATGAAGACAGCACTTTAAATGGTCTTCTGAACTATAAAGTGTCACATGGTTGTAGATAAGATCAGCTATTATTTTAAATATATACGTATAAATATGGTTTGCATTTAGTAGCAAATTTTCATAGCCGCGACCTCGATTAAAAGATAACTATAATAAAGATTATCGATTTTTCAAAAATTTAGTTTTGACATTTGATATAAGTATTTACTTCACATAAATGAAATTGGTAAATCATAACAAGCATAACAAAAAGTAATACATACATATAGTATATGTACATTATAAAAAAATTGTCAACAATTATAAAAGATACACTGAAAAACAAATCAATCCATCCGTCCTTAAATCAAACCGAAGCGGTATCAATTGTATGGTAATGCGGATATTCAAGTGCGAAATACTTAACTTTACCATACTCAAACCAAAATTCGCACTTAAAAGAATTCGAAAATAGGATTGACTGAGTTAAAAGCGAGATAAAATTAATCTCAAGCTGTGCATGATTCAAGGATTTCTAACACGGTTTAATCTCGATTCGTACTTGAATTAATCCGAAAGTAAGATTAGATTGATTCTATATCTTTGTTTTTGTATAAAAGTTATTTTAGATAATTTTTAACCCTGGAAGGTTACTCTTCATTTAATTACATTCTAGCGAAATTATTTTTAAAGTAAAAAGTAAGCAAACATTATTTTTAGTTAAGCGTTTTATTAAAAAATATAATAAATATAAAAAAACAAGTAGAAGGGCTGTGCCGAATCTTTTATACCCTTCACTATTGTGCGAGCAGAATACAGAGCAACTAGACAAAAACTAAATAATTTTACATATACATACATATGTATTAACAATACTTAAAACTTTATTATAAATTTAATTTAAAAAGCTGAAACTGGTTAATACTTTTTTAAAATCGTTTTTAGTACATGAAAATTAAAAAAAAATTCTTTTGAAAAACAAAGGTTCGCACCAGGGACTCACAGTTTCTAACCTTAACAAACTCCCTAGACAACTGAACCACGAAAGAACGTTATTTGAATATCATTAAAATTACATATGGCCCGTATGGCGGGGAGGGGGATGGGACATGAAATCGTTAAATCAACTTCTCTCCTCATAAGGACCTTGAATATATATATTTTATAGGGTCTAAGATCAATATTGTAGAAATTACAAACGGAATGACAATCTTATATTACCCTTTTCCACCTGTGGTGAAGGGTATAAAAAAATATTTTTTCTTACTCAGCCTTTAAAGATAATCAGTCAAATAATACAAAAAAAATAGTTATTAGCCTTATTTTACATATGAGACACAAAGTTCAATGTCATGTTCACAACCAGGGGTGCCAAATGATTTTAGTAAGAAATCGGCATATGTATTTTCAAAAAAAAAAAAAAATCGGCATTATCGGCACTTTAGTTTAAAAAAATCGGCCAACAATCGGCCAACCTAAAATAATAATTTTAAATACAGTAAAACATTTTTTTAGATACAAAAAAAAAAACAGAACAATTAAGCATAATTTAGGTGTAAATTCTGTACTTAGGAGTATATTGTTTTAAAGTTTGGTACTTTTTGTTATTATAGATACATATGAGCTTGACATTTTTGTTAAATCCTAAATTTTAATATCAGCATCAAAATAGTTTAAAACTTTAGATAATCTTTTGAATGCAGAATTCCTTTCAAAGATTCATTCTGATGTACCTGCATCATCCTCAATTGCGCTTTTTTATTTAAATTTTTTCATAAAAAGTGGATATGAATTTAGCTGGCCAAAACTTTTTTGTAAGTATCAATCTACGTATTTCCAAACTCAATTAAAATGAACTTTATATTTTTAATTTAACTTTTTTCTTCTTTTAGCTTTTGTCAAAAAAATTGTTGATTTTTTTCTTTTGTTTTTTATTCTTTACAATTGAAACATTTTGAAATGAAATGGAAGTGTTGGGTTAGACATACATAATACATACATTCTTAAGTAGAAGCGCTGAATAAATAACAGTTCTCTTTTTTAATGAATCAATTATTTCAATGTAACCCAAAATTAATAAGTTGTACTAAATTCAATAAAAAGATACAGTGTTTTAGATGATTATCAAAAATTCACTTTGATAATTTATAGGCAAAAAATCGGCAAAGTGCCGATAAATCGGCAAATATGGCAGGCCTGTTCACAACAGATGCTTTTCTTGCATATATTACATGTCCTTTTGTCGTTCTGAGTTTGCTATAGGGACAGAGTTGACAAATTTTACGCTCTTTTGGTCCTTTCACAACTTTTTCGACGGATTTTTGTCGATTATGTATTTTATTTTGAATTTTTTCTTTTAAATAGTTCTGCAAGAAAGGCTCCTCGAATCTCAAATAGGGAGCCACAAGAGGTAAATGAAGATTTTTCAAATACTGTCGACGGTTTTTGGGATTTCGTAAACAGATACAACATCTTACACTAACACACCTCTGATCCATCGCACGTCCACACACTGCAAGCTGTCGGCATCAGCAAACATTGTTCACAAAAAGGGCGTTTTTTAAAATTCAAAAAAAGTTATATGATAAAAGAAAATGAGCTTCTTCGATTCGACAAACAGTAACCATCCAGGGTTAAAAAATAAAAATTACCATTCTTTGCGGATATGATACCAAAAAGAAATATATAAATCTACTTAGCCATCATTGGTAGTTTTTCAAAGTTTTTAAGTAATTTACCAAAATATTTAAATCTTTTGCGAACATAAAAATTACCACAGATAATAGTTATATTAAACTTAGATAATGCCATTTTACATAATCTTCTGGATCGTCGTTATTTAACTTAAAATAAAGCGAATTCAGGTTCTAGATTTATTTTTTTTGCTTCTTTCATACTCAAAAAAATTTGCTTAAACTTTAACCATCGCAACATGCGCACCCAGGTACACCGGTACCCAATACAATACAATGCACTTTATGGGATAACACAAACACGTTTTAACTGCTCAAAGACTTCAATAAACTAATTTCTGTATCATACAATTACTTAAGATTAGTTTCCAAAGCGTTATTATTATAATACGGAGAAGTCTCATTAACATATCATGTGTGACCAAAAATGCTCAACTGTTATACTAAAAAATACTGGCCTGTATAAAAAATTTAAAATTTTAGCCGTTATGCAAAACAAAGTTAAAAAATCATATTTTTACATAAATATAATTAAAAACGATTTTAAAAAGATTAAAAATTATAAATTATAAATATAATTAAAAACGATTTTAAAAAGATTAAAAATTAAATTTTTTTTTCATAAAAATAGTGATTATTAATATATTTTAGTATATGGGTACCCGGGTACCCTGGCTGCTAAACAATGTGCATAAAGTTGGGTATCAATCAAAATTATATTCCAATCTGTTCGGAGAGATGACATATAACTCTTGCCTTTTCCTGAGTGTTATAAATACATATAGCAGATATCACCAAATTTTAAATTTTTTATTTTCAATGTAAAATCTTAATTTTTGAAAAATAATTTCTATTTTCTATGACATTGATGGTAATTTTGCTTGTCATTTGGAGTGAAGTGTATGTATGATTGTAGCTAAATCTTTACAAAACTATACAAGACAGCAATGTATACATGAAGTTATATATGGGCATTTCCAGCGAAAAGTCTACTTTTTGTCACGTAACGCCAGAAGTATTTTAAATTGTTTCTCAAAAAATTTTATATGTATCGTTTACTTTTTTATATTTTGGTGTAAAGAGCAACTGGCTCTACAAATAGTAACAAAAGGGATAACGATTGAACAACATGGTCCGAAGATACAACCTTGTTTGCAATCTGGCGTTACATTAAAAAAAGAAGACTTTTAGCTGAAAATTCCCATATTTACCTTAAAACGAGCAAAGATTTTTAAATTTTATAGCTTGAAAAATAAATCTATGTAAGTCCTTAGTTTACTAAAAAAGGTTTTGTACAAAACTTCTTGCTCAATTCGCAGTATTTTTCAGTTTTGTAATGCAAGTCAAAACCCACTTCCGTTTTTTTAACGTCACGCCAGCGCAGATTTTTGCTTATATCTGAAAATCCTTAGCGTCGATTACTGTAATTTTTTTTCTGAATATAGAGCTACTTTATTACTTTGTATATATAAAAACCCTTTTTACAAATTTGACTTCGTCATTTAATTTTTTTACATTTTGTGGTGCAAATATCACGACACGTCAAAATTGAAATGCCCATATCGTAGAAGTTATAAATGTAATAAGTCTTAAGTGTTTTATGAATAGTTTCTGTTATAACAAAGGCACTAAGCGAGAGTTGTACCTAAGAGTTATTCAGGTTATTACGGTCGTCGTTGTCATAAACGACTGTGTCGTAAACGACCGTGTCGTTTTTGTAGACACATTACAACAGTGAAGAGGTTGTTATGCATTTGTACTAATGTTTGCAATACCTTAAAATAGTGGTCCTACCTAGACCCACCTTCAAATATACCGATCGAATCAGAATCACATTCTGAGTTGATCCGGATGCCTGGCCTACTAGCGCAAAGTACATGTGGCTAATACTCGCAGACGAGATCGAATCCTTTTTCGATCCGAAAGCAATTTTATTTATAATTCTTTCAGCCCATATTGAACGAATCGAAATTATTTTTTCAGTGTTTTAGAGAATTTATTTGTGTTTTTACAACACTGAAAAAGTAAGTTCTATCCGTTCTGTATCGATTGAAAGAATTAGAAATAAAATTGCCATCGAAACAAAAGAGTATTCGATCACGATACTTTAATCTTAATAGTTACCTGGACAGCCAGCCAGCAGGCGAATTTGGATATAATTTAATGAAATTTGTTATACATGTTCTTATTGGTGCAAGGACAAAGCCCATTGAAAATGGGGCGAATCTATCAATACTTTCACATAGCTTCCATACAAGCTTCTTTCGGAAATAGGGTCTTTGTGTCTATAAACCATCTTATTACATTAGCATATCGATTAAACTGGTCCAAACTTATTTTATTGCAATCAAAATCATCTTGCAAAATTTTATTGGAATCAGTCCATATTTGACCATAGTTCCCTCACAAATACTTCTCCCGAAAACAGGTTTTTATACCATAATTTCCTTATAAATGTTGCTATTTACATAAAAATTGGCGATAATAACTTTTAAGCTAGCTACTATGCCTTAACAATTTTGTTCTGGTAGGTCCACTTATAACCACAATTAATGTTAGGAGAATTCAAACAAATTGTAGTGGGAAAGGTTAGAAAATATTAACGCACTGTTTATTGTTGGTATTTTGTTTCAGCTTTGATATCGTTGCAAATTAGCGGTGTTGCCAAAAATTGGTGAAAAATGGCTAAATCTACGGAAAAATTGCTAAAAATGGGCTTAAAAATAGCTTCAAGATTCTGAATAAAAACACATTAAAATTCAATAATAAAACAGAAATAATTAATTTAAAGTTGTTTACGATGAAATTGTAGTTAAGTTAAGATCAATTACTTAAATAAGAGTACACGTAAATTAATATTTTATTAGATATTTAAAAAATTTAATCATCGATAAATTCGATGTCGGCATTGTTCATCTCATTTACCCAAGATTTTGAGTCCAGCTCTACAATAAGAAACAAGTAAGAATGTATAGTCTGTTAACCCTGCTATATGATGCCCTACACCACATTAGAACTTATGTACCAAATTTTATTAAATTAACTCCAAATTCGCGAACTGTACTTTGCGCACAAAGATTACATAAACAGCCAGCCGGAAAAACATCGTTAATTTGACTCAGAAAGTGATTCTGAGTCTATCTGTATACTTAAAGGTGCGCTTAGGACCAATATTTCTTACAAACATCAGCACAAACATAAAGTACCCTCTCCACTATTTTAACAATATTTTATTGTTATGGAAAAAATATTTATTTGATAAAATCGAATTAACGATGTTTGTGTTGATCCATCTTATTAATATAATATTTGAACCATTTATTTTGAAAGATGTTTCATCATCATCGTTTATAGCCATTTTGAACATTTGTAAAAGTTGTGATATAAATTAGAGGAGTTTTAGTAGTTAAAATTTTTTATTTTACAATTATTAGTATTATAGTTATTTTTGTTGAACTATTTATGGCTTTTAATCCAAATTTAGATATTTTAATTAGGCTAAAGTTCATCAAATTGATTATTCTTTAAATAATTTGTATGAAGAAAGGAGTTATACAACATGAAATTAATTAATATTAGCACGGACAAGTTACCCTTACATGGTTCAATTGTAACGACTCAATTTCTTCAGCGGGTTTTGCCTTTTAACACTCACAGCCATCGACGACTGCTGGCAGTCAATAGTCAGTCAAACATTAATCTCTAACCTTTGGTAGATCGAAATTTTCTTTGAATGATTATCTATTTTAATTGATTTACATGTTCTTCCCTACTTCTGTTTTTTCGTACTTTTTGTCAAGAATTCTTCTCGAAGTCCAAAATAAATTTTTTTGTTTTTAATATTTGTTTTTTCTTGTTAATCTTTTTCAGCGCAACTTGAAGGACAAATGTTAACATAGAGCTCGTGCGTTAACTTTTAACAATAATAAGTATTGTGGTTATTTTTGTTGAAAAAAAATTAAAAGATATATTTGGGGCTAAGCTTGAATATGAACCGATTCCAACTAAATTTGTTAGAGATGCCTTATAGGGCCCATACACAATACCATCATGATTGTACAATCAAGTGATTGTGCAATTAAGCTTGAAGCACACAACACACCAGCACGCTGGTACAAAATTCATTTTTTACCAAAAATTGTGTGGAAAAGGTTGTAATGAATAACGATAAAATTTTATTATTGCTATTATCCTAAAACGTAAACGAATAAGGAGTAAAAAAACGTGTTTGGATGAAGAAATGGCTAAAAAACAAAGGAAAACTAGGTCATACTAAACTTCTAAAAGAATTGACAATCAGCGCAGAAGATGATTTAAATAATTTTTTAAGAATGAATAAATGTCATTTTTATGAACTACTAAACAAAGTTACGCCCTTAATAATCAAGCAAAAAACAATGACGAGGGATCCAATTTCACCATATGATCGGTTGGCAGTCACTCTGAGGTTTTAAGCCAGTGGAAATAGCTTTTATTGTTATTGAAACTTTTTTTCAACACTTTGTCTCTATTTGCTTCTTGGTCCATCTCTTTTAATTTGTCTACCATTTTATTGTAGCATTGGTTTTTTAAATCACTATTACAGTACTCCGTACTTTTAACTTTCCACACGCAAGGCATTGTTTTATAAAGTTCGAGAAATTCTCCCTAAAATATTTTTTCTTTGGCATCTATATTTTAAATTTTGTATATTTTGATGTTTATGCCTTGACGATTTAACATTTATGAGCTAACTTTACAGCACACGATACAATCATGCTGGCACAATCAAAAAAATATCAAACTATTTTTGATAAAGCACCATCAGGTGGTACAATCACACCACAAGCTCATACACGGCCAATCAGCTGGCACAATCACTTGATTGCACAATCATGATGGTGTTGTGTATGGGCCCTATTAGCTAGAAGTTTCTCTTTAAAATTTCGACCTTTACTTTGCGCACAAGGTTTACAAGGACAGGCTGCCTTCAAGCCTGTGGATAGCATATTTCAAGTGGAAAGTTTTGTAAGAAAATTCATGTTTTTTGAACTAAAGCTTTTATAAATTATTTTATATAAAAAAAAAATTATAATTGGTCTACCAATATTTATTAGTGTAGTTTCTAAACTTTTAAAACATCCCTTCAACTCAACAGTACGGTTTGCTTGTTTTGGTTTAAGATGAATGCATTACGAGGATGTTGTATCTCAGACATTTGTTTTTACAATGAACACAACCAATGAAATCTCTCCCAGCTGTATATTTCGGTATGAGTATCTTGTACTATCTATTCGTTGCAGTAATGTTTCATTTTATGTAGAATTTCTACAAAGTTGTCATGTTTCTGTAACATCTTTTCTCGTTTGTTTTTTTTATCCTTTTTTTTCTGAAGGAGTCTATATTTTTGGGAGAAGTGGATGTGTGATGGATTTTGTTGTTTCTGTCGCATTTGGTTTTGGTTTTTATTTATTTTCTACACAAACACTATTAGCGTTTGTGTTTTCCACAACCGAACCGAATCCTAAGGAGCGATATTAAGTTTTTATTT
Source organism: Pollenia labialis (assembly GCA_949318255.1). NCBI lineage: Eukaryota > Metazoa > Arthropoda > Insecta > Diptera > Polleniidae > Pollenia > Pollenia labialis. Next base: position 58,622,743 of record OX439142.1, read on the forward strand.
TCGAATACTGATCCAAGCATCACCAACGAACTTTGTTCACTAAATTTTAATCATACTTTGTATACTGATCCAAGCATCACCAACGAACTTTGTTCACTAAATTTTAATCATACTTCATATATTTCATCAATAAAAACTTAGTGTCGGTAGTTTATGTAAAATTATTTATTTAGTAAAGCGAAAAAAATGGAACAAATCAAGAAAAGTAACAAAAACTTTACCGAAATTTTCAAACAAATTTCTCCTCGTATTTATTTGATTTTATTTTTCTCATCTCTTCGACCGGAACAAATTATATTTGATGTGTGATACGAGAAAAAAGAGATGGTGACGATAGAAAAATGCAGGGACCAAAAGCAACAAAAATAAAGAATCAAACTAAAACTATTTACAAAAAGAAACACATTTTTACCTTGTTGCTGATAAACTGTTTAAGAATCATTTATGGTGATGTCCCCATAAATGCCATTAAAATGTTTCCTGACAGTATGAAAAAGAAAGTCTTAGTGTAACATTTGTTTCTTTTTTTGTTTGCTGTTTAATGGAAAAGAAACTAAAATTCAAAGTAACGGAAGTGATTGACTTAATGTTTTTTCTTAGAAAAATACCGAAAATTTATTTTGCTGATAAAGTTTCTGACATGCTGAGAAAATTACAACAATAACAGATAAGAGAAAAAATGCAAAGTTGGATTTTCTCATAACTTTTATACCAAGTTTTAGGTAAGTTCGTTTCTATGTAACTTTTTGTAAAAATAAAAATAATAAACATTTGAGTATTCAAATTTCTTGCTTTTTGACAGGAAATTTATGAAAAATTGGACATTTCGCACCCTTAGAATAAAAGGTCTAGATATTGGTCATAATTTCGGGTTTCCGCTAAAAAATTTTCCAACTACGTTGCATACAAAGCAGTTCCATATGCAAAATTAAAATTTAGTACTTACTGTCTGTTTTAAGAAAACGTAAACAAGTGAAAAAAACGAAAATTTGTATTTGTTTTCAATATAATTTCTCACTCACTCACTTGTTTACGTTTTCTAAAAACAGGCAGCTAATAAAATAAATTGGTCTCAACTGAGATATTCGGTTAATCTATTGATTTAAAAAGGTTATATTTGGCAGTAAGAACTTTGTGTTACTACTGTAAAATTTTAGAAAAAAAAAAATGAAGTTTATATTTAATAGTAAGATTTATTTTCAATTCATCTTTTCATACAAGGGAATTTGATCGGTGTGATCTCGCCAAAGAATATCTGTAGCAATAATAATTAAGTGCTTAAGCTGAATTTGAGTTAATAGCACCTTTAAGATTTTCATATTGAAAAGTACCAATTGGCAAATTTTTAAATTCTTTTGAGCGATTTTTCAGGAAGTTATAGCAAAATGACCTTTTGCTTATCATTTTTCAATTCGATTTGGAAAACAAACTATAACCGCAGAGCAGTGAAAAAAATATTAGAATATAGGAGTAAATTCTCAAATATCCCTAAACCTACTTACAACTACAATTAATGTTGGAAGAATTTCAACCAATTGTAGTAGGGAATGTGTGAAAAGATAAACTCACTGTTTATTGCTGATGTTTTTGTTTAAACTTTAATATAGTTACAAGCAGAATTGTTGCTTATAATTCTTATACGCTTAACAGTTTTACTTGGTTTAATATCTTTAGCTTTTCTAAAAACTTTGGATGAAGTTTCCTGACGATAAGGCCTAAGCAACCAGTGAAATGCGCATAGGAATAGCTTATCCCATCAACAATAAATTTCAGTGTTTTAATCAAGAATAAAAATTAGGAATTGAGCAAGACAAACAAAATCTTGTAAATATCTCCATTCAAGTTTAACAATTCTCAACCACTTTGTAAGATAATTTAAAGGCAAACAAACCTCATATAGGCTTAAACTCGTATATCAAAATAACATTCGGTACAAAGAACTTTTACATGAAACTTAACCTCATGACATAATTATGTTCTTGCGGATTCATTACTGTTCATGGGCGCAACATAGGGTACATTTCCGAAAATTTGTTTTTAAATTTTGTAGTATATGGTATCATATGGTTGGGGTTGGCCGACTACACTTTCTTGCTTGTTTGTTTCAAATTTGTGTAGACATAAATTTCATATCTAATAAAAACAATTAACGAAAAATCTGTCACGTACGGTATATCACGAATGATATAAAATTTTGTGTGTGATTTGTTTTTGTGTAAACCATCCAATCTTTTGTTATGAATTACGAATTATAAAGTAAACCTTCCATAAATCGGCAGATTTTCGCCTTTTTTTACATTCACCACTAAATCATTTCTGTTTCATGAGCACCTGTTTTGCTCGATATTTCGTACAACAAGGTTCCGAATGTGATAATTATTTTTTTTTTTTAATTTAATACCCCCTAAGTAAAACATAAGGATAAAATTACTACATTTTGCAAAATTTTTGTTCAAATATTACTTTATTGTGTACACCAAGATACAATTTACCAGTGGTGCGATTCACTAACTTTTAACGATCCGACAATCGTTATATTTGTCGACATAAATATTCGCTTGCAGTAGCGACAGCGTGATTCAGTAACTTATTTTAATTTCCTAATTTGCATATTTTGTAAATTTTAAATTTAGGATTTTGTTTTTGTTCATTCATATACATATGAATACATCTTTGTACGTATGTAAGTTATTTTAAACATAAAATACATTTTATCGATTAAATAAACACAACCTAAATTATTGTCGCTAAAATATCGACAAAAAATTGCTAAAAGTAACAGCTGACTTTTAACGACAGCGAATATCGTTAAAAATGTTACTGAATAGCATATTCGATAAATTTTCAATTCGATTATCGTTATAAAAGTTAGTGAATCGCACTACAACTTTTAATTATTATCTGTTTACAATCCTTAATGTAAATTAACTGGTTTGCGTCTTTGCCAATCGACGAACCTTTAGAGTTATGTGTTATACATTGCAGAGGTACAAGTAAAAGTGCATAAGGAAACATAATTACTGTGTTACTAATATTATGGTTACTAGTATTTTGACTTAGTTTAAATAACGAGATGTACATACATGAATTAGTATCTCATTATATATTTACAGGATTATAATCGCTTAGCATCGAGCCTTTTAAATTGGAAAAAATTAGTTTTTTATCAAAATTTCGAAATTTTTGTGTTTAAAAAATTCATAAAAACTTGAAATATGCAGCTAGGATACTAAATTTTTGCAGACAGTATAAAAAACAAAGCTCCAAACAAAACAAGCCAAAAATGATCAAAATCTTCAAGGAATGGAGATAGCGGGTAGGTATGTTAGGAATAAATGATTGAATGATGAAAAATAAGGTAGGGTTGGTCATACATTTGCCACATCTAGGGGCATCCTTGGCACTGCAGGGGTCAAATTAAATACTGGAGAATTTTGTTAATAATTTGACTCCAGCGCTATCTACCGGGTAAAAATTTTATCAGGAATATAAATATATTTCGTGAATTTCAGCCAAATAGTACCTTAAATTAACAAAAAATTAAATATCACGACAACAGCTACACCTTTTGGGATTGAACTTAAGAGAAACCTGCGTCAAGACTTAATTAATTTAATCCAGTGGTTCTGAGTGTAAGGAGCAAACACACCTCACAAACATTTTTATACATATATGTACAAGCAGAGAAAAAACATGTTTAAAATTGGTCACCTCCAACAAAACTACTTTTAATGAAAATTTTAAAAATATTATGTTAAATTTAACCATATATTTGTGCCTCACAATCATAATTTAATGTTTCTAGGTCCAATACTAACTAAAATTTAATAAGTACCAGTCAAAGAACAAAAAAGTACCAAACAGTTCCGCAATAGATTCTTATCCACTCACGGCATTGCATGTTGGATCTTATGTTTTGAGGTTCAACATTAACGATAGTTAAAATATACTAGTTGTAGAACCAAAAAGCTAAAGTAAAATATCGCATTTTCCGTATTTCCCCTTTTTGGTACTATTTTTTACCAACATTAAAGTTTTCAAAATTTCAGTATTGTAGGGGGAGCCCATAACTTAGTACGAATATGTCAATGACGATTTTTACCCCTTAAATGTTCGAATTTCGAAAACGTACCAAATTCATATTCTTTTTTTTTATAAGTTTCTCCCTACTAAGGCAGAATTTCAAAATAGTACCAAACACCTGTCCGCTTATTTTTCTACAGAACGACGATAGGTATAACATAATTTTTGGATCTCTTTTAGTTTTGGAGATATAAGGTTAGTCTTAGTGAATTTGGGGAGTGACCAATCTCTGGTGCAAATTTCAAATTTTTAGCTTTAGGCGTTTTATATTTTATATAATTTTATATATCTGTGGCCGTATGGAAAAACTAGTTAACACCACATTTTGTGGTACAGTAACTTTTAAAAATGTTTCGACTTACCCAATAATATTTTTGTTTGTTGTTTCTGTTGCAAAGATAAGACAGTCTTTTTGGTCAGATAAACTAAAAAAAATGTATTACCAAGTTCAGTTATAACAATTTAATGGAACACCTTTTGTTTAATATTTTGATATTTATTGAAATAAAATAAACCACAAAGTCAATAGCTGTTTTTCAGTTTCAGCCTATGTTGAGCTGAGTAAAACGGTAATCCACGTCTCAAAAACTGTCCTATGAATTTCATAAAATCAGGAAGGGTCAACAATAAAGTAAATATTTTAATTAAGTTTGTGCATAAAAACAGACAAATAATTGGCTGAAAATTGTAACGTTAGTGACTGATTCATCAATGCATAGCCTAATAACTGCAACTAAAAATTAAAATTTGGACAGTACAACCTCCTTCTCCCCAAATCGATCCACATTTTTTAATGTTTAGGGGGTTAAACCGGATAAACTGTGCATTTATATCTCCAGAACAAGAAGAGATACAAAAAAATTAAAAAGAAAAATAAGCGGCAGGTGTATAGTAATTTTTTAAAATTCGGCCCTTTTAGGAAGTAAACGGGTTGAACCTGTATTTTCGAAGTTTAGTTTGCCCCATCTATATTTTACACAAATAAATATAGAAATAAAGTTTATATCACATTCGAAATTAATCTAAAAAGTCCAAATACGAATAAACTTTTCAAAATTCGAAAGGTAATTTTTTGGCTCTCGTTGCAATATTGCAATTTCTGATACTTTACATGGGGTTTACACATGAAGGTACTTTCTTCCAAATAGCGTATACGTATTATCAACGAAAAATCGAAGAAACAACCGATTGGATGAAAGTACAAAAATTATCTGTGTGTTAGTGAAAAGCGTGAGTGTATTGCAACTTTCAAGAAATTCACTTTCATGTGATTTCTTTAGATTCTTTAGCATTTTGTTTTAAACTGGTACTTTCTTTAAATATAGTTAAAATTTTACCTATAAACATAAAATTCAACATGCAACGTCCTGAGTAGATAAGAACTTGTGAGTGATTTTTTTTCCTTAACTTGTATTTTTGGAATTTCCGTTAGTATTGGACCTAAAAAATTAAAAATAAACATGCAAGGTCCTCAGTGAATGAGAATCTGTAAGAAGTATCTTTTTGGTACTTTTTGTTCTTTAACTGGAACTTTTAAAAGTTTCGTTAATATTACACCTATAAACATAAAATTAAACATGCAATTTCATGAGCGGATGAGAAACCGTTATTGGTCCTTTTTTGTTTTACAACTGGTCGTTTTTTAATCTAGAAACATAAATTTTGGCATATAAAGACGTATGTCCACGAAAGAAAAGGTGACGCTTTCGAAGTAGCGGAATGAATGCTAATTTTTGATATATAAGCATAAAAGAAAAAAAAATATGTTTTGATAAAACCGTTAACGGGTAAATAACGTGCTGAATGAAATAGTTCAACAAAAATAACCACAATTCTTATCATTGTTAAAGCTAGGGCACGGGCTCTATGTGTACATTTGTCCTTCAAGTTGTGCTGAAAAAGGTCAACAAGAAAAAGAAGGACAAAATGAAAAAACAAAAAAAAAATGTACTTTGGACTTCAAGAAGAATTCTTGACATAAGTACGGAAAAAACAGAAGTTAGGAAAAGCATGTAAAATCGATTAAAATGGATAATCATTCAAAAAAAGAAGCAAATTTCGATCTACCAAAGGTTAAAATACAATTTGGTTTAAGGATTGATATTTGACTATTGACGTCAGCAGTTGTCGATGGCTGCGAGTGTAAGACGGCAAATCCATCTGAGGAGATCGAGTGGTTGCGATCGAAACATGTCATGGTAACCAGCCGCCTGGGTTCGAATCTCAGGTCAGTCAAGAATGAATGATTATCAATAACAATTTTAACTTATTTTCATGTTGTAAAATTCCTTTCTTCATAAAAATAATTTAATGAAAATTAAATTTGATGAACTTAAGCCTGATTGAAAATATTAAAAATTTGGATTAAAAACCATAAATAGTTCAACAAAAATAACCACAATTCTGAAATAGTTAATGTTTAATCGATCAAAGTCTTCGTGCGCAAATAGAAGAACAGGCAGTTCAGCTGCCTTAATTCCGTAAAATTGAAAAAAAGTAAACAAAAGTTTTTTCGGAAGAACTAGATAACTAAATTTTTCGAAAAAACAAGATAACTGACATTGATTTTAATGTTTTAATGTTCAAAAATTAGTTCAATGGAACCAGAAATCTTTAACATGATTTAAAATTATGTTTTGTTTAATGCGCTATGCATCCAAATAAATTAATATCAAATAATTAGAGAAATATGTTTAAAACTTTAAATGTGTTTTTCTCGTTTTCAAAAAAAAAATTATCTAGTTTTTCGATACGGCCAAAGATAATTGGATAAGTGCTGCAGTGTCTCTTCTTCTTAAGCGAGAGTGGCCGCTATTTAAATATTTCGAGCTAGTGGGTTCGGATGCAATTCGAGCCTTTTTAAGTTTTTTACTGCAAATTTCGTTATCATAGTTTTAACTAATCGAGCATTGAGATGCTTGTGAATATATGAGTGTTTAACATACCAAGGGGCAGCTGTGATTATTCGAAGAATTTTATTTTAGAACCTTTGAATTTTACCGATATTAGAGGCCGATAACTGAATACTATAGCACCAGATTGTTTTTAAGATGGAGAAGAAGTTTGCAGTCGAGACTAAGGACAGAGTTCCTTCTAGTGGCTCTTAGTTTCACTTGTGTTAATTTTGCCTCTATATGGCTTTTTCACGTTAAACGGCGATCTAAATGTAAACCGAGAAATTTTACATGCGAATTTCGAGGTTTTATTGGATTATTTATTTTAATAGGGAAATTGGGAAATTAAGCACGAATAACAAGATCATTTAAATACAATTTTGTATTCCCACGAAAATTATTTTGAAAATAAACTGGCAAGTGCACGACCTAAAAATAAACTGACTGGCAGCCCGCTTTATATTTTGTTTGCGAAAACAGTAAAGCGAGTTGTTTTTGTTTTTATTTTGTTTTTTCTTAACCTACTTGCAACTACAATTAATGTTGAAGAATTCCAATCAATTGTAGTGGGGAATGTAAGGAGAGATGAGCTCACTATTTATTGTTGATGATTTTGTTGAAACTTTGATATTCTTACAAATAGAACTTTTGCTGTAATTCTTATACGCTAAACAGTTTTTTTTTGGTTTAATATCTTTAGTTTTTCTAAAATCTTTATGGATGAAGTTTCCTGATGATCTGACCTAAGCAACCAGTGAAATACGCATAGGAATAGCTTATCCCATCAACAATAAACTTCAGTGTTTTTTATCAAAAATAAAAATTGTGAAATTAAGCACGAATAACAAGATCATTTAAATTAAATTTTGTATTCCTACGAAAATTATTTTGATTTTTAAATATTATAATTTCAATCACATTATTGTTATTATTGACCGTAACTTGCCATAACCATATTTGAGATAAACACTTTATTGTTAAACAGAAACAAAATGCAATAATCGTGAATAAATAAAGCTGAAAACAAAATTTTTTTGTTTGTTGCCATTGCGAAGTGGAAAGAATAATATTTTGTGTTGTAAAAAAAAACTATCAAAACTATCCAAAAATTTTTAAAATTTTTATTTAAGGTTTATAATTTTCATGTTGGAATTTTTTTTTAATTTTGTACCATAAAACTATTGCACGTATGTTTATCTTAAAATTTGCATATCAATAGAGTTGTAAATTTGCAACTATTTGCACTTTAAAAATTGACTTAATCATGTTAAGAATAATTTTTACGTTCATGCAAATAAAATTTAATGCGATACTCGAGTGTACTTGATGCCTCATAATCGCATTTAAAGAGTAACAGCCTGCACACAATCTTTACTCTTAAGCAAACAACTAACACACACACATTGACATGATGTTTTCCGATTAAAATTTTCACATGAGCAAAGAATAACACACACTCAAATGCTCATAAATCTGCAATTGTATGTTGAACACAATAAAGATGGTACAACGACACCAACCAACTCTTGTTAAACTTTGTGACTTACTTAACGTGAATGTTAAAGTAGCTCTTCGAAGTCATGACTTTTAACATGTTACGTGCGTTTTGATTAAGTACAACAAATGCAGCATCTCTTTGTTAATGGCAGAATGGTAAAGTTTAGGTTTGAGGTTGATTCTAATGCTTAAACATAATTTAACCCTTGGATGCATTAAAGGGGTATAACAAAAGTGCATACATGTGTAAATGGTAGAAGACAGATCAGAATTTCTCGTATATTAGATTTGGCGATCATTAAAACTGGATGGCAACTCTTTTTCAGATCTACGGTTATAGCAGATGCCTGCAGGCAGGGATAAATTAATCTAGTCTTAGCGCATTTCTATATACACATAAATATAAGTGTGAGGACACATTAAGTTATGAGTGGTTTTCGTGTGTTTTTATTAACACAAACTCTGTGTCAGCAAGTAGTTGGTAAACTCACAGCCCATGTGTGTGCATATTGCAACAATATAAATTAAGAACAAACATGTCGTGTCCTTAACGTACGCTGTGTTGAAAAAATAATGAAATACATAATGTTCTTAAAGGAAAGATTTAAGTGTGTTATGACAGACCACGTATTGTTTTCGTTTTATCAACTCTTCATTAGTAAGTTGTACAAGTCATTTTAGTGAAAGTAAAGAATCTTTTTAAAATAAAGCATAGGCATTTTATAACAAAGTGAAAGTTCCTATTAAACATAGTACAAATATTGCGTTAAAGTTTTTAATCTTCTTTACTCTAAATGCTTTGTACTAAATTCTACTAAAACCTTACACAATATAAACTCTACCCTAACTTTAATTTAACTTCACCATTTTTTGCTTTGCCTTCACTTAAATTTTAACACTGCTTTAACTAACTCATACTCTACTCAAAATATACTCTTACTCTTTTTTAACTCGACTCTTTTCCTACTCTCACATTCAAACTCAACTCTTACCCTACTCTGACACTACTCTACCAATTCTGTAACTCTACTCTACTAAAATTATTCTATCTCCATTATATATATTCTCTAACTCTACTGTAACCCTACTCTAAATATTCTCTATCCTCTCTCTGCCACTTTTTTTAACTTTACTCGAACTCTACTCCAAATCTACCAACTCCTCTTAAACTGTATTCCAGCTGTGCTCTAACTATACTTTAACTCTACTCCAACTCTACTTTAACTGTATCCTAATTCTATTCTAAAGGCCTAACCATAATGTGCTTGAGTTGGCTTAAGCAAATGTGCGAATACATTCTAATTAAATGAGGCAAACCATATTAAACTTTGGGAAACTTTTTGCTTAATTTAATGAAACTGTCATTTGCTTAAGCAAGGTGCGAATCTAATCGCACATTCCGTACGTAATCAAATGTATTTATTTTGTTTTTTTTTTAAATATGTACATTTGAGAGACTTTTTGTTAATTTGTTGACAGTAGGTTAAGCAAGACTATGGATATTATGGTTAGGCCTTAACTCTTATCTTAAACTTCTCTTACTCAACTCTAACTTACTTAAACTGTATTCCAGCTCTGCTCAAACTATTCTTTAACTCTACTCCAACTCTACTCTAACTCTACCCTAATTCTATTCTAACTCTTATCTTAAACTTCTCTTACTCAACTCTAACTTAACTTTACTCTTACTCTACTTTTACTCTTTTATATCTCTACTATAATCTATCGAAATGACGTATATGAAGTACCGCGTAAATTGGGGCTTACATGTATATAAAAGTTAGCCATTACGTTTGTAATTACTGCAATATTCTAATCCCCAATAAACCGCGTGATGAAGACGGAGAAGGTCCTCATTGGTAATAATAAGGTATCCAATTATATTGACTTCCTTAATCACCGACGCAATTCGGCCTGTGATTGCCTGTTATATCGTTAAATTTGAGATTTTGCTCGCGAAACTCGTTCGTTTGTTCGTAATAGCACTTCCATTTTTTTTTTTTTTTTTTTTTATAGGTCCAGCACTCAGGGGATGCCCCCTACTAATGCATTGCATTGTGTTGGAACTAGGAAAATAGGTTATGGGAAGGAGGATAGAGGGAGTAGTGTTTGTGAACATTCGATTTGAACTTGGTCATGTTGCAAGTGAGAGGGAAGACTTCGGCAGAAAGGTTATTCCACATACGAACAGTCCGGGAAAAAAACGAATTCTCTCTGTAATGCGTTGTACGATTCACCTGCCAATCGACCACAAAAGGATGGGCTCTTGAGGAAAAACGTGTATTGCGAACAAACGTACGGGTTTCGGGAACCAGATCCCTAATTTCGTCAGAACACATCCCATTGTAGTAACGGTAAAACAGGCAAATACAACCCACATTGCGACGGTGCTCAAGGGAGTCAATAAAATTTGATACCCTACTGTCACCAATGAGAACCTTCGTCCTCTTCTGCACGCGGTCGAGAAGCTCCAAAATAGACTTTGAAGCACCGGCCCACACATGAGAGTTGTATTCCATACGCGGTCGGATATAGGTGGTATAAATAGTAAGGAGATCAGATGGAATGAAGCATATCCTACACCATCTTAGAAAACCGAGGCACTTGAATGCTTCTTTTGACACCTTGAATATATGTTCTGTCCATTGGACATCACATTGTATCCTCATGCCCAGAACATCAAGAGATTCTGATTCCTCAATAATTATACTACCCATATATACAGATGAGGCACCTTGATTTGTCGCGCGTTTATGAGTCAGCACGCAACATTGGGTTTTTCAGGCATTAAAATCGACCCTATTTGCACGACCCCATTCCGAGACTATATGAAGGTCTCGGCCAAGCGTATCATTCATATACTGCCTCATAGCAACGACTTCGGATACGCTTGGTCTGTGTTCAAATGAGTACGAATAGCAAAGGCTGCTGTCATCTGCAAAAGAGTAGAAAGGGATGGAAGTTTGACAAAGGAGGTCATTTAGAAAGATATGAAATAGAGTAGGAGAAAGAACGGAGCCTTGCGGCACCCCTGAATGAATCTTGTACTCGTTTGACGAAACCCCATCTATAACAACTCGTATAGAGCGATCTCTGAGAAAACTCGATATAAATCGAGAGAAATTATCACCGACACCAAATGCAGCAAGTTTTTTTTTGTGATTTGTGATTGATTGGCCGGTGCATTGTACAACACATTTAAGGAAAAATTCGTTTTTTGTCGGATTGTATATATGTGGAATAACTTTCCTGCTGAAACCTTCCTCTTACTCTCAAGATGAATTTGTTCAAGTCAAATGTCCACAAGCCCTACTCCCGCTATTCTCCTGCATAACTGATTTTCCAAGTTCAAACTCAATGCAGTGCATTATTAGGGGTCATCCCCTGAGTGCTGGTTCTTACATAACAAAAATAAAGTTTATACAAAAGTTGGCGTGGCACTTTTAATACCAAGACATTAAATATTTATGTTTATCAAGAGAAACCCAAAACCAAATGTTTCCAAATTATGATCAAGCATCTTGGTTATAAATAGACAAAATCCGCTAAAGTTTACGCAGGATTAGAGAAGTAGGCATAGTAGGTATGGATTTATTTGTATTTATATAACTTTCTGTTTTTTTCTTACCGATGGCGCATGGAATACTCTTCTCAATAATATGCTCTGTATGTCCATCACTCAAATCGAACTTCAATTCCAAACGGTGCTTAAGACTTATCTTCATACTCTGCCAATACAAGATAATGTTAAGACTATGCTCAAGCACAGTCTTGCGCTTCAACAATTTATTTACATTAATGGCACATCCTTTTAAACCAATACATTACAAAAATTAAAAAAAAATTTAATGCTGAAAATACTGTGAGCGTCAAAATAGAGTAAGCAGCTTGTAAAACGTGTTATGTTAGTGTTATGTTAAACAAAAAAAAATGTACTGTACATACTGTATCTATGGTGAAGTGATAGAGTTGGCTTTTGTAATACGTCCTAAAGCAGCTGGGTCAGCCCTATAGTCGCTCGATATCAACTTAATAAGCAGCAAGCACTCTTTGAAGAAAATGCACCTGGAAGAGTGGCAAAAAATTTCTACTCAGCTAACTTTGAAATCGGTGGAATTGATGCCACACAGATTAGAAGCCGGCCTAAAAGCAAATAAAAAAGATCAAACAAAATATTAGCCACTTCACAAAACTGTACACTTTTTTTTAACGCGCCAAAAAAGGAGTAAATTTGTTTTATATTGCACTGTTTTTGTTGTTTTTGAAGTATATAAAATTTTTAATTTTTTTTACAACAAATTGCATGATGCACGCTTAAAGGCCTAACAAACAGTTTGCGTAACATGCAACATTGTCAATTGTCAAAATAACTGGTTGGTTTAACAAGAAAAATAGAAGAACAAACATTAATTACAGCTTAAGACAATATATCAATTTGTCATTTCAAGTTTTTGCTTCTCCTGTAAATTTTTTAAAATGTTAGAGAGGCCCTTTTTTGCGATTGGTTACGACATATAACACATTCCCTAGTGAAATTTTAAACTATACAGAACTACAGTAAGAATAAGAATGGGAATGAATAAAAAACCTTGAATATCCTTAAGTTACAGGGGTCGGATTTACAATATAAGAAACATAATTTGGGCAATAATTCTTTGTAAAGGTGTGGTTTACGTTGAAGACAATCGTAACAATAGACACATAGAGAAACATAAGCTAGCAGACGATGCAGGTTGGACAGAAATACTAATGACAATATTTTTCCTTTTAAGAAGTTGGATGTGTGGCTTCCCATTGTATTTGTGATTGTACCAGTCCTTGGAGGTTATATGTATGAGATTTTACGTGCTTAGTATGGAAATTGCTACACAAGTTTATTAAACGACACACACACACACATATGGTACAAAAACCTACCGAAGGCAGCTGAATCAACCAACACTTAGTAACTGGTTAATGTTTGGTTGCAAAACAGCATTTTACAAATAACGCCCACTAACAGAATGTTGTTCTCAATCGTAAACTATGTAGGAACTATGCCGATAAAATATATTTTATTCAGTATCATGAGTATCATTATCATCAACAAAATCTTTATAATTATCTCAGGGAAAGCTTTCTCTACGTAATGTATGCGTACACTTTTATGTTTAAGTATGTCGTTTTATGTTGCACCACATTTTAGTTTGTACTTCTTCGATTTTTTTTTTGTTGTTGGCTGATTACAGGGATGTCATTACCAGAAAGTCACTGAACGTTCAATTATGGAATACTTTATGATGGTTGTTTATATCTTACATTGCAAACGATGCCAACATATTCAACTGAAATTTGTCTAATTGCTTTGTATGTAGACAACATGTTGGTGGCGAGTTCGAACGAGTCGGAAATGAAGAAAATTATTTTTAATTTAAACCAACACGTGGAAGCAATTTATCGCGGCCCTATAGCAGTTTATCTTGGCACATGAACGAATGCAAGCCAGCAGTAACTCAACGTGAAAGCGGAACAGTTCTGCCGAAGTGTGAAGAAAATTGTGGGAATCTAGATACAAGAAACTATCAGAGCCTTATTGACGCTTGTATCTTGCCATAATCTCGAGACCCGACCTAACAAGGAGCATTTTCAAGCAGCAAAACAGGTTTTACGTTATTTGAAGAAGAATCCTGTGGGAGAAATTACAAATTCGGCTAATATTGAAAACTTATTATGTTTTACAGACTTTGACTGGGGTAGCGATATCAATGATAGAAAATTATATTCTGGTCATGTAATATTTAAAGCCGGTGGTCCAATTGCTTGGGAGTCCCGAAAATAACAAGTAGTGGCTATCATTACTATGTAGGCAGAATACATCGCACTTTGTCAGGAAACAAAAGAAGTTGTATTTATTCGCGGTCAGATCAAAGAAATGGTCTTTAAGGAATATATCGACAACACCACTCCGATACTCTGTGATAATCAAGGTGCCGCATTTATGGTGAAGAATCCAACTGTTCAAAAGAAAAGTAAGCATATCGACATCCGTTATCACTATATTCGCGAAAAACATGAGGAGAAGGAAATCGTTATTCAATACGTCACATCGGATAAAAACGCTGCCGATATCTTAACTAACGCTTTAACTAAGCAAAAACATGTAAATAATTGTAATCTATTAATGATTGAAATGTAGTTGTTATATCAAACAAATTTTTTTTGTTTACATTTGTCTTGAGGGGGAGTTTGTTGAAATCTATCGTAACTCTACTGTCAATACTTATGTAAACATCGCTGCTATAAGTTCTATGATTTTTATAATTGTCAAACTTTTCTCCATTTTGAAAATTTTCTGTATCTCTAATTATTCCTAACTTAACTTTCATTTGAACTAGAACGTTATTTTTCCTTTCTTATTATATTGAAATAAATAACATTGACTTCTGCGTTAACCTACATAACTATATTTTAAAACAAAAAGATAACAAGTGGGAAAGAAATGAATTTCGTGAAATTGTAGCAAATTTAAAAATTAAATTAAAGAATTAAAAAACACTAAAATAAAGTTGCAAAAATTATTTTTATTAATATAATGTTTTACCTATTCGATCTTTCAAATTAATTTGTTTAAGGCCCGGTAGCTAAAGGTATGATTTTATCGAACGTATAAAAAGTGTTCCATTATTACAACTTTAGTTTTATCTAACTTGTACGATAGATTTTAAATTACTTTATCGCTCACATTTGGTTAAAGAAAAGTTTGAATAATGGAACACTTGTTATAAGGCCGATTAAAGTCTACTTAAAGCTATCGATAAGTTGTGAAAACGGGCCTAAGTTTGATTTCTTTTTTATATAAAAATAATAATTTTACTTTAACAAAAATAAAAAAAATTTATATTGTTATATTAAAAATTACCTCAAGCTTAAACAAATTAATATACATTTAAATAAAAAAGTCGAATAAGAAAGAATTTATATAATTAAAAGTAATTCTTGCAAGATATTGCCAGTTTTTACACTGAACCTTCTTCCTTGATTTTTTCAAATTATGAGTTAACATAAATACATTTTCCCATGCCTTTAACATAAGCTAATAACTGAAACACCTGGATAAATTTATATTTAATTATTAGGGCTGACTGAGATTTTCATGCACCAAGAAATCGAAAAATCTGCTTGAAATATGTACTATCAAATAACAAATATGCACTAAAAACTTAAAAATTTTCCATAAAAAATCGTTTTTATTTTTACTTAAAACAAACAAATTAAAAAATTCTGTCTATTGTTATTCAAATATCTTTAAAAAATAAAATAACTAAGTAACATTTTTGTTTATTAAAAGTAAAACTTTATCTTGTATTTGAAGAGGGCCAATGCATATTGAAAAATTTTTTTTTCAGATCCCACTTTGATTCCAGATCAGATCAAAAACTTATCAAGTTCATTTTATTTCTTGAAATTTTTACTTTCTGCAATATCAATTTATTTGACTTGAACATTAAGTGAAAATAAAAATGCTTATTGACTTCTGATGTTATTTAAATTTACTATTCCTTTTTCTATTTTAATTGCATAATCAAGGGTATCAACAAGCTCTTCCTTCTAACATTCTTAAATTACTCAAAGCACAGCCAGTAGTTACCAGCTTGTTACTACTGGCTGTGGTGGAAGACGAACCAATGGATACATTTCATTTAAAATTGCAAAATTATCGAATTGGCTTCTAATTTCCTCTGCAACGCGGTAAAACCAATGTTCCAAGCAAGCAGTGCTGCCAATTTAGAATTTTTCATGCTAGATCTAGCATTTCTAAAAGTCATTTGGCATGAACAAATTAATTTAGCATCTAGAATATTTTCTAGCATTATTTAAAAATTTCTAGCATTTATTAGTTCTTGTGGTATTTTTAAAATTGTCCATTAATGTTAAATACAAATTCAAAAAAAAGCGATTAGATTCTAACATTATAATAGAATGCAACAATGTAAATGCTCATTAATGTGAATATAAATAAACGGAAATCAAAATAAAAAAAGGAAAACATTTTCAAAATAAATAAAACATATTCAAAAAAGTTTCACAAAGATTGGCTAAAGCACTTAAAGTAAAAAGAATGAGTGAAAAAACGAGATGCAAAAATCTTTTGAAATCACTGGAAATTCTATATTGTTTCTAAATTTAGTGGCCTCGTGCAGCATGCAAAAACAAGAAAACGAAAAAATGCTAATGGCATAACTTCCTTATAAATCTTTTAAAAGAATTTGTTATAACGTTCAGCAGATGCGGTTTTAAGTTGATGTGCTGCGCATAGTTCAGTTGCAGCTGTCGATTATCTGACAAACCTTTGTAAAAGGCAATTTAACACCTCGCGATAGCTGAAGGATCAAATGCAGCGTATTATAAAAAATGTGCTTGGCCCTTACTTTAATGAAGATTTTTCTATTTTTGTATTAAATGTTTTTAGCATTTATTTGGCATTTTTTAGGCATGTTTAACAAAAGCTAACATTTTTTCTTCAATAAGTTTTGAAATACTGCAAGCAAGTAACTTGTAACAGTTTTGGATAAAATATCTTAAATTCGTAAAAGGTGCTGCATCGTTTTAAAGTAGAAGGATCTTTTTTTGCAATCTTGAAATTTTTTACATTTTAGCGCATTTAAAAAGACTTTTTACTTTTAATTTTTTTTAAACTCGCGTCCGTGTTGTCAGCAAGCATTCAAAACTTAGTCCGCCATATTGTATCTAGAGTGACGTCACTTTATTTTTCGAGCTAATCTTAGCAAGCACGTTCCATACTTTCAGTTGATACGCATGTTGTAGAAGTGCATTAAAAAGATCTAGTCGGCCATCTTGTTTGTGCCGCCACATTGAATTTAGACTGACTACTTTATTTGTCGAGTTATTCCTAGCAAGCCCTTTCATTTGTTACGCATATTGTAAAAGTGCATTAAAAGTAACTAGTCCGCCATGTTGTGTGTGTCACATATATTTTATTTAGAGTGACCTCTTTATTTTTCGAGTTATGCTTAGCAAGTCTTTTCATTTGATAACCATATTGAAGAAGTACATTAAAAATAACTAGGCTGCCATATTGTGTGTGGCCGCCATATTGGATTTAGAGTGACCACTTTTTTCGAGTTTTACTTAGCAAGCCTTTTCATTTGATACCCATATTGTAGAAGTGCATTAAAAAAAACTATTCCGTCATGTTGTGTGTGCCCGCAATATTGAATTTAGAGTGACCACTTTATTTTCGAGTTATTCTTAGCAAGCTCTTTAATTTGATACCCATATTGTGGAAGTGCATTAAAAATAACTAGTCCGCCATGTTGAAAGAATTTAAATAGTCAAAAGTTGTGAACAGTATAACGATAGAGTTATGCTAGGAACGCTTCACTTACCCACAATGCCGTCGTAAACGTACTTATTTTTTTTCCTTTTGACCGTAGGAACATACTTGTGCACTATGAATTTAGTAGCGTACAAAATAAGTTTACGACGGAATTGTGGATAAATGAAGCGTGTTTTTATAAATTTACGTTCATACGCACTACGTTCTTACGACGTACGTAAATGTGTTCCAAGCATAATAATAAAATTTCAAAAATTCAAAATTAATTCAAATTATTTTTTGTTTTTTATCCTTTTATTTTGTTATCAAATATGGGCATTTCCTCAGAATGGTCAACCAGGATTAAAAAATAAAATTTTGATAATCCTCGTCTTTTATTGTTTATTATTATAAAAAAGTCAATGTTTTGATAATAGAATGGTTTAATAGCATATCTCAGCTGTTTTACTTGAGGAAATTGGGCTGAAAACTGGAAAATTTTAAATTTTCCTTTTATGCTACTTCTAAATACATTTTTATATAATTATTTTACATGCAAAAAATTTGTTATGTTTGCACTCTTTCTTCATAATCTTTCCATTACAATCAATTGTAACTTGAGTATTTATTTTTTTGTTTACGAAATTTGAAGATATTTATGGGAAAATGCATAGTCATAGGATAATAATAAAAAACATATGGAAAAATCGTACGTTTGCGACCCGTAAGCTCGCAACCGGTACTTAACCCAATTAAACAAAAAGCAATACTGAATAGAGACCTACATTTAAACAAATTTAAAATAAATTAATCAATTTCTATTTTGCGCACCTTCGTGACCACATGTTTATAACTATCATTATCTTTGCACTAAACAAAGAGCTACCCAAATGCTATCGAATCGCAAAAAAGCTAGGAACAGTTTTGATTTCTATATTATTTGTACATCATAAGCGTATGAACGTACGTTCTTGACCACAGGAAATTCCCATATTCAGTTTGAGAATACAAAAATAATTTAAAGGTACATTAACACAAGTTAGACTCATTTGAGAGTGTAGACATGCTGCTCTTTAAAAATACCCGAGTTGTCAAAACTCACACATGTACACATTTTGGCTCATACATACGAATTTGACAATAGGGGTAATATCTGTCCGCTAACGGGACTACCTTGTTTAATGTAGCTTGAATAACTAATATAATTTTATATTTTTAATTTTTTTTCTATGACAATACGGTCGCAACCGGCGTATGAAATAGAATCAGATTTATGTCGACATACGACATAGATACGCTTTTAAGTCTACTCCAGCAATTGCGTGCCTTTGTATAAAATGTTATACGTTTTAATTTGGCAACGTGTCTACATCGTACGCTACTACGTTCATACGATACAATTGTGTGGCCTCGGTTAAGAGGAGAATATTTTTTACTTTTGTATTGATATTTTTCTTAGCTTTTGTTGTTTAAATTTAAATTTTTTTTTTTTTTGTTTTTGCTTGTTTCTGGTATTAGAAATGAATGTTACCCTAAGTCTAAACGAGCAATTTGTTTGGCAATTATTGCTGAAGCAACTATCAAATTCTATTGCCAACACTAGATATTAACGTGTGGACAGCATAAATATGTATTTGAACACATGTATAGCAACAAATGTCATTATACATTGCCGAGCAATTATCTTTTAACACAAGCTGTCAAAATCAATTATAAGTAACAAAAAAGAAAAATTTTAAACTTAAAAATATAAAATTTAAATACAAAATTTACAAATTAATAATAAAAAATTAATTAAAAATAAATTGGTTGCCAAAGAAAATGTAAGTATTTATTTATATACAAATTCATGTTTTGTGTTAAGACACACGTTTACACCACTCGGCAAAAAATATTGAACATAGAACATTTCTGTGACGTCATTCTGCCGACGTTATTGCTTATGTTAACAAATACAAATTACGCGTATAGACGTAGGGTTAGACAATATTATGACAAATATTATCGTAGAACATTTTAACTACATACATCCCTGTTTTAAAGATGATGAAGATGTGCCAACGAAATGTTGCTTGTAATATTTTGAAATAATCTTCTAAAAACACTAGATACCAAAAAACCTAAGTATCACACGATTTTCTACGTTTTTTTTACCACACAAGGGTGCAACTTAAAAAGGCTGCAAGATGAGTTACAGATGCGAACTTTGTTGGTACAAGAATTAGGAGGCAGAACATTGTTATTCTGAAAAAACCTTCATTTTTATTGTACAGTGTAATTTAAAGTTCAGTTAAAACAAATTACGAAATTATCTTTAAAGAAATGTTTTGATCTTAAATGCGCAAATATCACTAGACTATTAACCCGGAAGCATAAGACATGAGGTAAAAAACCATTTGAATAACAACAACAATTTGTGTATAGTTATGTAATAAGAAAAATAAAAATAAACATTTTATGCAACAACTTGTATGCCACACACTCCACTTAATCTTCACAACAATGATAAAAACATCTTTAGTGGCAGCATTCTCATCTGCTGCTGCTGAAGATGTTGTTGTCAAAAACTAAGTATGGTTGCGTCTATGTCTGGCATGACTTTTGGAAATGCTATAGCTTTAGCAACTTTCCTCCGTCGCCTGTTGGTTGAGTTGATTGTTGTGTTCAGTCGCATCTAAAGTAACACGTAGTTTATAGAACTAGTTATCACTGGTGAACATTAAAAGCACTTGACACGAAGGAATTTTCTTTACGTCAACACTCTTAAGAATAAGTTACATTACGGCAAGTTTTAGAGGTTGCAATGAATAATACGCTGCACAATAATAAGCAAAACATTGTAACTCTACTTTTGTTGGGGCTTAAAGTACTCACCAACAAAACCACAAAGATGTGTTTCCTTACTGTAAAAAAGGTGCTTTAATCTGGAGCAAAGCGAATTGTTTGTACTCTGTCTAACACTTGCATAGTAATAAAATATTTTTAAAGAGTGTAGAACTTTATTGATTTAGAATGCACCGTTAAAAGAAGTAACTAAAAATCCCAAATTAGATAAAAAAAAATTTTCAAAAACAATTTATTTTAGACAAACGTGGCCTGACGTTATTTCTTTAAGTTCTTGTCAAACAAAACATTTTTATATAAGAAAATGCAAATAAAAGAAATGGAATGATATATATATACCCACACCACAATATTGGAGAGGGCATTATGAATTTGTGCTGATGTGTGTAACACCTCAAAATATGGGTCCTGGACCCACCTTAAAGTATACCGATCGACTCACAATCACTTTCTGAGTTGATCGCACGAAGTCCGTACGATGTTCGTCCGGCTGGCTGGTTAGCTGTCCAAGTAACCGTGTGCGCAAGGTACAGGTCGCAATTTCGGAGATAATTTTATAAAATTAGGCACATAGGTTTTTATTGGCAAGCCTATTGAAAATAGGCCGAATTGTAGTGTCACAAGGGAAGATAGGGCGCAATTTCTGCCACTTAGAAACTTTCAAATCGATTGTAATGAAATTTAAAACATAAATAGATCACTATTCATACAGCCATACACTCTCGAAAATTTGTTATTAAATACTGTGGTGTAGGGTATCATATGGTCGGGCTTGACCGACTATACTTTCTTACTTGTTTGATTTTGTAATTGCAACAGATTGACTCAAAAGCAATGAAAGTTAATATAACCCAGCGGTAAACTTTGAAAAGACTAAAAGATTCGCTTCGTATGATATCCTGCCTTCAGAAATATGCCTTCTAGAAGGTATAAATTTCTTTCAGAAATACCTTCCAAAATATTCATTACACATTCGCTACTCCCTTCTTTTTTTTTTATTTTTTGGTCTCTAAAATTTTAAAAACAATTTTATACATTTCTTTTTGCACGTTATCTTGTTCTTATAACGGTTTTTTATTTTTTTTCGTCGTCCCTAAACGCGTCGTTTGTCTTATGTAAGCGTATACGTTGCGGATCAGTTGTTTCGTTTTTCCTACTAAGTTTTTGTATAATAAGTAATGATAACTCCTGCGTAAACATGACGTTGAAAGAAACTGATAAAATTAAAAGTTTCCCCCGTAGTAACGCAAAAGCTGTGGAAGAATTTTATGTTTGATTTTATTGATAAAGCGAATAATCCATCGACGAACATGACCCAAATCCACTAGCACGAAATATTTTGAATGGAGTAGGCTATACCCGCTTAAGGAGAAGAGATATAACATGGCTTTTTTGAATAGAAGAGGGCGCTCTGAAGAAAAGGCTGCAAGAAAAGGCTTTTATAACGTGCGTTGTGTAACTTGCTATTTTTCATGCACTGAAGTTTTTAAACGCCTTTTTGCAAAAGACTCTTGATTAAGAGAATTTAATTTTCTTCGATCACACAAAATAAGCGTATAATAGAATTATCACCAAAATGGCTTATAACTTTCTAAGAGTTTGATCGAAAATAAAAGCTTGTCTTGTGATGAAACATATTTTTTGGGTAAAGTTGTCGTTATATTAAAAAAGACATTTGCTTGTAACTCCAAACGGATCAATTTGTTTTTTTTCATAACTCATATTTTTAATCAACAATCAATTTTTTATAGAAACATTTAAAACGCTCGTTATTCCTTCAATAAGTATTTAAATTAAAAATTCTGCTCATTTTGTGATCAATAGTATTTTTTTTTTTAATCAATTTTTTATGAGAAATTTTCAGAAATGTTAAACGTTTGCAATTATTTTCCCTATTTAAAGCTTATTTTTTAGAAAAAAATCACGCATAAAAATATATATAAAATCTTTTTCTAAAAATGTTGGAGAACAGTTTAAAAATCTACTTGACAAATTATAAATGCTTTATATAAAAGAATCTTGGAAGATTTTATTATAAATTTTAAAAATATATCTTTCTGTTAACTTTTAAAAAATTTATTTAAAACATATGTAAATTTAATCCAACTAGGACATTTTCAATGGAAAATCGAGAAGAAAATATGAATTAAAAGATGTGGTAGCTTTTCCAATCGGTAGTTATTTCCTTTTAATTCCTATTTTGCATTCTTACCATTGAAGTTGTATGTATAAATGTCTATGAATGTAAAACTAAAATTTTCAGAAGTCCTTTTTTATATGTAGGTATTCAATATGTTCTTCTTTTGTATGTATTCATAGAGTACTCTAATAGAAGCCCTTTTTTCAGTACACCTTTGTAATACCTTTTAACAGTCCTTTAGTAAAAGGTGTTCTTAAAGACATGCATCAGAGCTTCTTTTGAAAGCCTTTTATAATTACTGTAAGAAGAAGGAAGTGTTGAAGGGCTTGCTCCCAATGACAACCTGTATAAAAAATATATGAGTATGGAATGCGAAGTGGAGAGCTTGTGTCTGCTAAATAAGGCCTTCAACTAGGTCTATTAACTCATTCTTTTTACCGATGGGAATCCTTATTTTGGTGACCTGAGAAACATATTTTTTTGAAAAGGATTTTGGAAGTTTAAAGTAGGCTACGTTGAAAAATTAAATGGTGTTTTATTTAATTTCAAAAGCTAGAGACATATTGCTCGTAAAAGATTTTAATGCCATTGTTCAAAGGAATTTTTAAAAGAATCAGATAAGGATCGTATGTACTTCTATTGCTATTTGCAGACCAAAGCTAAGTATAGATTGTGGCATTCACCTTATAATTTAGATTGCTACTGTGTAGTTATTGCATGATAATAAACACTACATAAAAAGTCTTTTAGTTTCTGATAGATTCGCTAAAGTACGTCCATGAAGTATAAGCAATTTATTATATTTGAAACGTATTGTTTATTAGATGAACGCAGAGAAAAAATATGGTCGGGCATGGTTACGGCAACTACACATTGTTTTTTTTTTATTAAATATCAGCAATATTATAGTTACTGTAAACATATCAATGCTCATCGCAACTATAAATTTGAGTATTGTTGACTGACAAAATAATTATTTTTCTAACAATCATTTCATGATATTTAATAGTCGTTTGCTTAAATTATTTTAAGTGAGTGATTAAACAATTTAAAATAATACTCATTAAAAAAATATATTAAAGTGCCACACAATAAAAAAATCGATGCAAAAAAATTTCAAAACTGTATCATAATATTATTACATCTAAATTATTTATGATTACCATGATAATAACATGATTACTTCTAATCTTATTATGATTAATATGACAATAATATGATTACTTCTTATCTTATGATGATTAAGATGATAAGAATAAAATTAAGGGAAAAAATATTATGATGTAATATTACGAATATATTTGGTCACAATATGATTCAATAATAATCGTTATATGGTGACCACAATCAAAATTCTTTTCATAATATGTTGCTCTTAGAATATGTTTACCACAACCATGTCTTTTCTTTGCGTGTGTGCAAATAATTAATTATTTTGGCCAACAAAATGTTCATATGTTGACTGCTGTTGGCTTTGTTTGTTACAAGATATTTTTTGAAGCTGGCTCACTAAAACCATACGGCAATAAATTTTGCTTAGGAGCTAATGTAGCTTTATAGTTGTTGCACGCAAAGAAAAAACATGGTTGTGGTAAACATATTCTAAGAGCAACATATTATGATAAGATTCATGATTGTAGTCACCATATTACGATTGTTATTAAATCATATTATGACCAAATATGTTCGTAATATTACATCATAATATTTTTCCCTTAATCATATTGTTATCCTGTTAATCATAAAACGTTAAGAAGTTATAATATTACTGTCATGGTAATCATAATAAGTTAAGAAGTAATCATATTACTGTCATGGTAATCATAATAAGACAAGAAGTAATCATATTGTTGTCATGGTAACCATAATAAGTTTAGAAATAATCATATTATGATGCAAAGTGATATGAACTGTTATACATAAATTTTTTACATCATAATATGGTACAACTTTAAACATAATATTTTTATTGGAAAAAAATACTTATGATAAAATATAAAACATAATATAGTTACTGTAATCTTTTTGTCATAGGTCGCAATTATTTATAAATTATTTTATGGAGTTTTCATTATTTTTTCTTAAAATAACACAAAACTTACCAGTAATGGTGAATATTTTGCACCAATATTTCACAAATTTTTCCACCACTTTAAGATTATTAAAATTTTTTAGCAAAGATATTTTATTTTGTGACACTACAACCCTTTCTTAATGTTTTTTCTTTATTTTTTTTTTTAATTTCTTGTTTATTTTAATGGTTATTTTGTTATTTCTTTTTTAATATTTTTCTTTATTTTTTTTTTTAATTTCTTGTTTATTTTAATTGTTATTTTTTTTATTATTTAGCCACTCACTCACATTAATATGTTTACAGTAACTATAATATTGCTGATCTTTAATAAAAATAACAATTATTTGTGTACAACAACAATATATTGTTACAATAAACATAGTGTGGTTGCCGTAACAATGCCCAACCATATTTTTTCTCTGCGTGTGGAATCAGTTCAATTCAGTAACTGTTGACTCGCTCGAAATGCATGACTTTGACCGCTTTATTGAAAAAAAATCAATATGTTATTCGTTACCGCTGGCAGGGCAATTTGGAAGTTACTGCTGCTACACTCAAAAGAAAAATCAATCCATGCGTACTCAAATCAATCCGAAGCGGTATTAATAGTACGGTGCGTACGGATTTTCTTGAATCAAGTACAGAAACATTGATTCAAAAACGGATTTTCAATCGCAAAATACTTAAATTATCCATACTCAATCCCGAACTCGTACTTGAAATAATCCGAAAGTGAGATTCTTTTTTTTTATTTGCATATTTGGTTTTCGAATGTAAACGACCATACAATTACAAAAGTAATATTCCAAAAAGCTTTGTGAATATTTTACAATAGATAGAATTCAAACATCATTTACAATCCGAGCAAAAACATCTCTATTTCTTGCCACATTTATGATATTCTCCACATTCTGAGATCTAGTCCATTGTTGTATATTTTCAAGCCATGGCATCTCCTTCTGTCCCTACAGCGTTTTCCTTCAACTTTGGCTTGGAGGATTGTTTGGAGTACCATATATTTAGGGTTCCTCATAAAATGCCCTAAATAAGCCGTTTTTGGTTTTTTGATGTGGGATACAAATTCGCGTTCTCGATTCATTCTCCTTATAACTTCGTTCTTAGATGTAAAGATCTCCAGGGTATTTATAGTACACGTCGGTAAGTCCACATTTCAAATGCTTCCAGTCTTTTCACATCTACAGCTTTTAGAGTCCATACCTCCACAGCATACAGCAGTACTGACCATATATAATTTCTTACGACTCTCGATTTTGTCTCCATGTTTATATCATGATTGGTTAAAACTTTTCTATAATCAAAAAAGGCATCTCTTGCCATCTCTATTCCGCATCAATTTCTTTTGATCCGTCCCATTGCTCATTAATTAGAACACCAAGATATTTAAAATTCTGCACTCTCTCGACGTAAGAGTAAGAGTATTGTATCGTTGTATTTATTTGTCTTACTAATAATAATATATTTTGTCCTACGAATATAGATTTTCAAACCAAATTTTTCGCTGCATGAACTGAGCTTTAAAACCAGGTTCTGAATAATAAGGTAGTGACATCGGCGTATCTGATGTTGTTGTTATAAGCCCGGTTTACTTTTATACCTTCTTGGATGCTGTTAATCGATTCTTCGAATATTCTCTGCGAGTATACGTTAAAAAATAGGGGAGATAGAATTCAACCTTGTCTGACACCTCTAGGTATATTTATCTCATCTGTCACATCTCCATTGATAGCAATTTGTGCAGTTTGGTGCCAGTATAAGCTTCTAATACATCTGATTTCCTTATCATTTATTCCAAGGGAAATGAGAATTTCCACCAGTTTATCATGCTTTACTGTTTCAAAAGCTTTCTCGCAGTCAATAAAACCTATAAATACGTCCTTGTTAACATTTCGAAATTTCTGTACTAAAACCTGAACACAAAAAAGTATGCCCTTCCCTTCTTTGAATTCAAATTGAGTTTATCCCATAGCACATTCGAATTTTTCATAAATCCTGTTATGAATTATCTTAAGAAATATTTTAAGTGCGTGATTCATTAAACTAATGAGGCGGTATTCATTACACCTAGGGTTTTTTCCCGAGATTTCCCGTCCCGGGAATTCCCGGGAATTATTTTCTTTCCCGTTTTCCCGGGATTTTTGTTGCGGGATCCCGGGAAATAAAAGTTCCTCATAGTTTCAGAAGAAAGCTATTTATACTTTGAGGTGTAATTTACACCTCTTAGCATGTCTTTTTTCGGAATTGTAATAAAAGTGGATTTAAGCCAATCTTGTGGATATTGGCCGTGTCATATATGTGGTTAAAAAGTATTGTAAAAAGTTGGATGTTGTTTTCATTTATAAGTTAAAGTATTTCAGCACGGACTTCGTCTGGGCCTATCTTTGAGGAATCTTATCGCACCATCTACTTCACTATATGTAATGCAAGTTCCTGACATTTATTGTGATGTTTGGTTGTCGTGACATGATCTACTATCATCGTTAAATAATTGTTGAATATACTCCTCCCAAATCGCTTTCTTCTTTTCAATCTCAAACACGCCTTAATTATCTTTGTTGCTGAGTTTAGCAATTTTTTTGCTAATGTTAGCAACCTTTTCTGCAAAGATCCTCCAAGTTGCTCCATATAAAACGTATACAGGTACACAGGTACCTATTCACCCTATTAGGGGTGCAAAAAGTTGCTGTTATTACAAATTTTTTTTTTTGGGTGTAGGATTTTAAAAAATATATGAAAAGGGGAAAACCAGAGTAAAATTCTAATATTATATCATTAACCATCGATTTTTTGTACAATACAAGACAAAAAATTAGATTTCTCATACAATATGGTTTGACACTTATGATTAACATGTACTCGCACAGTTATGCATATTATAGTTGGGCCTTTACAAGTGACTTCATTTACACGATTGCCTTACCGTTTCTTTATATATTTGTGTTTACTTTATTTTAACTTCTACTTTTGTGGTTATTGTGCCTTACTTACGTTTATGAGACTGAATTTTGACATTCTTCATGCTATTTTTGTTTTTTCTTGTTTTTTATGTTTTTTTTTATCACTTATAAAAAATTTAAGATAATTTTAACTACATATTTTTAAAAATTTTAGCGCATATATTTCTATTTTTAGTGCATTTTTTATGCACATAAAACGTGATTTTAACTGCATTAAAGTCCGGGCCCTGGTGATTACAATGGTATAATGTTTATTATTTTTTCTCTGACTGCTTTACAAATGAACATGGAAAACAAGCAAGCAGACAAACAAAAACTTGTTTGTTAATCGTCAGTGATTCCTTGTGGTCCAATTTATTTGTTGTACTTGGCTTAAAGCAAACAAAAAATAATTTTGCTCGGACACTTTTCTACAAATAGACTCATACGTTTTAATACTCTTCTTTTGTACATGAGTATACACAAACATATGTACGTATGTAAATAAATAAAAATACAAAAATACTTGTAAACATATCAAAAGAAAATTGTCCAAAAGCTGCTTATTTTCTTTACAAGACAATTGCTTTTGTAGCATTTGTTGTCGTTTTTATAGTTGTCATACAAAACAACATACTCGCCCGTACGTCATGTACATGTACATAAACACGTGATTTTATCGATGATCGGAAGTGAACAAGAGTATGTGTGTGTGTATATAAGGGCTGTCAAATGTGCATGGGCTAATGTGTTTGTATGTTGTTACAAAATGGTGCTAAGTATATTAACAAACGACCTTTAAGCAGCAGCACCGGTTGAGCCTCTGTTGTCGAACACCAATTCACATTTAACTTTATTGCTTAAATAAAGGTGAAATGTTTTACAAACCATGAACAAAGGTAGTTAGAAAATCTTGTTGGAATTTTTACAAAAATATAGTTTTGAAAATTTATTGATTTTTACCGAAATTTAATGGAAATTTGTGCTGCTTTTACTCAGCTTGTGGAGTTTTTACATTGCTTAAAAAAATTTCTGAAAAATTGACTCTGTCAAAGGAAATTTTCAGAACATGTACATTTATTAAAAATTAAACCAAAATTTAAAGGAAATATTTCCCACCTGCGTTTAGTCTTAATTTATTGCTATGTTTTTTTTCAGAGCATTTACAGACAATTTTTGCATATAAAGAAAATTTTGAAGAAACTAACTCTGGAAAAAATTTCTAAAAATTTGCTCTGTTTGATAGTGACAAATCTTCTCAATCATAAAAAAATGTTGCTAAAATTTACTCTGGTATAAAAATTGTAACGGAAATTTACTCAGGTATAAACACTTTTATGAAAATTTACTCTGTTTCAGGAAATTTTACAACATTATAAGTTTGGAAAAGTTTCCATTTTAAAGAAAATTTGTCACAACTAGGAAATTTTTCTAAATTTTACTACTTCATAGAAAATTTTATGAATTTTGTATATTCCTGTACATAACTCGTAATAGGCGTTACCTTTATTCCCTTGGTTAGACCCCCGTTAATTGCCAGGATTATTCCTTAAATTCTCTTGCACAATGTACAATTGCTTCAATTGTTTTCTGCAAGGGAGAAAGTTTATATGCGTGCATGTTAATCGCCCACTTGGGTACTCATACTGTTATATTTTCACATATGGAAAATATTGAACATGGCATTGTGAGTATAAGAACATCAATGGATACGCCCTGCAAATAATAGGACCAGTCCAAACACGCGTGTAAAGAGTAGCCCACAAGGGACTAGGACTAGTCCAAAAGTAACCCAAACGTATGGAAAAACATGGTTTATTTAACATTACGATGTCCTAGGGCAGGACCATATAACCCATCTTTGGACTACAAATGAGTAGTTTTAAAACTACTCCATTATGTACACAAGAGGATTAGTTTTAACTTCGTTTAAGAACGAAAACATGTCGTTAAAAAACGAAGACATGTCGTCTTACTACGAACACTTTTTAACAATGACATGGTCCATGCTTGCATTACATCGGACCAGTCCAGGGAGTAGTCCTTTCAATCAAATTGGATCAGGTGGCCCAATAATATTTGCAGGGTACCGTATTTGCAATTGTTTTAAACATTTATTATGATAACATGTCTTTAAGCTATCCAATGGCAAGATGGAAACAGATAGAACACTACATTTATGTGCATTTTCGAAATATAAAAGTAAATTATTCAATACAATTCAAAAAATTATAATTTATTAATTAGTTTAACACTCGCTTTACCAAAAACCCACCCGGGTGACTTTTTAGGTTTTTTTTCTTTAAAACTTTTTTAACTTTGTTTTTTTATTTGAATGAACTGTGCCCGTGTTCTGTAACTCTCGCGTCGAGAAACTTTTCGATTGAAATGTGTGAAATGAAACAAAAATGCCATATATTGAAAAAAAAACAGCTGTTTTTCTCACTAAACTGTGTCTGTAATTTTATCGGCGAGTTCTAGCTGTCACGTAAGGAAATTACTCGCCAATTTACAGAAAAAGTGTGGCTGTAACATTTTTGCGAGAAAAGTTCCCGCTTTGAACTGTCAACTAAACTCCCGAACAAAAAATTTAATTTTTTTAAATTTTGGTCGCCGTCAACGATATGTGTGACTGGCGTTCTCAACGTCTGCAATGTCACATCGGATTCGAATAAAATTTTATGACATTTATAACGTAACGACGAAATGTTTTTTGATAGTTTTCGACTTGAGTTACAGACACACTTTTTTCTCACTTTTCGAGAACGATGGAATATTTTGTTTTACATCGTTGCGATGCGAGAAGTTCTCACTAAAGTTACACAACATGGTTACGTGTTAATATCTTCGCCAAGCATCTCACTAAAATGCTTCCGCTGCGATTGCCACACAGATTTTTCCCCAATGTTCTTCTTGTATATTATCAATGAGGCAAGAGCGGCTGCATCCAAAATGTTAAAGACCACTCCCATTGGCCACCAACATTTTTTCAATTTTTTAGAATACTATGGCAAGATCTAATCCATCGTGTCCACCCCATCCTTAGTTTCATTATAATATAAAATTATCTCTGGTTTATTTTGTGGGCCAGCTATAATTTTAGCTTTGTGCATTGTTAACAAGAGCACGATTGATTTATTGTTGGCAAGAACTTTGGACACTAATTTTACTTCTTCGGAAAAACCAAACACACTAGATGCAACTTCGCGGCTTCGGGAAGGTTTAACTTCTTCAGGAACACATCTTTTGTTTATTTTTATTGTTCCTACGA
Source organism: Pollenia labialis (assembly GCA_949318255.1). Classification (NCBI taxonomy): domain Eukaryota; kingdom Metazoa; phylum Arthropoda; class Insecta; order Diptera; family Polleniidae; genus Pollenia; species Pollenia labialis. The sequence goes on from OX439142.1 coordinate 58,653,816, forward strand.
CGCACGACTTTCAAACGGCGAGCTGTTTGGCTACTGAAAGTGTTGTAAACAAATTTCCATAGTCTCTGGAGTTTTTATAATTGCCTACTATACGCTCGCCTTGATTCCTCGTGTTACAGTTTTCCCGCGTGAGGAATCTTCTGGCAAGCAGTTAGATTTCTTATTATTTATTTCAACATACTGGCATCTATTCGTTAGATAGGACGCTATAAAACGTGTGTCATTTGATGAAAATTTTAACATATTCTTCAAAGAATTGATTACTTCTTTGCTTTTTAAATTTTAAAAGAAGATAGTAGAGAATTTTTTTGACAAAATAATATATACTTATATTCATCTAACTCCCACTGAAGCGACAAAATAATAACGTAGGTAATGCAGACATTCGTATAATTTGTATAATTACTTTTACAGTTTAACATTTTCAGGCATTCTTATATTATTTAAAAAATTAATCACCCCTATTCTGACTTTCGATTACGTCTCTGCATTCAGTTACGCTACGATCGAAAATTGGTATTCCAAACTAAAACTGAATCGAAAGAACAAGAAGAAGACAACAATGTTTACAAAACCAATTTGTTTACTATGGAATGTGGAATAGAAACAAAGAAATTAGCAAGTTTGTTACTATTTTAGTAAAAAAAAAATCACAACAAAAAATAAAAATAAGAAAATAAAAAAATTTGTGCGATTAATAATATTAATGGAAGTTTTTAGATGCTTCATAAAACTCTTTCTGGGCATCTATTTGCTGTCTCAGCAAAGACAATGTGTTGTCTTTTGGACTTGGACGTTTTTTTGAAGTGGTCGGTACTTCCGAAGGGTATTCAGAGCGACAGGAAATATCAATTTCTGACACTTCATCCTGCACCTCACTCGCCACTCCAAAATCTATTGCACCCCTAATACCACCTTTGCTTGTTTCAAGCCTCGTCAAGTGGATTACTTTTTCTTCTAATGGGCTAATAAGCTGCAAGCGACAGTTTCCTCCTCCAGTGCTGATTAATTCTTTTTTATTTGCCGAAAGTTTCCGCTTTATGTAGCACTTCCAGTCAATCTATACCTACAGAGAAATAAGTACATGCGACATATTTATAATAAGTCATAAATCCCTTCTTCCATTGTTGGTGGTCCTAATGCATTAAGGGTTTGTGTTACCTCCTGCCAAAATACCTGAACTTCGTCCTTGGACCGTTTATGGTAGCCGCAAGCAATATCCTGTTTTGTTGAAATTAAACTTGTCAGCTTTTCGTATTGCTCTGGTGTCGATGTTGTTGACCTGGAAAAATAAATCTTTATATTTTAGTACAACAAAAATTTATATAAATCACTTTTTAAAAAATTTCTACTTACATTTTATATATTAAACACTTTTTAAGTTTATAAAAAAAAACAATCGAAAAAAATTCCGTTTGCTAAAATATAAGCGTAGAAAAACTTAACTACGATCGTAATACAGAATACCTACAATCGAAAGAAACGGAGCGGAATCGAAACTCTGAATACCAAAGTTGCCAAACGGAGAAAGTTTCGATTCGAATCGAAAGTCAAAATTGGGGTGAGTATTTTTATTACTTCATATTTTGATGAACAAATGTAAAGCGCTCGATTACCAAGAGCGATATAATTTGGCAACTCAAAAGGTAAGTCATTATGTGGCGAGCCGTTGTTTTGGTAATGTCTAATTTTTTGCTGGGTTTTGACATACAAGATATACGCTTTAAGTCATGTAAAATACAAACAAATATACCGAAGTAATAAACTTTGTGATATAGCGCAGCGGTAAAAATAATGTGTAAGTAGGCCTAATAGAAGGCCTTATTTAGTTGACACAAGACCTCCTCGCCGCATTCCATACTCATATATTTTTTACACAGGTTGTCATTGGGAGCCAGCCCTTTCAAACTCCCTTCTTCTTTTAGGAATTCTAAAAGACTTTCAAAAGTAAAATAGGCTTCTATGAAAGTACTCTAAAAATACATATGTACATACATATGTTCAAAAGAAGTTCAAATTGAATACCTTTAAAAAAAGGGTTTTAAAAGAACTTCTAAAAATTGTATTTTTACATTCATAAATACATACATACATACATCGCGACCTTAGGACAACAAGGTAACTTTGAACCTAAACTTCATGGAAGATAGTACCTTGTTGTCCTAAGGTCGCGACATTCATACAAGTTCAATAATAAATATGCAAAATATAAATTAAAAGAAAAGAACCGCCGATTGGAAAAGCTACCACATCTTTTAATTCATATTTTTCTTATCAATATTCCATTGAAAATGTCCTAGTTGGATTAAATTTATGTTTTAAATGGATTTTTTAAAAGTTCACAGAAAAAATATTTTTATAATTTATAATAAAAAATTACAAGATTCATTGATATACATTAAACATTTTTAATTTGTCAAGTAGATTTTTCCCAGAGAAGGGAGTAATGAAGGTCACTTTAAAATTAAACTGAAAAACTTCCTTTCTCCCTTCTTAAAGAAGGGAGTAGCGAATGTGTACTGAATAGTTTGGAAGGTCTTTCAAAAAGAAGTTTATACCTTCTAGAAGGCATACATCCGAAGGTAGGATATCACATAAAGCGAATCTTTAAAAGGCCTTTAAAAAGGCATACCACTTGCGGTCCTTTCAATATTTACCGCTGGGAGCTTTTATATACACATATGTATTTATTTATATACATTTAGTTTACATACTTGAACTAACACAACATTTCTTTTTCTTATATGAACCTGCTCTTCATCAATTTTTTGTAAGTCGTTAAAGATTTTATTCCACTGAGAAATGGAAAACCATATTAACATTAAAATATTTGAAAGCGGATAAGTTATCTTCACAAACACATAACGGGGTTCACAAGTACCCAATGGATTTTTATACCTACACCGCATTAGAGGGCATTATGCATTTTGGCTGATGTGTGTAACAGTTTTAAATGTTGGTCATAGACCTCCTTAAATTATACCAATCGACTCAGAATCACTTTCCGAGTGGATCTAACGATGTCCTTCCGGCTGGCTGGCTGTCCATGTAACCTTGTGCGCAAAGTACAGGTCGCAATTTTGAAGATAATTTGATGAAATTTGTTACATAGCCTCTAATTGGCACAAGGACCTAGCCTATTGATGGGGTGAATCGGTCCATAATTTCATATGGCCCCCATACAAACTGTTCGGAATAGGGTTGTTGTATCTACTATCAAACCAATTTTAATGAATTTTAAAACATACGTCGATTTATATTTATATGGACACATAAGCTATGCATTTTTAAACAAATATGATCACGAGGGAAGAAAGGGCGCAATTTTTCAAGTTTTCCAAACGATCTAAGAGATTCTAATGAAATTTAAAACATAGAAAGATCCTTCTCCAAAATTTGTTTTGAGATACCGTGGTGTAGGGTATTATATGGTCGGGCTTGAGCGCCTATACTTTCTTACTTGTGTTATATTAAAATTAGCTAATAAGTTTTTCTAAATTTATAATTAAATTAAATATATTTAAATGAGAATGTAAATATTATAAATGGGTACTCATGTACCCTGATTTTGTGTTTGCGTGGCATTTTTTATACGTTCTACTGTTAATACTAAATTCTAACCTGCCGCATGGGAAAGTAAGAAGAGATTATTTCTGTTTCAATTCTGTGCTACTTGAAAAACTAAAAATCAATGCTGTACTTTGTAACGAACCTTCCTAGGCTGGGGTATAACTCGCCGGTTATCCAATGATTACTTTGCAGTAAATTTGTAATCTGTTCGTGACCTCTTTAAAGGAGCTCCTCCAACTATTTAGTTTGAAAACACACTTTATTCAATATTTCATATACACAAATAAAATAATAAAGCGGATTTTTGGATTTGACACGTCACCCAAGCTACACGAACAGGGGGGGGGGAGGGGTGGTTGGACGTACGGTCGACTCGATCGCATCTGCAGACAATGGTAGGTACGAGGTGTACGCGCTTTGCTTATGCCCTGTGACCACAAAACGATAGCAAGTCTGCGGGATGACCACGGGCTGGTTGCGTTGCTCGTAGACGTATACCTGCGGGATGACCACGGACACACTACTACGAAGGGAAAGGCCTAAATGGGAAAGCCTGCGGGATAACCACGAGGACTCCAATTCATCCCATACAAACGTCGCACACAAACTAAGGCCCAGTGAAGCCACCAAACACGCACGGCCCTGCGGGATAACCACGGGGACACTGTATTGGGCAACGCGTAGTCGTACACCTGCGGGATGAACACGAGCACACTACTACGCTCGGCTAATAATGTTGGTGCTGCACTGGATTGCAGCCTGCGTGATGACAACGGAACTGCAATTAGTTCTACGCAAACACCACTACAAACAAAACTTAATAAGCTACCAAAAACACACAGCGGGATAACCACTTACCACTTACCAACAACTGCGCTCAACCCCGACTGACCCTTGATTTTCATTTCAATCATTTCATTTTATTGTTTCCAAAATTCATTTACGCGTTTGATCTTAACATAGAACTTAAAATTAACATTTTTCCTTACATACTATAGTATTTTACATGGACTTTTCAATACAGCCTATATTTACATAGCAATTTTCTTAGTATCACATATGTTTTCCTTATATATTCTTAACATTAAAAATAAAATTTCCAAAAAAGGGAAATCAATTTTAACTAATTCTAAACTTAAAACTAACATAACTAAATAACTAAAACAAGAAAAGAAAAAAATATATACAAAAGCAAGAAAGAAAAGAAATAATATTTACAAAAGAGGTCCATAACCTATTGTACAGTGCTGTACACTGTGTTAAATATATCTAGCGTGTTTACACGCCTGTGGTAGAATAGGAGATCCGCACCCTGATAAAGGAGCCCAACTTCATTCAATGCTAGAAGGTCCGATGGGGACTTATATCTCGACGACTGGACCGACAGCATATTTTCCGATCTCTCAAAGCATGCCTGTACGAGACTGTTCTCAAGGGAAACAGCCTTGTCCAGAAATGCAATGCCTGACCTTGTCAAATATGCGTCAATCCTCTCAAAATGGATAGCTCTATAAATCGACCCATTAGAGGGTCTACGATAAGTCCCATCAGGCATCTGCCTGGCCCTTAAACCAAGACACGCGGGACCCTTGATTTTAATTTTCGCTCTGGTTTTATACTTTTCTGTCGTCGTACGTACAAGGTGCCTGCATCTGCCTATCTGTTTGGCCCATCTGTTCGGAATGTGTTGTTTGCTACGTGCCGCTAGGGGATCTCAGATGCCAATACGAGTATACTGGCTACCACTAGAGTTCGCCATAAACGGCCGGTAGTAAATTCAAATTCAATTTAATTTTTATCTTATAACTATTTACAACAATTAATCAAGTTTAATAAAAAAATAATATTGACGACATATCAAAAGTTAATTTTAAAGAAATATCAGCTTCGCGATAATAAGAATAATAAAAAATTGGATAATAATTAACGAGGGTTACCGACTTCCATCGTCACAACTTTTTTTTTAGCGTTTAAAGGAAATTAGTTTAAATTTCAGTTATTATTTTTAAAGTTTTATAGGCAACAATAAAAAGTAAATAATTGGAAATGCTTTTTTTTACTTAATTTATTTGGTTGTTTTTTGGCTTATGGTTATTTATATGGCGCTTCTTCTAATAATTTATTAAATTTATTTTTTAAGTTTTTGATTCCATTCGATTGTTTTGTTAGAATAGTTTTTTACTTTTTTTCGTCGGTTTTGGTAGTTTTGTAGTGATTGTTTTTGGTTCTTTTGCTCATTTAATATAAAAGTATATTTGTTTTGTTTTAGAAATTCAGTAAAATATTTTCTAAAATTTTGCTAACTTAAGTTTAACATGCAACTTGGTATCGTTGAGATTGACTAAACAAAATTGAGCTGAAAACAGTTGGAAATTGGTTATTTCTTGTGAATATTTTTCATAGCAAATACATACAACTAATATTGTGCCACAATGGCAGCAATGTAAAAAAAAAGTGTTTTTGTTTTTTAATTTCTAAAATCTAGTTAAAAAAAAATTAAAACTTTTTCGACAAATTCAAATCCAGTTTTTTTTTCTTTTTTTTTGGAATAGAAAGTAAACAAAATGTGCAAATTGTGGAAATTTTTTTAATTTATCATTTAATAAAATTTTATATAAAAAATATCCTTGTAAAAAGTTTTTATTATTTTAAATACTTTATGAAGTTGGGTATGAAATTGTAACTTTGAGAATGTATTATAATGCATTAAAACTTATAATTCTTTTGGCATTTAATAATTTATTCTGTCAGAGAAAAATTATGTCAAAATGATTTTAAACAAAGAATTGTGGAAAACTTTAATTGAAATTGCTAGTATTAATAAATGGTAAAATCTTTAAACGACACATTTAATTTAGAGAAATTTGTGGTAGCTTATAAGATACATCCCAGTAACAAATTTTAAGGATTCTGGAGGCTAGAAAAGAACATGAGCGCTGATATATGCTCTGAGAGTACATACTACTAAGAAGTAGCATAGAATTAAATACCTTCGCATTATCCCTTGTAAGTAACGAGGTTGTAAGTGAATAAAATCATTAAGGGTCCTCATGATGTCGCTTAAAATTGCCATTTGTGCAAATGCGCAAGCTTACGAGTCTTGTTTCATGAAGCCCCTTTTTTTACTTTTGTGTAATTTTAAACAATTAATGTCAGTTTGTAAGAAACGTCAATACAAAAATAAATTAAAAATTAAAATTCAAAAATATAAAAATTTGTGTTTAAATTTGTGATTAATATGTATGAGAAATTTGCTTTTAAAAATCCTCAAAGAAAGCCAAAAGACCAATTTACTGAAATTATTGCTAGAATTTATTGTTTGTGATTTATAGACACTTGGATTTTTCATTGAAAACGACGTTAAAATCATTAAAAGATCTGTGTGTATAAATGCACAATTGAACAGCGCAAGTTTACGAGACAAAATTGTTGGGCAAATTTACCAAGTTTGTGTAAATGAATTCTCATACAATTTTTGACAGTTCATTTACGAGGGCGTAAAAATGCACAGTTTGCACAGATTACGAGACTTGTAAACGATATCATGAGGACCCTTATTATTTTTAAGAAAAAAATTTCGAACAATGTTTAAAGTGCTTCGGTTATTCCCTCACATGAAAGCAGTTTTATTGCAATGATTTTAGAATTTGCAAACGATTATATTACCGAACATAGAAATTAATGTTTTTCATACACGCAGAGAAAAAACATGGTGAAACTATGGTAAAAAAAAAACATATTATGTTTCCTGCAATGGCAACCATCAAACTTTTGTTGTTCTTAACAAAACTTTTTTCACGATTGATAATATTTTTTTTTCTATTTAACAATAAAGTGTTAACCTCCCTTCAAACTTCAAATATGGTTGAATGTAACAAAACAATGTTTTAATAAAATAAAGCTACAACTATACATTTAAACATATTATGGTTACCTTAAATATATTATTATCACGGCAACCATATTATGGTTAAATTAATCTATCGAAAAGCTATAACCATATAATGGTTGCCTCCAAACATGTTATGGTAAATATTTAATAATAAACATTTTATATTTAATTTTAAATTTAAAATAATATGATTAGAAAGCAATGACATTCTGGTCGTTTGCATTTTACAATAGTTTCCTAAAATTCTCATTAATTTTATTTTAATTATTGATTAAAATATATGGATTTACGTAAAATAAACTAGTAGAAAAGAATATATGGTATTGAAGGTCGTCACAAGCTTGAATATGGTGAAATAAAACACATATCAGGAATAACAAAATTTAATAAAACTATAAATTACACTTAACAAACAAATTGAAAAATGAATGAAATAAATAACCATAATATGGTTTAATATTTATTTTTGTTAAAGTTCTGGGAAATTTTTGCCATATTCAATTTTGAAGATAATATGGTTAGTTTTGACCATTATTATGGTTAATATTGACCAAAATATGGTTGATTTTGACCATATTATGGTTGATTATGCGAACATTATTGTTGATATTAATTATACTATGGTCATATTTAAACATAATATGGTGACCTGCAAACATAAACATTGTTAAAATCCAACCATAGCATTTTGCTCATAGAATATGGTTACCTCCAACCATATTTTATTTTCTACGTGTACGCAATCAGTAATAAAATTGTTTTTAGCAGAAATGAAAAAATAACTGCTTCCAATTTGGAAAATCATGCCTCTTGTAAGCAGGTTTGTAAGAGGTATTATGCTTCTCTCCTTTACAAAACAGCTTACCAGTAAGCTCCGTTTGTTTATTAAGTAAGCAACAACTTTCTGAAATGTATTCATTAGACTTTAACACTAAAAATTAGAAATTGTCTAAACTAAGACATTTTTATAAAAATTTGCGTATTTTTTCTTTAATGAGTCAATCATTTTATGAGCGTTTTAAATTATCGTAGAGTCTTTAAGTGATAACCATGATAAAATAATGAAGGTGACAGCACTAGGCCAACAAATACAACATTATAACAAAACTGTTGTGCCAAATCATTGATGCCCTTCCCTGAAAGTATGAATATTTAAGGGGTGGGCTTTTAAGGGATGTATGATATTTCACTCCTGGGGGCCAATTCCTGTTTTATAATAATGTGAAGTGAAAAAAATCAATTCATTAATTTTCATTTAAACTTATTTCTCTAGCTTTTCATAAATACATACATACATATATATTTTGGTATTTCTGATTATGATATGAAAATATTGTTTCAATCAATTTGTACCTATGAAACGTTTGTAACAAAATTATCAAAATTTAAAATCAAATTCAAAAAAATAATAAAAAAATTAGAAATAAAAAATTACAAATTTATTTGAAACAAAATTCCAATGTATGTATGTATGTATGTATGAATGTATGTATGTAAATTAGGGTGGCATCGAAATGTATGGAGCAATTTTTTTGTATTAATATTGATGTCTCCCGGGCGGAATATTGTGCCACATGGTCTAAAATTGATGTCGAAAAAATTTCAGCCAAATCGGATAACTTAAACCCGTGCCCCTTTGAGGTCAAAGTTCAAATGATAAAAAAAAAATTTCCATACTTTCAGGCTTGTTAGGGGCTTACTCCAAAAAATTTTCAAATATTTTTTTTTTTTTAGTTTTGACAAGCATACATTAAAGATAATTTGTCGCTCTTAATAATAGGTTTTTTTTAACATTTTCTGTAACGTCGTAATTTTGTTTTTTAATAGGGCCAAAAACTAAATTTTTGCAGCTTTTGGCCCCAATTTAGAACAAATTTTTAAAAAAAATTTTAAAAACCTGGTATTAAGAGCAACAAAAAATCTTTAATGTGTGCTTATCAAAACTAAAAAAAAATTTTTTTTGAAAATTTTTTAGAGTAAGCCCTTAACAAGCCTCACATTTTTTTTCAGAGTCACTTTTGAAACTGAAAACCTTGTCCGATCAAAAAAAAAGCTAATAAAGCTAACTAATATTAAAAAATAAAAAAAAAAATCGAAAAAAAAAATTTTTGCTTGTATGGAAATTTTTTTTTTTATCATTTGAACTTTGACCTCAAAGGGGCACGGGTTAAAGTTATCCGATTTGGCTGAAATTTTTTCCACATCAGTTTTAGACCATGTTGCACAATATTCCGCCCGGGAGATGTGGAAAATCCAAAGTTGAAATTTAGCTGCCACCCTAATGTATATCCTGTTTGTTTTTAAATATCTTTTGTTTGCTTCCTTAGAATAGCTTATTGTTCACGTTTTAGGAGGTTTCTATTTTCAATACAGCAAGTCCTTTTCTTTCATATAAAGAAGTTTTTTGAGATAAGTACCAAGCATTTTATTTTTCGTCTTGTACTAGTGTCAACGTCCGTCAAAAGTGACTGCTCAATATTGCTATTGGTATTTTGTGATAGGACTAAATTGAGTTTAAATCCTTCTTGTGGCGTTTTATTACTACCTCTATTTTCGGCATTTTAGCAATCTTTGCTTTTAAATGAGATATTGCTTTATTGCGCGTATGAAGAGATAATTTGGTAAAGAACAGCAAAAATAGCAATGTAAAGTATGTATTTTGATTTGAGCGCCAATTCTCGTAAACGGCTTCAATATTCTTTAGGCGCTGCTCAATTGTGTATCTCTCCGTGGTTGAATGTTTTAAACACTGCAAAAAAGTAATGTCAAATTAAGTTGGGTAAACAACTTGAATTTAAGGTATGCCCCAAAATTACCATCGTCCATTGTGGTTAGACCACTATTTAGTTTTTTTCAATGAGAGTAACAATGCTCACCGGGTTAAATAAGTTAAAGATAAGTACTTTTATTACTTTTATTAAAAAAATACCATTATTATTACAAACAAAAGTCCGCTTATATTTTATCTTTTGAATATTATCTGTTAATTAACAACCAAGTGGAAAGAATATATCTGACCTAAGATTTGCATTTGTTTAAGTTTTAATTTTCCATCCACTAAAGTTTCAAAAGAGTTGTCTACTGCTGTTGTATTTTAACTTCAGTTCCTTCTATGAGAGCACAAGGTTAGCAAAAGTTATTCCTAATTAAAACACCAATTTAGTGTAAAATATACGAGACTGTCAGAACTTTTGTTTAAAGGCTATTTGAATTTTTCTTTTGTTATATATGTATACAGCTTAATATTTAAATGTGTTGCCAAAAACAAGTGGCTGCAATTATTTCTGTTTGTCCTTGTTCACGGACTTTTCTTTGCAAACTTTATTCACTTTGTTTATGCAGCTTAAAATATTTTGATGTGTACTTCTTTTGCATCTGTTCGAAAAGTGTTAATTTTGTATGATATTTTTGTAATTTGTTCGCTAAAAGATAGAAGTTAATTATTTATAGGAATTAGCATAATTATTAATTATAAATGTTTATGTTTTGAATGAAAAATAAACTTAAGCAGAAAGAGTTGTTTAAGAGAAGTTTTTATTATTATGTTTTCAATTGTAAGAAAGAAATGGGTTGGGTTTTGTAACTAAAGAAAAAAAGCGACTTGATTACTAATAACCAGAAAAACCATAAATATGTAATTGCATGTTTTTCCTTGTGCAATAAATGATGAATGAATAAATGCAGAAGCAATATATTTATCCGTTTAAGAGCTTTTAATGAATTTTTGCATTGATTTGTTAGTGCATATTTTACCGTTTGCAGCATATTTTTGCATAATTTAGTTAAAATAGTCTTTTGCAGCATTTTTTAAGTTTTACGCGCATTTTTTGCCTTTTTGAGGCATATTTTAATACATATTTTAATCCATGTCAACTCTACCAAGAGTGGGACCCGACCCCTTTCGATTTTAATAAAATTTGCCTACGGATACAAATTGGTAAAAAAATGGGCTAAAAAATGGCTAAAACTATTTTAAATAAAAGAACTTTGAAATTCAATTACAAAACAGAAATAATTAATTTAAAGTTGTAAGCGATGAAATTGTAAGTTAAGATCATTTTGTTAAATTTTTTGATTTATATTTTAAAAATTAAAACATCGATAAATTCGATTGTTCATCTCATAGGAATCACTCGTGCCTATTAGTTTTAAATAATTTGAAGGTAAATCATAATCACGACAACATTTACCCAACAACTTTTGAGTCCAGATCTACAAGAAAAAACAAGTAATAAAGTAAAGCCGGTCAACCCCGACTATATAATACACTACACCACATTCGAAACTATGTGCCAAATGTTAGCAAATAATCTCCAAAAATTGCGACCTGTACTTTGCGCACAAGGTTTACATGGGCAGCCAGCCAGACAAACATCGGTTATTCGACTCAGAAAGTAATTCTGAGTATATTGGTATACGTAAAAGTGGGCTTCCCAATAAAAAATGGGGCTTACTGGTAAGCAGGTTTTTAAGGGATTCCCCCTTACAAGAGGCATGCTTTTTATATGGCGAATTCCCACTTGGAAGCACTCCTCTTTTGTAAAATCACTGCGTTTTTTCAGGGCTTACATTATTCCGTGAAGGAATTGCTTCCAAAAACCGCAACTTTGATATCATTGATTAATTGCTTCTATACTGTATACAAGAAGCGCTTCTTTCATGTCTCTATTAATATAGCGATTTCATACCTTACCCAATGATATTACTGTGTTGGCTTTTTGGAAGCATTTTATTCATGCCTCTTATATAAGCTATGAAAACATTACTATTTTTTTAGTTTTGTACATTTTATTTGTATTACCAAAATAAACTTAAAAAATAAACTTACAGGTATGTGATGGAAATCGATTTCAAAAACGAAACGATTTGAAACCGAAAATATCGTTTTCAGTATCTTTTAAATGGATTTTAAATACATATTCCTTTTATGTTTAGTCTTTATTCTTTTAAATCTTATATTATATACGTTAACTGAACTGTATTCTGAACGAAAATTTAAGACTATAATTCAGAAATGGATTTCAAAATCCCTCGAAATTCATCACACCTTTTAAAAACGTTCGTTTTGAAATCGATTGATTTTCATCACATACCTGTTAAATTACATCCATTGTAAATAGGAAACATTGTGATATGATATTTAATACTAAACTGAAATATAATTGGGGTATTCACAAGGGTGTTTTGAGCGCCCTCGCTACTCAAAAACAATTTGCTGACTGATTTCGTAATAAAAAAGAAGTAATTTTAAGCATCTGTTGTTTTCGGCAACATGTCGGAAATAATCGTAAACACATTTTGAAATCATTGCAATACAACGTGCTTCCATGTAAGGGATTAACAGAAGCACTTGGAACTTTGGTCGTACATTTTGTCTCTTTAATAATCATTTCAAATATTCCCTTACAACCTGCTTACTTATAAGGGATTATGCGAAGCTATTAAATAATTTTCATTTACTTATATTAAAAATTGACTTTAATGGTTATCGCTACCCTGTTGCTTCTAAGTAGTATGTAATAGCCAGCATATATCAGCGCTCTTGTACTTTTCTTGCTTCCGAAAACCTTAAAATTTTTTACTGGGCTTAGTACCAATATTTTAAGGTGTTACAAATATCAGCACAAACGCACAGTACCCTCTCCACTATTGTGGTGTTGGTAAAAATATGTATGTTATTGTTGTGGTAAAAATATGTACCTTATTGATAAAACCGAATTAACGGTTGCTAAGTGTAACTTATTTTTCATATTATTTTTAACGATGTTTACTTGGGTACTTCTTCAGCATTATACCATGGAAGTGAAACCAATTTTATAGCCAATTCTGAAATTTCTAAAAAAAATTTTGTTGCCGACTGCATCTATTTATTGAAATACTTGCAACCAGAAAGAAACACCGATGTTTGTGTTGATACATTTTATAAATTTAATATTGGAATACTGTTCCTTTATTTTGAATGATGTTTCATCATCATAATTTAAAGCGATTTTTAACATTTGTAAAAGTTGTGATTTAAATTTAAGGCGTTTTAATTGTTAAAAATGTTTATTTTACATTTATAAATTTTTATAATAAAATAAAAATTAATGTTTTAAAACAAAAACGGTAAAATAAATGCATGGTTAAACAAGTTGAAAAATGGCTAATGGCTTAACTAAATAGGGTGAAAATGGCTAAATGTAACCACTAAATGGCTAAATTGGCAACGCTGTTCTACAGTATCGTGAGTCTTTAGACTTTGGGACAGTTGCATATTTCAAATACAAAAAATTGATATTTCCAATCAAGATAAACAATAGGTGATAAATACTGTACGGCAAAACTGCGCAGTATTGTAAGGGCGATTGTTACTTGTTATATGACCCACTTTTAAATCACCAATTATCTGGCGGGAGCCCCGTTATCATCCTGAAGCTTGTTATTTTTGGTACTATTTGGCTTTTCTAAAATCTTTGGAAAATGTTTCCTAATGAGCTGTATTTTTAGATTAGTCCTAAGAACTTTGAAAAATCCAATTGCTTCTCCCCATTTTTGACTTTTCTAAAATCTTTGGAAATTGTTTCCTGTTGAGCTGGCTACACGGAAAAGGTTATAGTGTACTTGTGTCGACGTCACACAAGCAGAATTTTTATTTCTTTGCACGCGTACATGGGATTTGTAAAAGTGCCTTTCACTGCTATAGCGCGATGTCCCTTGGTCACTGAAATCTTAAAGTGACTCACATTATCCACACTTGCACACAATGGCCTTGTAATCCTACAATCAGTGTACGCGGACCATTGTTAGGGGGCAACAAACTGCAACATCGAACGGAGATATTCATTTAACTTGATGACGCACAGTGTATATGAATATGTATATATATGTACATAATATGATCAAATTGTCATCAGGTGATATGTCAACAATAGGATGACACATCGCCAACACAGAAATGACGAATAGGAGTCAATTTAATTAAAAAATGTTATAAGTGGGATGACTTTGGAGAAAGGCATCATTAGAATTAATTTAATGACAAAGAGCGATTGACTTAAGGCAACGTGAGAGAATATTATTATTTACCTATTCGGCAGCAATATTTTCACTGGTGTTCTTAGTAGAGCAATGATTTTTTTCGCGACCACACACATTTTAAATAAAGAAACTGTTTGCAAATTCCGTCCAGAACACTATTACGTATTTACTATTATTTGTTGGAACATTTTCTTGAAATTGTTGCTGAAGTTCTAGTTAACTAATTTTTTTAAAAAAAACTTTAGTGACATTTTAATTTATAAAGTGAAAGGAAAACATATGAAATACTTTTGGAAGAAAATATATAGAATTAAAATCGAAATTGTTGCTCTGATTGTGAACAAAGCTTAAAGAATCCAAATTTAGTTTAAAGGTGATTATCCTTTTTGACTATGATTTTGCTGTATCAAAATGTATGAACAAACGTACGTGTGACTTAAACACTTTGGTTTTGATTATATTAAAACTATATGTAAAATTATGCTTTAAATTCTATCTGCCGTATTCATAAAAAATTTAAATGGATTTGAATGGTATTTTAAGAAAAATTTTTATGAAAAGTTTGCCTTAATACACATTTAAAATTTATTTTATTTTTTATGAATAAAGCAGAATAAAAAAATTAAACAATTTCATTAAACATCATAAGCTTAATATAATTTTTGTAATCTTAATAAACGTAAAAAAGGGTACCAGCAAATTTTAAGAGTTAAGTAGATCTTAATATATGCTTTTTCACTTATAGCAACTAAGAAAAAAAAATGGGAAAGTATTAAAAGATGTTGAATAAAACTATACCACACCTACTTAACTGAAGGAGTAGAAAATAAGATTGATAAAGAAGATAAATATAATTTTTCAAGTTAATATTGTGACCTTAATTCTGCTGCTAAAACATAAAGGAAAATGTAGAAGGAACTCTTGCCATTTTAATGCCAAGTATACGAGTGCACTAGAAAAACAAAAAATAAATATAAAATTCTTTCATTGTTTAATTTTTTTTTACTTTTTTACTCTTGTTTGTTTTTTAATTTTATTCGTATTATTATTGAAGTAGTAATTTTTGCCTGTCAAAGTGTTAAATTCAAATAAAAATGTTGGAATACACACTCCCTGTTTACACTTGTAATTGTTCGAGCAAAAAGTTAGACTTTTAAGCAGACGTTTAGTTATATTTCGTGTTATTAAAATTTAATTAGAAATTTTTATTTAAATAAAACAAATATCATTATAATCATCATTATCACTTATATTAAATTATATCAAAATAAACTTTAGTGGCGCATTTTCCTTGTACGATAAGAGTCATCATGTTCAAATTTTGCCACATAAATTATGTTCTTATTTTTGGCTTACAATTCAGTTTTCAATTCACCTTTTACTTAAATAGACGAATTTTATTTATTTTGCACTAAAAGGAAAATTAAAACAAAATTAGCTTTCTTACTAAAATACAAACTAAAAAAGAAGTCCTGAATCATTACAACCCATAAAGAATTTTTAGGTTAAACACAGCGTGTTCTTAATGAAATACTTATGTGTGGTAGGAAGATATCTTTAATAATAAAGATTGCTTTATTAAATTGCATCTTGTATCCCATTTATAAAATGTGAAAGTATAATTAAATTGTGTATTAAATTGATTTAAGCTAAATTAACGTTGTGTGGACTTTCATTTTTTTTAAGCTTTCGTACACGACCATTTTCAATATTTTATGGTCTTTGTACTTACGATTTATCAAAGCTAAATTGAATTCCCCTAACCAATTAATTATAAGCTGGTTTGACCCATTTTTCCGTATCAAACTAATTGTTTTCGAAGAAAGTGTTAAAGTAAAATTGCTTTTGCTAAATTTATTACACATTGATGTATTCAGGGGAATATTTTTTTACACATTCAAACTTACTTTGTGTATTGAAAATTTTTAGTGCGGCCAAATCGTAAATAATGCTTGCATCTACACAAACCTAAACAAAATATATATCTGTGGTATTTTGACAAAACATCTTAAGTCAAGATAAGATAGCAAAGAAGTTTTTAAAAAAAGCTCGGTGAAGCAATAACTTTTAGTAAATCTATAAATAAAAAGAAGTATACACGTTGATGTCACCTCTTAATGCGAAAACGGGTCGACCGATTACTTTGGAAATAGTCTGGGGTCTAATCACCGCATTCGATACTATCGTATCGAATAAACTTTCGAATGTTTTTGCATACGATAGACACTGACGTATCGAATGAAAACTCGAGAAATGTAATGTCGAGTTACTCGATATCGAATGCTATTATTTCAAATTCAATAAATTTCATTCTTTATCGAGATTCATGATACCAAAATAAATAATTTCGATCAATTTTGATCGATATCGTATGCGGTGATTAGACCCCTGTAGATGGTTTACGTGAAGTTTGCAGAAAATCGGCCCAGTGTTTCCGGAGATATGGCATTTAGATTTTCCTATATATTTTTGCCATACAATTATCAACAAAAAGGGGTTTCATTTCCCATATTATAATTTTTTAATGTCGCTTGAAAAGATAACAAACCATGCATCGTAATGTCTTATGTGTACAAAGACATTCGGAATAGATCTAAACATATATTTTATATCGCTGAAGGGAATAAAATAGGGCAAACGGGTAAAAGTTCCCCTTAAAATATCTTCTTAGCTAATCAACCGATTTTCTTGAAATTTTGCAGGCAAATAGTGTAAAATCTGCAAGGAACTATATCCTATAATTCTTATTATTTAGGGCGTGTAATAGGTCAAGAGGGGTAAACGCTCTCCCTACGTATATCTTCTTAACTAATCAACCGGTTTTCTTTAAACTTGGCATGCAGACAAAAGGGGTAAAATGGGTAAAACCTCCCTCTACCCATCTTCTTAATGAATGATCCGATGATAGTTTCAATTCTCGAAGGAAATAAAGGCTAACCATTTTAAAATGGTTAAAGCACCCCCTCCGACACCTTCTTAATTAATTAACCGATTCTTTTGAAAAGTTTTTTTTTGACAAATTTTTTTCTCCTGTTATTCTTCTTTGGCTATGCTATTTTACACGATTGATCATTAAACGTTATCGAAGCTACCATTTTGAATGGTAAATTCCGAAAAATTCGCGTCGGCAAGCCATCGAGTTTATCTGTGTTGGCTAAAGACGGACTGACAAAAATAAAAATTGATTGTCTCTGTTTTATTTTAATACTTCAGTATAAAAAATACATCACTTTTTTATGTTTTACTTTTGAATATGTAACGAACAGAAATAAATAAATAAATAGCTATTGTTTTTTTGCCTGCGCCGATCATGGTATAAAGCAGGGTTTAAAAATTAGTAAATAGTTTTTTTTCTACATATCAAAAACCGCAGTAAATATTCAAAACTAAAATATTTAAAGGTATTCATATTGCAAAAATATTCTCAATTTACTAAAACCCTCGTAGTAATATTAAAAAATATTTAACCAGTGGTTATTTAATAAAATAACAATGCGCAAAATATTAAATATTTCGCCATACAAATATATTTTCTATGGAAATATTCCAATATTTTTAGTCACCGTAAATATTAAATATTGTGTGTCTTCAATATTAATATATTACTGCCACACATCACAAACTGCCCAAGTGTATGCAAAATGTACGAATATAAATAACATAACAAAACAAAATATGCCGTCTTGTTGATCATCGACTGCCAAAATATGCGACACAAAATATGCGACTATTACACACGACATATTTAAATATTTCACAATATGAAGAACAAAATATTTTTGTGTGTGTACATACAAAAAAGGTTTAAAAAAGGAATGATTTAAAATAAGAAATTCTTTGTATGATGTGTTGGTAGATTAAAATATAATTGTTTAATGGTTTTTTTATTTATTGAAAAAAGGTAAATTATGATTGAAAGGTGAGTTTTATAATTTAAATGCACAAATAAAAAAAGGATTGAAAAATCAACTAATGTTTTAAGAAAACATATGCATACATATGTAGTTAGTATTTATAAAAATATTTATAAAGAGCAATTAAAAGAATATAGGGAGTGATATGTCAAAGACAAAATTAAATTAATTGTTTGGACTAGTTGTTCAAAAATAAAGTAAAGGTACAAAAGTGCGTTTTTGTTTTGAGAAATTTGTTAACAACAGTCAAATTTACTTTTATAAGGGGAAACATTTTTATGCATGGGTGTGTAGATAATAGTTTTATGACCTATGCATTTTGTTTTTAGCTTGGCTCATTTAATTGTTGATGATAATGGATGAATTCAAAATAGAACAACCAATCGCGATATTGTAATAGAAGCTCAAAAAATAGGATGTAGTGGGAATGTAGGTAGGAAGCTGCTTATATGATCTGTTAGAGAAAATAACATTGGAAGTAGTGATCACTGATCCGTTGCAAAGGCTATGCATATACATATGTATGTATGTATGTACATATGTATGTCTATATGTACATATAAGTAATTGTTAGCGACAAAGAAAACTTCGAAAATTGATATTGTGTATTGCGTTATACAAGTTGATTTAAAAAAAAAACATTTTTATGACTTTTCTTGTTTTTTATAAGTATGTAATTTGGAAAAGAAATGTTTTTCAGAGTATTGCTGTTTTTTTTTTTATTTGTACCTATCATAAATATTTTTTTAGGTAAAACATTTTTGTTTGCTATATGCTCTTGCGTAGACATTAAAGAAACCCAAATTTTCATGCAAGTAGCAATCCTTTTTTAAGTAATTTTTTTGCTTATTTCATGCACTTATGACCTTTTCATTTGTTGTTGCTTATACATATAAAAAACATATGCAACAACACCGTGTGATTTCATAGACACAAACGTATGCAAATTTATGATCTTTGCTTCTTTTATTTTAACTGAAAATAAAGGGTTATTTATTTTTTCACTTGTTTGTTTACAATATGAATAGGTATATAGAAGTATGAATAATTATGACGCCAACATTTACGCAGAAAGAGAATTGTACACACCATCTGTATGCATGAAGATCCTTTTTAATAGGAATTGTTTAATTGTGCTTTATAAAATTAATAATATAATAGGAGAATATAGAACTGCGCACATAAATGTAATCAAATTATTATTAAATAAAACTGAGCCTGAGCATATCCTGTCTGTAGTTATTAAGCGAAACGTTTGTTTTATAAGAAACCTATTTTTACCTACATACAATTCACAAAGTGTTGTTGAAATTAATTCTTTTTTAGAAAAGACTGTGCAACAGTATGACAGTATATAACAGTACTGTAGATATAAAGCTATACATTTGTGGTACAATAAAATAAATAAAACATATAAATAGGTATTAATAAATATTTTAATCATTCATTCATTTTATTTGTATGATATTATTTACATTATTTGTTTCATGTTATCTATATACAAAGAGTTCAATATACCAATTCTATATGTGCGAGTTCATGGAGTCTATTTGTAGAGAAATGCCAAGGAAGATTATAAATCATCTTCAGTAATTTATTTTGAGAGACTTGAAGCTTTTTAATATGACATTTGGCACTAATTGCCCAAACAGGAGCTGCGTAAAACATAATTCCATGAAAAATTGTTTTAAGCATAATATGTTTGTTTACTATATTCAACCTTGAATTTCGGTTTATAAAAGGATACAGCATGCGGATGAGAACATTTATCTTATTTAAAATATAAGGTATGTGATCCCTAAATTTCATCTTAGGATCTAGTATGACACCTAAATACCTAACCTTTTGTTCCCATTGAATTGAATGGTTGTTTATAATAATTGTTACTTGTGCGATGTAACAAGGTTTCCTTTTCCTTGTGAAAAATATTGCCTGTGTTTGTGCGCTATTTAACAGTATTTTCCATTTATTAAAATAAGTTAAACCCTCATGTTAGGCGTTTTGCAAATTTGTTATAATATCTGCCGCAAACATATCGGAGCAAACGATTGCAGTATCATCTGCAAAAATTGACATTGTGCAATAATCAAGTTGGGGAAAATCATATGTATACAAATTATAAAGTATCGGGGAAAGACAAGAGCCCTGTGGACAGCCGGCTGGGACACTATAACTTTATACTCTAAGACTACGGAGAGAGAGAAAATCCTGAATAATTTTGACAATATTTACGGGGAAGTTGAAACAAAGCAACATAAAGACTAAACCGATGTGCCACACTGAATCGAATGCAGCTTTGACATCCAGCAATATCATTCCGGTTGATCTTTGGTTCGCAAAATTAGAGTTGACTAAATTCCTTATTCCTACTAACGGTCGTGTTGTATTATGTTGACTACGAAAGCCAAATTGGTGAGCAGGTATTATATTGTTTGTTTCAATAAAATTGGTTAATTTTTCTTTAAAAACTTTTTCAAGAATTTTGCTGATGGATGACAAAAGGCTTATAGGTCGGTATGAGGAGGGCCAGTCAGGTGGTTTGTTTGGCTTCTTAATTGCGATAACCTTAGATTCTTTAAACTCACGAGGAAAGTACCAAAGTTTTAAACATGAATTTATTATAATTGTTAGGTATTTAATACCCTTTATGGGGAGGGCTTTTAAACACTCATTATTGATACCGTCAATACCTGGTGATTTTTTTGGTTTTAACTTCCTTATAATACAAGAAATGTATGAAGTTTTTGTGAAGGTATGATTTGACAAGCTTATAGTTGATGACTGAAAGGATTGTAGAGTATTATTAACCAGGGATATCGTTTCAGAATCGCCAATATTAACTGAGACTTCATGGTTTGAAGCAAACGTTTGGGCAAGTACATCACATTTTTCCTGATTTGTTGTGTTGTAAGAATTATCCTGTTTCAGAATCGGAATGTTTCTACTTTTTCTCCTTAAAATTTTTGTGAGGTTCCAAAATGGCTGAGAGCCAATATCAAGGGTAGAAAGAAGGCGTTCCCACTCTTTGTTTCTAAATATATCTAGCTCTTCTCTAATAATTTCGCTAAGCAGTTTCAAATTATAAAAATCTTCCAGTTCTCTAAAACGCTGCCAGTTCCGGCGGGTACTACTTAGTTGAATTACATTTTTCACATAAAGATGTATTGATTTTCTTTGTATAGAGGCTAATTTTCTCGGAACACTAGCATCAATTCCTTCATTTTAATTAAGTAAACTATCATATAATCTATATGATCCTTAGTTACAACACAGAAAAAAATTACGACAAATCAATTGTCATATTGAATACCATTTCCGTCAATACAATTAACTTTTTCATTGAAAAGGCACCAACAACTGAATTTGTAAATACAAAAAACTATTTTGTTAATGAAAATTGTTAAAATTCAACAAATATTTTTAACAATGAGTTTGTAATATTGAATAAAATATTTATTAACAATTAAATATAAATTTTTATTACTAAATTGTCATATTAACAAAATACTTTGTTACTAACTAAATTAAAATTAAAGGTTCATTTAAAAGTTGTTTTTATTAACGTTTTAATAAAATTCATAAAAAATTACATCACAAAAACCATTATAACTCATTAAGGAACAAACATAGTCCTGCATGCGAGTTTCTGACATCAACACAAAACGGAATCTTGCAATCATTAATTTAAAATTTATTTATGAATAATTAAATAATATAGATTGGTAAAATTTCAGAACAACCGCCACATCGTTCATTCTTTTAAAGATTTAAAATGAAAAAAAAGAATTTTTTTTTATGGTTTTTCTTTTTGACACAAAATATTTTTTCTATGATATACACATTTATTTTCTAAAAAAAAACAAATTGTAAATATGACAATTTACAAACATGTTAATTAAAGAAATTGTTAAAATTATTAAAAAGATTTAACAAATTTTCTTTAATTACTTAATAACTTTTGTTATTTTTTTCTGTGAATATCACTCGCATTTTATTTATTTATTTCAGTCTATGGAAAACAAAATTTCTTACAGACCATGCAACTAGCTTACATAGAAAAATATATTACATAGTAAAAAATAGTTAATAATTAGTATACATATGTATATACATATGTATGTATATATTAAATTTATAAAATACTAAAAAGAATTAACTTAAAGCCATCTTTTGATGTGCAAAATTCTATATGCGAATAAGATTTTTTTTGAAGGCATAAATTATTAATATTAAAAAAATGCTCTCGTTAAAGTGCCATTAAGAGCATAATTAGTACGACGAACTGGAACTTTAAATGTATCAATTTTCCTCAAGTTTCTAGCTGGTATATTGAATGGCATTTAAGATAACAATTCAGGACAATCAACCCTTGAATTAATTATATCATAAATGAATAGGATAGACTGTAATTTTACGGTATTATAAAGTTCTCAAACTAATAAGGAGGCATTTAGACTCATAAGGAGCAAATTGGAACTGAGTATATGAGCGTTAGCATATTTAATAAACACACGTTGTACTCTCTCAACACGGGAAATGTGAATAGAAATATATGGACTCCAGATAACTGAAGCATATTCTAACTTTGATCTAACAAACGATGTATAAATATGTTTAAATGTGTATGGGTCATGAAACTCAGAACAATTCCTTTTTAAAAAAGCTAAAGTTTTATAAACTTTAGGATTAATATACTCAATATGAGGAACGAAAGACATGGATGAATCAAAGACAACACCCAAATTATGTTTGGAGACGACATTTTTTAGATTAACACCATTAAGTTTAAAATCGCTCTTAATAGTACTAAATTTTCTATAAAACGAAATATGAAAGCATTTTTCAAAGTTTAATTTAAGCTTATTAAGTTTACACCATCCAACTAGCTTATTTAAATCACTCTGTAAATTACATACATCAGCCGCCGAATCAACCCTCAGGAAAATTTTCAGATCATCAGCATACAAAAGAAATTTAGATTTTTTGAAACAAGAAATTATATCATTTGCATTTGGTAGGGTAATATGTCTATTAATATATCTCGAAAAAGTTTTCTAATTTGCTTTACTAAAATCTAACTTAGATATAGATAAAGCATTTACGTTTGCATTTATAATTATCCTAACAGGAAAATGATCGGAACTTAAGTCATTAACAACAATTGCCGGTAATATCGTTTCCAATGTGTTCGTTAAAAAAAAATCAAGGGTAGAACCCTCTAATATGCTGTCTTACTGTTGCACAGTCTTTTCTAAAAAAGAATTAATATCAACAACACTTTGTGAATTGTATGTAGGTAAAAATAGGTTTCTTATAAAACAAACGTTTCGCTTAATAACTACAGACAGGATATGCTCAGGCTCAGTTTTATTTAATAATAATTTGATTACATTTATGTGCGCAGTTCTATATTCTCCTATTATATTATTAATTTTATAAAGCACAATTAAACAATTCCTATTAAAAAGGATCTTCATGCATACAGATGGTGTGTACAATTCTCTTTCTGCGTAAATGTTGGCGTCATAATTATTCATACTTCTATATACCTATTCATATTGTAAACAAACAAGTGAAAAAATAAATAACCCTTTATTTTCAGTTAAAATAAAAGAAGCAAAGATCATAAATTTGCATACGTTTGTGTCTATGAAATCACACGGTGTTGTTGCATATGTTTTTTATATGTATAAGCAACAACAAATGAAAAGGTCATAAGTGCATGAAATAAGCAAAAAAATTACTTAAAAAAGGATTGCTACTTGCATGAAAATTTGGGTTTCTTTAATGTCTACGCAAGAGCATATAGCAAACAAAAATGTTTTACCTAAAAAAATATTTATGATAGGTACAAATAAAAAAAAAAACAGCAATACTCTGAAAAACATTTCTTTTCCAAATTACATACTTATAAAAAACAAGAAAAGTCATAAAAATGTTTTTTTTTTAAATCAACTTGTATAACGCAATACACAATATCAATTTTCGAAGTTTTCTTTGTCGCTAACAATTACTTATATGTACATATAGACATACATATGTACATACATACATACATATGTATATGCATAGCCTTTGCAACGGATCAGTGATCACTACTTCCAATGTTATTTTCTCTAACAGATCATATAAGCAGCTTCCTACCTACATTCCCACTACATCCTATTTTTTGAGCTTCTATTACAATATCGCGATTGGTTGTTCTATTTTGAATTCATCCATTATCATCAACAATTAAATGAGCCAAGCTAAAAACAAAATGCATAGGTCATAAAACTATTATCTACACACCCATGCATAAAAATGTTTCCCCTTATAAAAGTAAATTTGACTGTTGTTAACAAATTTCTCAAAACAAAAACGCACTTTTGTACCTTTACTTTATTTTTGAACAACTAGTCCAAACAATTAATTTAATTTTGTCTTTGACATATCACTCCCTATATTCTTTTAATTGCTCTTTATAAATATTTTTATAAATACTAACTACATATGTATGCATATGTTTTCTTAAAACATTAGTTGATTTTTCAATCCTTTTTTTATTTGTGCATTTAAATTATAAAACTCACCTTTCAATCATAATTTACCTTTTTTCAATAAATAAAAAAACCATTAAACAATTATATTTTAATCTACCAACACATCATACAAAGAATTTCTTATTTTAAATCATTCCTTTTTTAAACCTTTTTTGTATGTACACACACAAAAATATTTTGTTCTTCATATTGTGAAATATTTAAATATGTCGTGTGTAATAGTCGCATATTTTGTGTCGCATATTTTGGCAGTCGATGATCAACAAGACGGCATATTTTGTTTTGTTATGTTATTTATATTCGTACATTTTGCATACACTTGGGCAGTTTGTGATGTGTGGCAGTAATATATTAATATTGAAGACACACAATATTTAATATTTACGGTGACTAAAAATATTGGAATACTAGCTGACCCGACAGACGTTGTTCTGTCCCAATTAGAAAAAATTTTTGTGTTCGATTTTTAAAATCCGTTAAAAAAAGGAAAAAAGTATTTTAAATTAAAATTTTATTCATATACACAGAAAAAATTATCCACAAAATATTTTCAAATAAACTGTTGTTTTAAATTGTTCTTTACTATCTATAAATATTTTGTTTTAAGCAGTAATTGATCATTTTCAACGCATCATTGTTGGAAATTAAAATATGCTTGCTGCTTGTGCATTATAATTCGTAAAAATTAAATATATTTGTTTTGGTAAATATTTATATTTACAAAAAATTTTTTGGATAAAATATTGGAAAATGTTTTACTGAATTTACGAATTTCTTCATAGGACCTAAATTAAACAAAAATTTGTTTGATTGTGCGAATTTCTTTACTGAAATCGATTTTCAGTTTTTTCTGTGTAGATTTGGGGTATGTTTGATTTACATTTGATTTGAAAATACATATGTATGTGCTGTGAATCTTATAGTATTCTTTTTACATTTTAATTGATAGATCAATATTCAGGTAACCAGCAAAAAAAAAATAAAACTTATTCGATTGCTTTGCAAGGATATGTTCATTGCAATGCTTTGTGATATACGACATTTTTTGTTTGGTTGTCTGGTGCGTAAACAAATAATGCTAATGGACTTCCGACGCGGGAACAGGCGACATATAATTGACCATGCGAGAAGCATGGATTCTCAAGGTTAATGCCGCAAACACGCAATGACTGCCCTTGAGATTGATTGTCATTGCATATGCAAGCCTTACTGGAAACTGCAAACGCTTAAAATCGAATGGCATGTCGGTTGGAATCATTGGGATCCGAGGTATCAAAACATTTTCTCCTTTGTACTTTCCTTTAAGTATTGTTGCTTCGATGACGTTATTCATCAATTTTTTTATCGTAAGTCGGGTGCCATTACAAAGACGTGGTTGGTTTATATTTCGTAACATTATGATTACCGATCCAACTTTTAGTCGGAGAATATGAGGCGGTAATCCGGGTAATTCCAGGGAGCTTAAAAATTCGATTGGATAGTTGACGACATCGTTCTGAGAAGAAACGGAATCCACCGATTTGTACATCTTCAATTCGCCAGCGATTTCACTTTGAATCTTAAAATTCAATTCGTCGACATCAACGTTTTTCGCAGCCAATATAGCACGTTCGCTCAACCAATCATGATTTCTCTAATTTTGTGTAATGTTTGGAAACACCTTTCGGATGAGTTCGGACTTTGATTCGGTGAGCTGGCAGAAATCGACGGGAAATTGAATACAGCCGGTCGAAATATCCACCGGGATTTTGCCGTTTCCTATGTCCAGCAATTGTTTGGAAAATACGTCTCGAGATTGATCGTTCTGCAGCTCGACACGCATGTTCAGAGTCAGTTTGAGTTTCCTGACGTATTTCCACAAAGCAGACGACTTCAAACATGCATTAAGTTCATCGGCTGGCGTTGATCGTGGTATCACTGGCAGCGTTTGCCGAAAATCACCTGCCAACAGAATCATCGCACCTCCAAATCGGCTTTGATTGTTTCGTAAATCTTGCAACGTTTTGTCTAATGCCTCCAAAGATTTTTTATGCGCCATTGTACATTCATCCCAAACGATCAGTTTGCTTTGCTGCAAAACTTTGGCCATCGAACTGTTCTTCGATATGTTGCATGTTGGATTTTCATTGGTTTGCATATTTAATGGCAACTTTAGTGCTGAATGAGCAGTTCGACCGCCTTCTAACAACGTAGATGCAATTCCTGACGAAGCGAGTGCAAGTGCAATATCATTCTGCGAGCGTATCGTTGCCAAAATTAACGCGAGGCGTGGCAAATTTTTTTTTCGATGAAAACTTAAAATGGGTTACTACTAACATTTGAAAGAAAAATTAGTCAAATCGAGGGAGCCGTTTTCTGATTTTAGAAAAATCGGACAAAGTGGGCGTGGCAAAATTTTTTTTCCGTAAAACCTAAGTTGGACCATGGCGATCACGTTAAAGAAAAAATCGTCCAAATCGGTCGAGCCATCCTCAAGTTATGTGCTTAATAGAAAAAGTGGGCGTAAAAGTAGGCGTGGTAAATTTTTCATTCGATGGAAACTTAAAATGCATTGATACGAACATTTGAAAGAAAAATTAGTCAAATCGATGGAGCCGTTTTCTGATTTTAGAAAAATCGGACAAAGTGGGCGTGAAAGTGGGCGTGGCAAAATTTTCTTTCCGTAAAAACCTAAGTTGGACCATGACGATCATTAGAAAAAAAAAACTGTCCAAATCGGTCCAGCCGTTCTCAACTGATGCAATTACCAACGAACAACATTGATTTTTATTTATATAGATAGATTTCCATAGAAAATATATTTGTATGGCGAAATATTTAATATTTGCGCATTGCAATATTAAAAAGTTGCTACGGGTTAAATATTTTTGAGTAATACTATAAATTATATTAATACAGCGATGCATTTAAATATATGACGGTAGTTAAATATTTTATATTTTTAGGTTGTCTGTTAGCTTGTGGTTAAAGATATGCATATTTATGACTAATATATTAGTATTTTTAAACCCTGGTATAAAGAGCTTTATTCCTCTTTCTTAAACAAGAGATAATTATATGGCAAAACAACGTTTGCAGGGACAGCTAGTAATAATATTAAACAAAATTAAAGAAAAATATCGTTTATAATACAAAATTTTAAAAACGTTAACAAAAATGTTTTTCGAATAAAAATTCGTATGATTAACAGCATATTTTTCAACTTTTTAAATTCGACTTAAGATGTTTTGTCAAAATGCCCCAGATATGTACTATTAAAGTTAAAATATTAAAAAAAAGCTTTAAAAATTTAATTAGTCTAAAGTGCTGATTTAAAACAGAAACCGAATTCGCAATGACGAAATCGGGTCATGTGACACGAGTGAAAAGTTAGGGTATATTGTGTTTGCAATGCCGTGTTAAATACATTCTTTTTTTCCGTTTATTTTTCTTTATAAGCTAATAAGATTTAAATATGTTGATGTAAATAAAATAAAAATGAATTACATTTCATCCGACGTGACAACACTTTTTTGGTGATTTTTCAAGAGTTGTCTATTAAATAAAAACATTAATTCAAATTATTTTTCACAACAATCAAACACAACTCACAAAAAATATATCGTCGGCTTAATATGCAAACATGCTAACTCCCTTCAAACAAATTTTACAGGAGAGATAAAAAACTTTTTATTTTTCATATTTGCTGCTTGAGAGGAAAACCAAAAATATAGTTGACTTAAAATACTTCAAGACTCAAGTTGAAGAAAAACTACATGCTGGTCCACGAGGCATATCTTTTTTACCACACGGCATCAAAATCTCAATTTACCTAAAAAATGGACTTAACGGGTTTGCATATTAAGCAAACGGTATATTATTTTACATTAAAAAAAATCGACAGATTTTAAATAAAGTTAAATTGCACAAAAACATTTAAAATAAAACAATAAAACACAACTTAAGGTTATTGTCAATAACACTAGCCTACAAGGTTTTGGACTGGAGCAATTACATATATTTCCTAGGGTTATTTGGTGGGCTGAATCAGAATCTGTAATTGGGATTTTCTCTATTACGTCAGGTTCTTTACATAAAAAAACATTCGTTTATTTAAAAATCAATGAATTTTCAAAAGTGAATGGCGTTATTTTAACGTCATTTGTATTTTGTAGGTTCGGTTTCACGTCTTAAGGTTCAGCATGCTTTTGTCCCAAAATCCTTGATAATTTCACTCAATTTTCATTAAATCTTAGTGAACACGCTCCCCTTGTTCGTCGCTCACCGGTTTTTTGGGAAAAATCTAAATGCGAATAAAGAAAATGCAAAACATTATCGGTGTCCCCGATTTGTCCAAGTTTCTTACTGCAAAACCAAAATAATGTAAATATGCATATTTTAATAATTCTGGCATTGCATATTCTTTTGTACAACCAAATATTCACCACACAAAAAGCAAAAATAGCGTGAATCAGTAACCCACGATCTCCATGACATGCTTATACGATAGAATTATATACATAGATTCATAATTAATGTGGGCTTCTGACAAATTAATAATTGTTAAATTGTAGTGTCATTTGAATTAGAATACTAATACTAATATGAAAATTGTTATAAAAATAAATATATTTTTTTAATAAATTCCCATAAATAAAGCCTTAAGCAATATTTTTTTTTACAAAAAAGTAAATACATTTTGTTTACTTTTTTCGGTAGTTGGTAGATTTTGCGACCAGTAGGAGAACTACAAGTCAGGAGATACAATTTTGTGAAAAATATTCTTAATTGAAATATCAAAAGCACCACCCAGCAGGGGTAGCGAACCATAATGGGTTAAAGTGTCTTCTTTGTTGTGTTCGGCTCAGCACATTAATACAACAAATAAGTTTTTACAAAAACAAAATATGTATACAATACACACACAAACTATTCGTGCTATGAAGGTGCAAATTGCCAAGCAACAAGAACAATTCTAGAGATAAGCGGTGCAAATTTTTTTTTGTTTGTTTTCCCATTCCTTTATTAATGTAAAAAAATACACTTAAAAAAATAATCTATGTCTGTTGAATCGTTAAGAAGCTGAGCACTTCCTAATGTTTGTTACTTTCATGAAAATAGTTATGAACGGTTTAAAGGATTGTGAACTAATATATACCCAGCGGTTACTAGAAGGGAGTAAAACAAGTTACTAAAAACAAAAAATAAACAACTTCCTTCTCAGTTCTTAAAGAAGGGCGTACCGAATATGTACTGAATATTTTGGAAGGTCTTTCAAAAAGAAATTTATACCTTCTTGAAGGTATATACATACTTCCGAAGGCAGGATATCATGCGAACCGAATCTTTTATAAAGGAGTATAGAGGCCTTCGAAAAGGCCTGACACTTGGGTCCTTTCAATATAAAGATGCATGCCTTTCTATTGATATTAAAATATGGTTATTTCCTTGTTAAAAATGTATCAAACTGGCTTATTTTCCTTCGACCTTATGCAAAAATCCGCCGGGTGCAACAAAATTAACTATAAACTCTTTCTATATACAATGTCTCTTTCTTGTCATTAACACACAAAATCAATATAATATTTAACTTCACCCAAAACATCGGCTTCAGCGGGATAGTTACTACCAGGGAAACGAAATTAGGTTTAATAGATGCAAAATAAGTTCAATGGGCCCTATTTCTTCGATCTATAATATTCGATTCCAAAAACTTCAGGCACCTTCTATAACTGTTCGGCATAAAAAATAAAAGATTACTTTTTAAGGTTTTAGCGCTAACTAAAACTAAAGAAATGGCAACACAAGAAAGGCGGCTGAAACAAAAATTTAAACTTAAAGGGTTGAAAGGAAAATGTTTGTAGGTTTTTTAATAAAACAAAAAAAAACGCACAAAACAGCACCCACGAGAGCATTGAACACAACAAAAGAATAGCGAAAAATCTAGTAAAAGTATGAAAAGTAAATCCTAACTTAAATTCGTCAGCACAAAAAACAACTGAAAGGAAAAGTGCAACATTTGCTAAAAGACAAATAAACTTTCTACAAACGACATTGCAATTTCTTCTCAATGTTTCTTGTTTTTTTTAACAACACAAAATAATTTTCAGAAATTAAAAACGAAATAAGTGAGTAGTTTATACTGGGCCATGCCGTATCTTTGATACTTATCACCATGAGTGCAAATAAAATAACAGAAAGTTATAGAGCAAAAATATATAAACTTTTTTAAAATTCTAATAATTAAAAAAAAACAAAACCTCTGTATGAAACTTAATAATGACGCTCATGGAACCTACTTCATAATTTTGTATTCTCTTCGTTTATATTCAGCAAGATGAATAACTTTGACATGAAAATAAAAAACACACGATATTTAAGGAACGTGAAATATGAAGGTAGTTTGTTTACTTACACAAGAGAATATGAACATAACCAACTCTGGAACAAAACAACCATTGAGTTAATTTCGAATAATTTCATGGAAAACACATTGGTTTAAAAGTACGTATTGCCAGCTAAAAGAAATTGTTTAGCAATGTGTTTTGCTTTGAAGTACATTAAAAAAGAAGTTAGCAAAAAAATTCAACATGCTTTACAAATAACATATAGTATATTTGTAAAGGTAGCAAAAAGGAAAAAAGGACACAAATTTACTAAACTGGCAACATTGCTATTGAGTATTTAAAAAAAAATTGGAGAGAATTAAAACTGCAAAACAAAAGCCGTTTCAGTGAACAATGTCTTTGTGTTTTCAATGTGAAACAAAATGTGTTTGCTTGTACACAAACTTCAGTGGATAAACATTTCAGTATGTTTATGGATAAAGTAGTTCATGCTTTTTTGTAAATTAAAGCATATTAAGGTGTTACCTAAGCGTATGAGTAATATTTGTAATTTATATTGTTACTCATACTTAAAGAGAAACTGAACTTAGTTGCTTTAATCTATTACCAAACAGCCGCAGGCGTATTCTAAATTCGTTAACCACATTAAGGTTGATTAGCCCCAAACACGAAAAGGGTGCATAATTTTTAAAGGCCAATTTTTAAGTGCAACTTTATGATGCGTAAATCGGGACTCTGAAAATATGACGAAAAGGGCAAAACTCAAAACATAATTACGGTTATCTTATTTTTAAACCAAAATACAAAACACAAACGGCCGTATTCATAAAAAAAAGATAGCCACAATTTGTACACGAGCTGCTAACTAGAATGCCGACTAAGCTTAGCAGCTTGTTAGCACGGAGTTAATCTAAACAAACTTTTCCCCATCTGCTAACTATTAATAAACCAACACTGAATTTTAATCATGCCACATTATATTACTCAAAAATGCAACACGTTTTGCATTACTTATCGCTGGTTGTGTAATTTTATTTCTTTCGTTTCTTCCTCCAAATACATATACAAATTTTAAAAAGTTTTTAAAATTAAAATAAAGTAAAAAAAATGGTAAATTTAAAAAAAACAGTAAATTGAAAAAAAACAAAATTGCTTAACATTAAACTGCTGTTTTCAAAAAGTTTTCAAACGTTAAGCAGCTTGTTATCAAGAGTTAAGCATATCGTTGGTCAGTGTATTAAAAATATTTATTTATTTATTTAGGAAAAATTAATAATTATAATGAGGTCTTCATTAAGAATAAGATTTTCGATTACTGCGCCACAATGATTCGAGTTCACTGAACCCCAAATTGGGCTTCGGGAGTTGAAATCACCTGTGATTAAGAACGGGTAGGTTAGATTGTTTATTATTGTTTTTAAGCTCCTTTCGGAAAAATTTTGTTGGGGTGGAATATATGTGCACGCTACACTGAGTTTTATACCTATATTAGTTTGGATAGCAATGGTTGATATGTCACTATTGGTATATATAAGACTATGTGGTATATTTTTTTTGCCGAGGATGCCAATTCCTTGCTTAGTTGATGTGTTTTCAGCTAAGTTGTGGAAGTAGCCATTGTATTGTTTCGGAAAGATTATATTGTTCTGATTTACTGGTATGTGAGTTTCCTGTATGGAAATAATGTCCGGATTAAATTCGTTAATAATAAGTTGTAGTTCGTGGTAGTTATTTATAAGTCCATTCAAATTCCACTGTATTATTTTTAAATCCATGTTTATTGAATAGAGAATAAATTATTCTTCATCTAAGAACATTATTTCTTCTTGTTTGTTGTAAGTTGAGCTGTGGTATGTTTGTCGCTTAGGTAAAGCATTTGTTTGTGTGATGTTAAGTGATTCTTTATTTTTGTTGATTTCGTTATTGTTGATGTTGTTTGATTTGTTGTTGGTAGCTTGGTCATTGATCGAGTTGTCATTGTGGGTAATGTTTTTGCATTTTTGCTTGTTGTAGGTTTAGTTGTTTTTATATCTTGAGTGCATTTCTTTTCAGTGTCAGTGGAGATGTTGTTGTTGAAATGTGTGTTTTCAAATTTGTTATTTTTTTCATCGAGAGTTATTTTTGTTTCAATTATTGATTTTTGATTTTGTACACTTAAAGTGTTTTGTTTTGTAAAGTGTATGCTTTTACTTGTAGAGTTATTGACGTTTTTGTTGGTAAGCGTATCGGAGAATGATTGAGCTAACGGTGGTATTGTTGTCTGTGCTTCATATTTGTCTTTCGCTGCTTTTAATGTACACTTCTCTTTTGTCTTGATTTTTAAAATTTCTTTGTGCTGCTGAAACACTTTACATTCCTTGGAGTTTGATGTATGGGTTTCGGAACAGTTTATACAAAAAGTTCTCGTACATTCGGTGGGAATATGTGGGGGTAAGGCACATGTTTCACACAAAGGACTGTGTTTACACCATTTTTTAGTATGATCCAGCCTCTGGCATGATTTACAGCGCTTGGGATTGGGGCAATAAGGTCTTACTTTTACTTTATGCCATGAGATATCAAGCTTTTCGGGAGTAGAGTAGCGAGCGAATGTTAGCAGAAGTACACCACATGGAGCTAGCTTTTCTTCAGGATTTTTTTTTTGGTATTTGTAGACTTCCACAACTCCTTGTGGTTTTAGTTCACTAACAATTTCTTCTTCGGGGACGTTATTTAAATAAGGTGCATATATAGTACCTTTAGAGCAGTTTAATTTAGAGTGACATTGACAATTAATGTCGCAAGCACCCGGTAAACTTTTAGCAGACAGTAATTTCTCAGCACTTCTTTTATTTGCAGTGAGAAGAAGGAGATTGCCATCACGTAATTCCGAAACTGAAAGAATGTCAGGACAAACTTGTTTTAAAGATCGGTGAACCATGAAGCAGGAGTAACTTTGAATGTTTTTTTTCTCCAATTGCCGAAAGAATAACATATTTTGGGTCTGGTTTTTGAACTATGGGTAAATTAGGAAATATTTGCAAAACGTTTTGGTTTGTTCGTTTCTTCTTGGGATGGGGGCCGTCCGCTAACGCCGCGAAGCGATTGTCCCCCAAGTAGGGCGGATCCGACATCTCCACTAAATATCAACCGTGATTGATTTTAACCACACTACCGGGACGAAAAATGTTCAGTACCACTGTACGAGATGGTATAAGTTTCAACTGCGAACAACTAGTTAAGAAAAAAAAAACACTGAATGAGGCTTATGAAAGTCAACCGTACGACGCAAAGGCTAGTCGATGACTGTGTATTATAAATAAACTTTGTTCTTAATACCAAATTGAATAGAGCTAAAAAATTGTATGTTATGCAAAAATCTAGATCATATTGATAAGTACATAGTCACAAATAATGCAAACGGATTTAACTACACAAGTATCGATATGGAGATTTGATTGAATTTTGTTTGTTTTTTAAAGTACTTGTTCACGAAAAGTCTTAGATTTCTGCAATCAAAAATTGCGATTTTATTAAAGAAATTCATTAAAAATAAATAAAAATGTAGTAACGTCTGTTTGTACTTGAGGTGACGAGATGTCTTGATGAGTCAACTACGACTTAATTTTCAAAATTAATCCTGCTTCAGATCAAAACTTATTGTTTAAAACTCTCGAAATTGTCAATCTTATTTCTTTAGAATTTTAAGAAACAACCATATTTACTTGAACTTGAAGAAGTTTCAAGGATAAAATTATCGAAAATCGAAAAAGAATATTTTAAAATTAATACCCAGCAATAAATTTTCATAATGTTCAAATAGTATTATTTCAAAATTATGTTTAAAACTTTCTTGGAAACTAAAAATGTCTTGTTGTGAAACTAAAAATCTTAGATGAAATCATTGTTGAAAATAAAATTAATATTTTTATACAAAAACGACTTTAAGCTTGAATAAATTCATATTTATTCAAAGGATGAATAAGAGATATAGCGATGCCTTGCTTCCTCAACCTCGTAACTTAAAGAAATACGGTTTTGACAATTTCATTTCAAACGATTGCTATTTTTGTGTTCTAGCAACTTTTTATTTCAATTCTGTAAATATTGATAAATTATATTCACGTATCTCATAGGAGTATTTTCATTATTGCTCCAAACTCTTGTCTTAATATGTGCAGTTGTTAAACAGTAAAGAATTTTAAAAATTTCGTCTTAGTCTGAACGTTGTTCAAGAGGTGATATACAAATGTTAATGGTGGACTTGAAAGCAGTGCAAAAAATTCCTCTACTTTCAACTGGAGCAAACTACTATAAAACAAAACTGTGTGTGCACCAATTCACAATTTTGAAGGAGTTTATACTAGAAGACTGTCAAGGCGCGCAAAAATTTGAGAGTTGCATAACTTTTCGCTTTGCTATGCGTTAAGAGTCCTTTATGTGAAGTAGGAATCTTTCATATTGGATGTCAAAGCCAATCTTTAACGCAACGCGAAGCAAAAGTTTTATCTGACATGAGCTTAGTAGTCTCATTAAAGTTAATTGTGATTCGAGCTCTTCTATTGCAAGTTATACTATGTTGTGTTGATACCGTGCAATCGTCATCAGTTCTTTTGAGCTTAAGAAGAAGTAACTTGGGTAAGTTGATTGAATTTTATATTAAGTGACATACAGAAACATTAAACAATTTATCCTATTACACATATTAGAAAGGTTATTCTGCAAAATTTAATAGTTTTTCCAAATTGTATGGTTGTATAAAACTAGAAACCTTTTGAACACGTACTATGGCAAAACAAATGTTATATACGAAATATGCCAGGAATTATACAAGATATCACAACAGCCTCTAATACTCCGATTCTCAATAGTCAGATTAAAAGCAAGCAAATCTATAGATTTTCAACAAAAGCAAGTTATTTTTAAAAAATCCGAAAACAAGATTATAAACTAACATAATGCCATGCTGCCGTGTCCGTAAAATATAACATAATCACTTTTGTACAGTGCGTTCCTCTACATGGGGTTAATTAAAAATTTATATATTTTCAGTAGAGACAAACCCCTTTTTTCTTTTTATATGTAGTCTTATGCTATTAAGGGGGATACAATTGTATTATTTTTAAGTAAAATACTAAAGAAACGGATCTAAGATTTTTACAGTGACCATTCTACATCGATTTCTTGCAAAAAGTGAAAATTGAAAAAATTTTGGGTTGACTCTGTTTAGAGGAAGCAGAGCGATATGTAAGGATTCATGTACATATGTACATAGTATATGTTACTTTGTGACACATTTCTGAAATAAATTATAATGATTCCTTTCGGTTTTAGGCTTTTTGGGAGGAAGTTTTATATTGAATCTTTGGTAAATTATGAAACAAACATCACCAAATTGGGCAGAGTTGAAAAGTTGCTACATTCCAATATAAAAATATAATTGGCTGGCATTTCTGGAGGAGGATTTATATGGAACCTGTGATAATTTCTAAAGCGGTCAATTCGACCAAATTTCACCACAATATCAATTAATATTATCGGATAGAATTAAGGGCGTATTTAAATTTTATTGTTAATTTTTGATTTTAATAACAAATCTTTAATTTAAATTTTAATAATTTATAATAATTTATTAAATAAAAATTTTAATTGAATCTAACAAATAATTTTATTACTGGTTTGCTCAATTCAATTACTGTATTCATTATATATATGTTTCATTTCAATCTAATGAGGTAATTGAATAATATACAGATTTTTTCTCACTTATTTTTGTAATTGAATCAATTAACACATTGATTGAAATCTCATAGTTTTTTAATCATATTTTTGGTTAAAATTTAAAATATCATTATTGAAAAAAAAAAATTAAAATTTTCAATATCTACAATTTTTAGTAATCATTATAATCGTTTTGGTGATAGGTGCAAATTAACAAATTGTTTACTTGATCTTGTAAATTGGGTGATTTAAATCCATTTTTAATTTTTTCTTTGATATATTAAATATGGTTTTCATTGGATAATTTT
The DNA here is from genome assembly GCA_949318255.1 of Pollenia labialis. Taxonomy (NCBI): domain Eukaryota; kingdom Metazoa; phylum Arthropoda; class Insecta; order Diptera; family Polleniidae; genus Pollenia; species Pollenia labialis. The sequence continues at coordinate 58,691,088 of OX439142.1, forward strand.
GATAAAACGGGGTTATTTGTTTGTATAGCTATGAGTGCAATAAACGAGTAACTAATTCATCAAGTATCAAGAATTAATATTACTGCTAATGCAGCAATCTCGTATCTCAATATATGCTTTTCATGCTTAAACTAAAGAAGATTAGTATACTATTACTACTACACTCACAATATTATTACAGTAACGGATTGTAGTTTATTTAAGAATTATTCCGTTCAGTCATTTTTAAATAAATAAACATTTAAAATTCCAAGCAAATTTATTTTTAACTGATTCAAACAGTTATTCAAAAAACTAAGTGCATATTAATACGGATTTTCAGTTGCAGTTAATATTGTCCGTTGATTGAGTTAAATTCTTCTTTATGTTAAAGTAAATATAAATGTAATTTAAAGCAACGAAAAGTTCATTTAATTTTTACTGTCAAAAATTCAACCGCGAATTCCGTAAAAACAAATCAATATTCAGTTATCTTTTTTAAATTAATTGTCAAAAAATTAACTACATATTCCGTAAAAACAAATAAATATGCAGTTATTTTTTAAAATTTTACTGTCAAAAATTCAACACCACATTCAGTAAAAACAATTAAATATTCAGTTATTTTATATAATTTTACTACCAAAAATTAATTTTAACTTATCTATAAAAAATGAATTGCTTGTTTTGTGTAAGCAATTCCCATTTTCTATTTGTTAAAATAATTTAGTTAAATACATCAAATTTTAAAAGTAAAATAATTGCGAAGCCATATCGGTCATGCTGCTGGTGTCTTATAATTGAGAGTTCTTCTGTAAACAACGTGGTCAGTACAACAAAAGTAAAACAAACGTGTGTAACTGGGTAAGTAAATAAAAATATTCTCCCTCTCTCGCTTATATAAAATAAAAGCGGACAGATGTCTGTCTGGTATTTTTTAGAAATTCGGCTCTTTTGTGGAGTAAACGAAAATTTAATAAAATAACTGAATATTTAATTGTTTTTACTGAATATGGGGTCAATTTTTTGACAGTAAAATTTTAATAAATAACTGAATATTTAATCGTTTTTACTGAATATGGTGTTGAATTTTTGACAGTAAAATTTTACAAAATAACTGAATATTTATTTGATTTTACGAATTTTAGACAGTAAAAATTAAATGAACTTTTTGTTAAAAATATATGAAAAATAGGAAGACCGGTTTTTAATTGAACTTTCATTTATTTTATATTACAATTTCAGTTAATTTTACGTACAGAATATTGTGAGTGTAATATACATAGATGTAATCAATTCTTTAATAATTGCATTTGAACTTTTACCCAAACGCCGAAGAATAAAAAGATGAAACGTTTTTTCTCTCTCTTGAAAAGTTGTATTTTTTAAGATACAAGGTTTAGAAAGTAAGGCATCGATATGTTAATTATTTTTATTTCGTTGGTGTCAAAAAGAGTGTTTATGAGCATGAAGATGAAGATTTTTAAAAGTTATTAATCCATTAAAATTTTTCAAAAAATAAGAAAAATTGTTAAAGTTTTTAGTAAGGAGAAACATTACATAAATTAGGAATTAATTCATTTTAGTTACAAAAAAAAACACCTTTAACCTAAATACAAAACAATAAAACCTTTTTAACTAACAAATAATTCATAGAGAACAAGGCTCTTAAATACAGAACTGTTCTGTATAATACAGAACAGATGGTCACCGTTGTCATACTGAAAGAGTAATCCATGAATATAATATATTTATTTACTGGGTGTAAGGGCTATGTAAAATTACGTGCCCATAATTTCTTATAGTCATGTATACAGAAAGTTGCTTGGCAAAATTTTAATTGCTTTATTAGTTTATTCCTGGACAACTTTTGTTTTGGTGCAAGGTGAAATAATTGAGCGATTTATTTTGTTTAAGCATAACTGAAATACCCTTCAAACCCATATGGATTTCTGTATTAATTTATTTACTTCGTTAAAGAAAAGGAGAACCAACTGTTTACCCTAACAAAACCGCGAAATACTCAACGCCGTGAACACATATCATTGTTTTCTTACCGGATATTTGGGATTAGTTTTGTAGATCTTCGTAAATTTGAATGCCATACACTGCTACATAAAGTAATAATTCAAAAACAAACAATTTATCTATTCAGAAGAATTCAAATTGCAAGATCGCGTCGTGTTAAGAAAATATTTCAACAACGTTTTCGAAGTCCTTTGTCAGAACTTCACTTTTTTATTTATTCCACTCGTCTTTGGAACAAAATTCCAGATAATATGCAGCTAATAGGCAACGCAAACTTGTTAAAAAGGGAGCTATTAAATCAGTTTTGTTTAACTGAAATATATTAACTAAATATGCTAATTAAAATTGTTTTGCTTTAAATTTGAATATGTTATCTACCGCTCGTCCAACTATGGCTCTACTGTTGAACACATAACGTTACTTTTGGCTCACACTTTATATTATCTTGTTTGCGTACATATGTTAATTAAACTATTTTAATAAAATTGTTTTTAAAAAAATATTTTTTAGTTGTGGGATTTATGTTATCCGCACAACGTCTTTATTGATTAGAAACACAAGTAAGTTTTCTTAAAACTAAACTTAAAAACTACCCTATCAAGCAACCACAAGTATGAGCATTCTTTAGTGATCATGTTGCTGCGCGTGTAAGCTCCAGACGCAAACGTGAGCACTTTTGGTGTGAACAAATTGAAGTAATTGGAGCCACGACATATGCTTTGTGTTATTTTATTTTAATTTAAACATGTTTGTCGTTAGCATTTTTATGTATATGAAAAAAATTATGAACAAAATAAAATTCAGTCAATCGGATTGTCAGAAAAAAATTCAGTCACAGTTTTCTTTTAGCAAAGTTTTATATATACATATATACATGTAATTAAATATCTTATCTGATATCACTTAAAGGTAAATTACTAAAAAATATTACCACCCGGCCAGAATTTTGAGTTCTAATTTAGGTTAAAATTCACTTGATTAAACTCGCTAGACTTTAGCAAATATAAAACAGTAGCACAGAAACTTTTTGTACTTATTTATTTTTACATTTTAGGAATTTTGATAAAAAAAAAATACTTTTTAGTTGTTGCACACCAAGCCATATTGTGAAATAATAATTGGTACGAAATATTCAAAGTATTATCTTGTTAACACAAATAAAATAAATAACAAGAAAAAACCAGAAAAATAATTGTAATTGTATAAATAATTGCCAACAGGTGGAACATTAACAAAGACACAAAAGACACAAAAAATACAATACGGATAAAATCATACATACAGAGATATAAAGACGGTTTAGTATGGATATATTTTCGTATGCAAAACCATATTCGTATTTATAAATTGATATACATATGAAGCCACAACCCAGCGGTAAAAAGAATGAGTAAATAGGCCTAATAGAAGGCCTTATTTAGCAGACACAAGCTCTCCACTTCGCATTCCAAACTCATATATTTTTTATACAGGTTGTCATTGGGAGCAAGGCCTTCCACACTCCCTTCTTCTTACAGTAATTATAAAAGGCTTTAAAAAGAAGCTCTTTTGTTAGCCCTTCTGATGCATGTCTTTAAGAACTCTTGTTAATAAAGGACTGTTAAAAGGCATTACAAAGGTGTACTGAAAAAATGGCTTCTATTAAAGTACTCTATGAATACATACAAAAGAAGTACATATTGAATACCTATAAAAAAAGGTTTTTTAAAATGACTTCTGAAAATTTAAGTTTTACATTCATAGACATTTAGTATGCATACAATTTCAATGGTAAAAAATGCAAAATAGGAATTAAAAGGAAAGAGCTACCGATTGGAAAAGCAACCACATCTTTTAATTCATATTTTTCTTCTCCATTTTCTATTGAAAATGTCCTAGTTGGATTAAATTTATGTTTTAAATAAATTTTTTAAAAGTTCACAGAAAAATTATTTTCAAAATTATAATAAAAAATTCCACAAGCTTTTATTTTCGATCAAAATATTTTTTAAGGAATTATAAGCTATTTTAATTATTTTTGTATTTTCTATTGTACGCTTAATTTGTGTGATCACAAAATAAACTTTTATTTTCGATCAAACGATTTTTTTAACGAAAAACTATTTTTGCTTAAAAATACGAGTAATCAAAATCTTTATATATAAAGTAAATGAAATAAAAAAAATTAATCAAATCTTAATTTAATTCTTAAGTTTACGACCTGCCAATGGCGTTTAAAAACTTTAGTGCATGAAAAATAGCAATATACACTAACGCGCGTTTTTTCAGCAGTTTTTTATTTGTTTAAAACTTTTTTAAAGAATTCCAAGCTTCAGCTCTTTATTTCATATAATACTGTATGTTTTACAAACTTTTCAATGTTTTATTGTCAGATAAAATTCTTTTCTTCCGCAATGCAACGTCATGTTATCATAGGAGTTATTATTACTAATTATACTAAAACTTAGTAGGAAAAACGAAACAGCTGATCTGCAACGTATACGTTCACATAAGACAAACGACGCGTTTAGGGACTACGGAACAAAAATAAAAAACCGTTATAAGAACAAGATCACGTGCAAAAAGAAATGTATAAAATTGTTTTTAAAATGTTATTGACCAAAAAAAAAAAAGAAAAAAATTTAACAATTTCTTTCCCTTCCCTAAGGGAGTTCAGAATGTCACTAACAAAAAAAAAACTTTAAAATTGAACAACTTCCTTTCTCCCTTCTTAAAGAAGGCAGTAGCGAATGTGTAATGAATATTTTAAAAGGTCTTTCAAAAAGAAATTTATACCTTCTAGAAGGCATATTTCTGAAGGCAGGGTATCATACGAAGCGAATCTTTTTGAAAGGAGTGCAGAGGCATTCAAACAGGCCTTCCACTTTCAGTCCTTTTAAAATTTACCGCTGGGAAATATTTACACATATACATATGTACATTCCAGTTGACTAGCTTATTCCTGCACGACACGTAAGGCAACAAATGCAAATCATCGATGACAAACAAATGTCGCGTAAATCGTGCACGACACAAGGAAAAACAGTGTCGCTCAGCGTGTCCTATACGGCAACGAATGTGTACAGGACAATGTCGCCTAATTTGTTGTTTATGACATTGGCGTCCATATTGTCGTTAATGACCACATGAACGACATTGTCGTTCATATTGTCTTTGATGACTATATAGACGACAATGTATTCTTCTGTTTCGTCAACAACTGCGTATACATTATATTTAAATCAAATATAAATAGAAACTGGGAATTATTTCCTTCCGAAGGTTACTTTATATTATATTCAACATTTTTTTTATTTTTCGAATTTATTCTATGAGCTAAATTTCAGTTATGTCTTTTATAAAGCTTTTTTGTAATAGTCCTATTCCTTCAATTTTTCAGAAATGACTTTATACACTATATTTAAATAATATATAAATATATTATAAATAAATAAAAATATATAAGTTAATAAAAATATACAAAATATAAATATATAAAATATAACGCATATTTTTAAAATCATATTCCGTCTTTGAATCCTCAGACTTAACTGACTGGTTTTCTTCACTTTGCTTTGGTTGTTTTTTATTTATATCGTTATTTTACAGAAATCTCTGCAGAATTTTGGGATGACTGGTTTATAACTTGCCATGACTCCAATATAAATCCCCCTCCAGAAAATCATTTAAGTTCGGCTTAAACTGTTGCGAATCATGATATTTTACTCAAGCTAGTTAAAATTGCTAAAAAAAAAAGCATCCATCTTTCTGATTGTCGATAAATTGCAACCAATTTTAATGCACATGTCCGTTTTTATAAAGATAAATTAATAATAAATAGATATCATATAGATATCATTCCTGAAATAATTGAACTGTCTGTGGAGGTTATCAAAGATTCGGCACAGCCGAATATAGCACTCTAACTTGTTTTTAAATAACATTGTTAAAGAAAGTTTAGTTATTACTGTAAGAAACGTGTTCACAACTTACCGATAGCTAAAGGTACGATAATATCGGTCGTATTAAAAGTGTTTCATTATTACAACTTTACTTTTTAGTTCGATTTTACAACAGCAGGCTAAAGGTTTAAGTTACTATTGCTTCTTTGGCTTGAATCGAACCCCCAACCCTACGGATAGAATAGTTCTTGGAACTTAGGTCGAGGTAATTTTCTTACTCGTTAGTTATACAATTGATTTTTATAAGTTTTCGCTATGATTTACGAATAATACCATTTTCTTCTTTGTACATACAATTCTGTGATCTAGACAACATTAAGCCATAAATTTAACACAATTTCTTGTTTTTGCCCTTTTTTACACTTCTCCTGAGTGGCATAAAGACACGTGAATAAACGAACAATAGAACAACATATAAGTTTATGAATATATGCAGATAAACGTATATAATAACATACAAACATGATATGAATCACACACTTACATCGGAACGGATGACGGAAATAAAAACAACAAAAAGATACTTTTAAATAAACCACATGTCAAGTCTTTAGTATGAAAAAGTAACAGCAACAATAACACCAAAACAATTAAATGAGGGGGGTTGCAGAAACTGAGGGCTTTATGATGGGGTGATGAGCTAACACGAAACAGATATAAGTTATTTTCCAATATGTGTGCAAGTAACCCATTTTTGACCTTTTTTCGAAAATGGCTTGTGTTTTCCAAACATGGGATTATTCAACTATGACCAAAAAAAAATATAAAACAAGTAAGAAAGCCCAACCTACTATTTAATGACATACTTACACGTGCCAAAACAAAACTTTTTTAAGAATATTATAATTCATGTAAAAGTTTTTTGAGCCGAATATTATTTAGATATCTTCATCTAAATGAGATTTGTTTGCCTTGTGAGTTTAGGAAGGGGATTTGGGTCCTATGTCTAGTTTTTGGCGCTGCCATTACATTTTTTTGCCATGACATTGCAGGTATCGTTTAATTGGCTCTGTAAAAAAAGTCCCAGGTGCAATAACTCCCAGTGCAATAAATCCCAAAATAAATGAAATAAGTCCCAAACTGGAAAAAAGAAATAAATCCCAAAAAAATTAAATAATTTCCAAATCTAAAATGAAACAAGCCCCAACTTTTGGGAGTTGTTTCATTGTGAAATAACAGAGTATTTGATTCACTACCCATAATGGCAAAGTCGTTTGTACAAGGATTATCTCCTCTATGGTATAACAAACACCGGCTTCGCTGACTTCAGCTTCTTTGTATATCCATTCTTCAGCCGATTGCAAGGATTTTCTTCTTCACTCTCCCTCTTTTCACGTTTTTAACATACATCCCTTACCTTTTCAAAATATTCCAAATGTATGAGTAGCAACTGTTTAAAAGGTAGCATGTCATAACGTCCAGTGTCATAGTGTCCATGGACAAGGCCGGGTGCAAGGATTGTCTCCTCTTTGATAAAACAATTACCGGCTTCGCTAACCAAAGCTTCTCTGCACAGCCGGCCTTAGGCCGAGCGCAAGGATTTTATCGTCTACGGTATAACAAACACCAGCTTCGCTAACTAAAGCTTCTCTGTATAGCCGGCCTCTGGCCGGGCGCAAGAATTTTCTCGTTTATGATATAACAAATACTGGCTTCGCTAACTAAAGCTTCTCTGCGAAATCGGCCTTCGATCGGAAACAAGGCAGATTTTAGAAGCTTTACTTAGCGAAACCGGTACTTGTTATACCATAAAGGAAAAAATACTTGCGCCCGCCCAAAGGCCGTCTGTGCTGAAAATATTTAGTTAGTGAACCCGGTCTTTGCTATACCATAGAGTAGAAAGAATCCATGGACACTATGATACTGGATGTTACGACATGCCACCGTTTAAGCTATCCCTTTATAAATACCGTTTAAAATGTTAAACAATTTTAAGAAATTGCAAATAATTGAAAATGAAATAACTCCTACAAAAAATGAAATAACTCCAACAGCAAATGAAATAACACCGAAACCCAAAATTAAATGAAATAACTCCCACGTTTACTTTTTCGGGGACTTATTTCATTTGGATTTTATTTCATTATGAAATAACTCCCAGGCAAAAAATTAAATAACTTAAAAAAAAAATGAAATAAAACCGAGAGGGCTGGGAGCTCCCACTTTTGTATGAAAAATTGTTGGGTCTAATTTCATTTTTTCCTTGGGACTTATTGCACCTGGGAGTTATTGCACGGAGCCGTGTAATTTACTTATATCAATTAATTTTTTTTTTTTGAGAAATTGCTGCACACGCTGTCTTTGAAGGCATCCTTCATATGTTAGGCACTTTGTCATAGTAGGCATATGTCATTAGTACATTCCAGGTCCTTTTATTTTCCAAATGGTTCCATGAAGATTATTTCTACTACAACAAATAAGAAGAAAGGTGGCACTAAAACACACCCCTGTCGAACCCATACGTCTATAATAACCCACACCTAGACAATAAAAATAATAGTACAATATTATAACTGCAACTACACTATGCTTATTGTAACAATATATTGTGGTCGTACACAAAAACTTTTTATTTTGATTTTAATATCAGTAATATTTTATACCCCTGACAGATTTGTATACTACATGTGTGTCAACCTAAACTACAATTAAATCATGAAACAAAGTAGTATATTCCTGGTTTATATACTACGAAAATGTATGTAGTATAAATGTGGTATCTTATGTTCTACAAGTCTGCCAATATAAAATAGTAAATAAAACCGTAGTATACATACCATGGTATGTAAACTATATGTCTGTCAGGGGTATTAGTTTATGTGAACATTTCAATGTTTATTGCAATTAAATATTTTAGTATGATTCACTAAAATATTCTCCCATTCTGAAAGCCACTTTAAAATTATAAAACATTTTAGCAAATTTCACTTCCATATCAAAATTTATTCATATTAAGGGTTTTTACTACCAGAAATAACTTCACAGAGTTTTGTGAAGCCTGGTTCATTATTTACCATGGATCCAATTCCCTTCTCGAAAATAATTTTAGTCCTGTTGAAAAATTTGTTTAAATGACTAGAAATAAAAGCATTAACATTTCTGATTTTCGGTCAATTATGTTAAATAGGTCTTAAGCCAATTTCAATGCTGACGTCCATTTTTATAAAGATCAATTATTAATTTCACGATCCCATATAGCATTGGCACCTAAAGTATTCTAACTGTTGGTAGAGGGTATCAAAGATTCTGCACAGTCGAATATCTTTTTATTATTTTGTTTGCATGTTTATGCAATTAAATTTACTTGATGTGGTACAAAACATTGAAATTTCATTTATTTCTGGTGAAGCTGATCATTTATTTGATTGACTCTTTTTTATGCATTCATCTATTTCCCCATTGAACGAGTCTGTTGTTGTTGAAATTGAAATTTCATTGCAATTTATTTATTTTTCTTTTTAAATAGAAATAGAATATTGGTTTTGTGGTGCAGAGAAAATCCAATAATTTTTTTTTAGCAATTTTTGAAATATGCACTTCTGCAATTGAATAAAATGCATTAAAAAAACGAAAGTATTTTTATAAAATGACAGATATTTAAAATGTCATTGGAATTAAAATAAAATCATGTTGATCTAAAAATTTCAGATGTGTTGGAATTTAATTATTTTAAAATTTATTATTGGTTTTTAAATGTGTTAAAAATCAAGTGCAATATAGTTTAGTGGTATAAAATTTAAAAAGAAAAAATGTAAGAATATTGAATAGATTGTTTTACTGATTTAACAATATTAAACAGACTTGGAATAAAACTGCTTTATTCAAAAATCTTTAAACAGACATAATAAAAAAAATGTCACTTAAATACTTGTCATCATTTTTCTTTATTAAAATCTTTACTTAAGGTGCTTAAGGTGACATTACAAGATCCAATATTAAACTGTTTTAAATTATAATTTTCTAAAATGTACAATACTTTTGTCACAAATCCTGAGTAATGTCCTCTGTTATCTACTTTGTCATTAATGGAAAAATTCATTTTGATTTTCTTGGATTTCCAGCATTAATGTGTCATCCTGTATTGACCAAATAAACGAATGATAAATAGTGTTTTTCATAAGGAATTTCCCGGGATTCGGGAAAACAATCTTGGGAAATGTGTGCGAGGATTTTATTATTTAATTATGGCAACTGTCCTGCTGGTATAATTGTAAAGAAGTTTTGTCAAAACCATATGTCAACTCGTATCCGATAAGTAAAGCAATTTTTAATGTGTGATGCTATGAAATTTCGAAGAAGAGTAAAAATTTCGGGCCCATGGGCAATCATTTATCAGGCAAAAGCAAGAAAATTTGTTTTTAAGTACCGACGGTGATTCTAGCGGATTAGAATTGCACAACAGTTGCCACGTTCATTTATTTTTCTTAGTCATCGATATCTAAATAATATTCAGCATAATGCTCTCTAAAATTAATCTCAACCTCATTACATAATTGTTATTTGTAACTAAAACAATTTTTTGGTTGAAATAATGATTATTTATAACCAAAAAAAAATATTTTTTACTTTAATTGATTACGAAAACCAGCAATAAAGTATATGTAACGATAATGGTTAAGCTTTGCCTACAAAATAATGTGTTGAGTAATCAGAAAAACATAAGAGAACTACTTACAATTCTACTGAAAGAACAACTGAATTTTGCATGGGATGTCCCAAAATGAATGCATTCAAAAGAAAGTCATTATTTTTTACCTAAATACTAGCGATGCCAATCGGGAATGGTTTTCGCAAATCCCGGGATTCGGGATTACAAAAAAATAAATCCGGGGATTTTATGGGATATCGGGATTTTTCGAGATTCGGGATTTTTGAAAATTAAGAGATAAATGCTTTTTAAAGATATTTATTTTAAAAAAACGTCTTTAAAAGAAGTTTACAAACACAGGTTTTATAATTAATTTATTATTTTAAAGTAAAATATTACTTAAGTTTGTAAAAACATTATATTGTGCCCTTTCTTATTTAATGACTTATTTAAAAAATAATATGACAAAAAAAAGAACGTACGATTTTAAACAATGTGTTACTTGATTCAATAAAAAAAAATTACCATAAAAGTTATATTTGATTCAATTACCTCAGTTCATTCGCTTTGGTGAATGCAAAGTGGTTGCTCTGGATATTTCCAAGGCGTTTGATCGGATGTGGCATGGTGCGCTTGTGGCAAAGCTTATTGCTTTTGGTGTCGGTAATGATTTCTCTCGATTTATATCGAGTTTCCTCAGTGATCGCACTATACGTGTTGTTATAGATGGGATTGCATCAAACGAGTTTCAGCTGAATTCAGGGGTACCGCAAGGTTCTGTCCTTTCTCCTACGCTATTTCTTATATTTCTTAATGACCTTCTTAGTCATACTCCAAATCCCCTCTACTCTTTTGCAGATGACAGCAACATTTGTCATTCATATTCCTTCGATCATAGGCCAAGCCTTGTTGAGATTGGGGGCAAAAGGCAAAATATGAATGACAATCTTAATCAAAACCTAGCTACAATCTCTGAGTGGGGTCAAGCGAATAGGGTCGAATTTAATTCACGCAAGACCCAATGTTGTATGTTGACCCACAGACGGGCCGTGGGACCAACTATGTCATCTATATTAATGGGTGGCATCGATATTGAGGAATCGGATACTCTTGATGTTCTGGGCATGAGAATACAGTGCGATGGCCGCTGGAATAAACACGTTTTTGTCGAAAGAAGCATTCAAGTGTTTAGGTTTTTTAAAACGGTGCAAGACTTACTTCACTTCATCCGATCTCCTTACTATCTATACCACCTATATCCGACCGAAGATGGAATACAACTCCCATATATGGGCAGGGGCTTCAAAGTCTATTTTGAACCTTCTGGACCGTGTACAATGGAGGGCGGTGAAGCTCATCAATGACAGTAGGGTTTCCAACTCTATTGACTCATTGGAGCATCGTCGGAATGTGGGTTGTGTGGCACTTTTCTATCGATATTACCATGGGAGGTGTTCCACTGAGATAAGTGAACTTATTCCACCCGCCCGAGTATTTCTTCGTAATACTCGCTCATCCAGTGGATCACATCCGTTTGTAGTCGATTGTCCTGTGTTTCGCACAACGCATTATAGAGAAAATTCGTTTTTCAGTCGAACTATCCGTATGTGGAATAAACTTCCCGCAGAGGTCTTCCCCGGCACTTATAATTTATTAAGATTCAAGTCAAATGTCCACAAACACTATTCCCTGTTTCCTCCTTCCCAAACCTTATTTTCCTGATCAACACAATGCACTGCATATATAGGGGGCATCCCCTGAGTGTTGGTTTATCGCTAAAAAAAAAAAAAAAAAAAATTTCAAAAACATTTTTTTCTTTAATAAATTTTCTTGTTTAATTATTTTCAGCACTTCTCACGTTAAAATTTCTTTATAATTATTGGACACGCTTGAAAAGAATAACAAAGTGTAACTTTTTTCTTACGTTTTCAATGACAGTATTAACAGAATTAATCAAATAAATGTTAAAGATCAATATTGTGTTCCCTATCCTCTCATGGGGAATGACATAATGAATTTCTTTTTTTAAAAAAAGGTTAAACAAAAAAATTAAGTTAACAATCCCGGAATTAAAAAAATCTAAAGCCGGGGATTTTGGGATTGGCATCCCTACTAAATACATCCAGTAAAAAGTAGTTATCGATGTTGTTATGGATGTAGTTATAGAAAAAAGCTACAATAATGCGTTAAAGAAGCTATTCATTTTGGAAAAGGGTTTAATTACCCAGTAAAAACTTCGCTAACTTTTTCATTTATAACAACTTCTATAACTACTTATTTCTGAATGTATGTTGGTAAAAAAATAATAGCCTTCTTTTGAATGCGTTCATTTTGGGACATCCCTTGTAAAATTCATTGCTTCTTTCTTTAGAATTGTAAGTAGTGCTTTTAAGTTTTTCCGATTACAAAAGACATTATTTTGTATGCGAAGTTTTCACTGGGAACCTTTTTGGTTATATAACAATCCTGTTGGATTTGCATTAAATCTGTGGCACTAAGGGAAAAGTGCTTCATTCTATTTGTTTAGTTTTGTAGAATTTTAAACTTTAAAGATGACTTTTGGAAATTTACTCAGATTCTAATTAACAGCCTGTTTATCGATTTCGAAATTGTTGAACAGGCAGTTAGTTATCACTTCTCTGCCGTTATGGTTTTTTAGCAGGAATTCCAGGGAAATTGATAAATAAATCCCGCTTTTCTGGGGAATCAACAATTTTGGGAAAAGAAAAACTCTAACGATAAATCTGCTCTTGAAATGACGGTAATCGAAAAAAAAACAAATAATGATAACAGATTTGGAAAGCTATAAAGACAAAAACAATCAATTGATGAATGATTGAAACTCAATCAAAATTAAGACTCACTGATGAATGAATGAATGTAAAAAACGAATAAACAGACTGACAGATATGTAAAAAATACATAATCTAAAATGAATGAAATCTCAACAATACATCAGAAAGTATTTAAATAAAACGGCTTAAGCATAAAAAATAAAACAGGATTATAAAATGATTATGAAACGAATTTTCTATAAAAATGTTTTAGTTCTTGTAAATAAGGGTGTTAGTTTTTAAAATGGTATAGTCGTATACGATAATGTTCGCACCTAGGTACCCAAAAATCAACCAAATTTTTTTCTTTTAAATTGATTATCTGCAGATGTGAAACTTCTTTAAAAAAAGCAATATATAGAGAGTAGTTTGCGAATACCTGGCATAGTTTTATGGGGGGGGGGGGGGGGGTGCTTTAATACCATGGGAGATAAGGCCATGAAATCTTTATCACTCATTCATAAGGGAGATAAAGTCTTTTATTTTTTTTTTTTCATTTCAATGGGAGATAAAGTCATCATGGCCTTAGCTCACATTAGTAATATTAGAAAATGGTTTTATCTCTCATTTCAGTTTTGAAGAACTTTTGCATTTTACATTGATTAATAGTTTTCTTATTTTTTAATTAAGAGGTAATGATTTGACCTTTTACAAAAGTTAAGTATTGAAATCTGGCTTCGCATACTAAAGTTTTTCTGCGTGGAGGCCTGCGGCCGTGCTTACAGGTTTCCTCCTCCAGTAGGACGCGGCAGGTGGCTTCGCTGAATAAAGTTTTCCTGTGTGCGTCACAAGAATAAAAAATATCTTTTCCCAGAAACAATAAACACTAAAGTATTTGGCTTCGCAAAAATATGGCTTTATCTCTCATTTGCGAAAAAAAATTTGGCTATATCTCTCACTTCGCAAAATTTTAAATATGACCTTACCCCTCAATGATTGGGCAATAAGGCCATTATGGCTTTATCTCCCATTCAATTGAGCAATAAAGCCATCATTTAAATTTTAACTCACTTATCAAATTGTTTGTCTTAAAAAAAACTGAAAATAGGTCAAAATTCAATATTTACGCGGCCAAAATTTAATTTTATAAAGTAAAGATTAACCCATAAAATAACACGTTTCTGGGAAGAATGCCTTTCTGAGACACCTTGCCGAACCCCACCACCTATCTGGGATACACCCTGACACATACAGGCAATCGGAACATGACCCTCAAAACGTGCCCCTGTTTTTGTTGCTTGAAGTAATAAACCAAACCAAAGTTACAACGTTTATATTTTTTTCCTGTGCCAGATCATGAAGTGAAAGTGATGGATTCCGAAAACCCAGATATGATTCTTTATATTTATTATTGTTTACTAAGCCAGAATGCATAGCACAAATAATTTGGTCGTTTCAAACACATGGTGTGTTTTAGACGCTTTTTGGCGTAATTTGTATCTGTCCCTAGGAGATATTCTTTCCTATGGCGAACTTTCATAATATCAGACATACTAATATTTAAAAATGAATAAATTTTTTTAAATATAGTAGCAACACACAAACTTCAAGCAACCTAATCATAAGCTTAAAAACATAAAGAATAAATTAGTCTTTTTAAACATTCACTCATTTTTATGCACACTCTGTTCGAGTCAACGCTAGAAAAACTAGTTTCTGCTAGTCAGAATGAAGTTCTAGCTTAAACTTGCATTTTTATGAACCTCAAAGCTCGTTTAAACTTCCATATTTCTAGCACTAGCTATAGGTATCTTTTTATTTACGCGTTCCATTGTGTTTAGTAGTCTGGCATCAGGATTGCCGACTGCAGCATCTAGACAAGCTTTTTGTAAGCAACAGACCGAAGCGTGATTGGTTATTTATATGATGCTAATTGTCCGCTGCGTAATTACAAGGATCGCAGGAAACTTGGAATTTACCCGGAACTCTAAGCACCCATCCAGACTAACCCCATGTAACCGGTGACTGTCCGTGGCTGCCAGTTGCAGCTAATCTATTATCCGCAACCTATGACGCGTCCCGTAGAATTTAGCAATGCTTCCCACAGGCCGATAACAATTCATACAAGATCATTAAAACTACATTTTATGACTTATTATTCGCAATTGGGCGGACATATTCAAGTGTTCTATTTTGATACAAAATTCAATATTCCATTGCTTCTTAAAATGATACTTAAATAGCCCACGTTGCTTATTTAAAGTCTGTTGAAGTTTCCATTAAATATTTTTTTTTGCGAGGTGTCCTTAATATCCAAGCAATGTATAAACAACATGCAAATGCTAGATAAACCCAATAGTTCGTTAGATAAAACAACTATTTCGTGGCATTGTCAACATTGTATAGTCCGAAAGTGAACATAATTTGAAATATGTTCGTTTATAACATTTAGCATATTTTATTACTAACGGACCACTAAATCTGCATAGAATATAAATATATAATAGTGTAGATATTTGTTATTATTATAACTCACAAAACCTGATTTTTAAGTTAATATTTTTCCTTCTTCAATTCCCAGTGCAACATAGGGCCACCTACTATCGTTTCTTTATATTATGAAAAAATTTCATACAAATATTTTATATACTCAACCAAGGCGAATTCATGTATACGGTGGTGGCATTACTGCCACAAGTAACAACACCAAAAATACAACATTGTATTTTATTTGTTACTTTCGTCGGGCGATATGTAAAAAACACAAGTAACTTTTGATATTTTTCTCGCTAATTTAGAAAAAATAGCACAGCTGTAATTTCAACGCTACCTGAAAACTTAAATCGCCTTGTACTCAACTCTAGAGAGAAGAGTTAAAGTTTAAGGTGCTAGAAAACTCAAATTTGAGATATGTCTTTATTGCAGCAAAGGCTCAATCTATTAACCTAAACTGCTGCAAAATGACTCTTATACATGCTTAAATATCGTTAATTTACTTCAATAACGTCATAATTAAAAAATACTATTTTTCTGTATACAAAAATATAAAAAAAAACGGTCTTACACAAAATATATTGGTTTTCCTGCAAAACCTACGATCTTTACAATTAATACGATTTCCGTATGACGTGCTAAATTCCCAGTTTTTCATATTTGATAAATACACTGAAATTTATTGCTGAGGGAAAGCTAGCTTCTATGCGCATTTCACTGGTTGCTTAGGCCAGCTCATCAGGAAACCTTTTCCAAAGATTTTAGAAAGGCCAAAAATATTATACAAATAAAACCGTAAAGCGAATAAGTATTATAAACACTCAAAGTCTTACTTGTAACAATATCAAAGCCAAAACAAAACACCAACAATAAACAGTGAGTTTATCTTTACCCTTGCAAGATATTTTATAGTTGTAAAAAGAAGACCGTAATTGCACTATTGAAGCAAAATCAATATGATAAAATAATATTTTTAAAAGGACTTTGAATCCACTAAGTCTTCTCGATTGCTACAATTTTAAATTATATCGAGCAGTATTCAGTAAATAATTTCTTTAAAATTTCTTTCTTTTTTATACAATATTTTAGGTAAAATGCATATTTAAAAAAGAAAATTTAGTTATTTTCCAAAAATTTTTTAAAATCTGTAAATAACGCAGGTCGACATTTGAAAAGTTTTTACCACTCCAAGTAATTCAAATTATTTTTGACACCCTAAGTCCGAATATCGGCTTAGTTTTCTCCCATCACGTCACATAAATCAGATAACGGCACTTTTTTGGTTTTTGCTGTATGCCTTTATTTAACACTTATGTGAATGGCAAGGTACCCCGGGTAGCTTTGGCATTTTTAACTTAATTTTTTTTTAAGTAAAAAGATGGTCAACATATCTAAAACTTCTTGAGAACTCCTTACTATTAATAAATTTTTAATTCTAATTATTTTTTAGCTATAAAATTATTGTGAAAAGGCTTGGTGAACCAGTACATCTTACACCCTTAACGGTATGGCAAGGTACCCGGGTACCTTAATGTTACCAGTACTCGGTCAAAATCTAATATAGAGTAAAACAATACACATAAACACATTCAACTACTACATCTTTGCAACACAGAGAAAATTTAATTATTACATTAATTAAATTTAAATACTTTATAAATCATTTTTTTAATTGATAAAAAACTACTAATAATTTTTTCTGTTAATAAGGGAAATCACCGGGGTTATATTTTTTTTGCTTCACATTTGCAATCTTTGATATGCATAAAGAAACATTTAGATTATAATTTAAACTTGCATACCTTAGCATTGACGCCCTATGTTCACACTGAACTTTATTTAAGTATTTATGGTATTCAGTAATTGTAATTCTATTTATATTTAGATAAATAAAGGACATATATATATATATGTATATACCTTAGCATTAATACGTTGCATAGCCCAGTGCGTACACAAAAATTTTTAATTTGCTGAAAATTAACATCTTTTTTGAGTTTCAGAGCTATTTTCTGTGATTATTATTATAGTTTTTTGGGCAATTAATTAAAGCCGCCATAAGTGTTTTCAAACACAAAAAAAAAACATTAAAATTGTTTTTTAACCTTTATTGACGTGCACATAAGAAGAGCGTATCCCGTCAACAATAAATCTTAGTTAATCAATAGTATGAAATGGGATTATAGCACATTTAAACGAAACCCAAAAGTGTTTTCGTCCAAAAAAAATAAATATAAATGCTTAAACTTAAATTAACAAGAAAAAAAAATAAATAAAAGAAACCTTACACTTATTACACTACACACAGAAAAAAATACCAATGTAAAATTAACATGGAAAAATGTTGATTAAGATTCATAGTAAATTTCTGCAAAAGTGTGCCCATTATTTAAATTTATCATTATTTCATATTAATTTTAAATGAATAATATTAAAATAATCTTAACCCAAGCTTATTCAATATTAGTCACTGTAAAAAAAAAAAAAAAAAATTATAAAATATTATTAATATTGAATCCATTAAAAACCCTGTTTTATATTAAAATCAAAAGTTTATCTTGTTAAATTAACATGCATAAATAGTTAAGTATGTTAATTTTTTTTCATTCTTTAAATATTTTATAAAAAGAAGACAATTCCCGTATTCTTGAAATGAAAATTATTTAGTTAAATAGTACATCAAGTTTTCAAAGTAGAATTATGACGAAAACCGTATCGGGCAATTCTGCTGATGCTTCTGTTGACAAAGGAGAATACAAAATAAGTGAAGCATGTGTTACAGGGGGAAGTGTATTGAATTATTCTTAAAAAAATGCATATGTTGTCTCTGAAGCTTCTTCACACTGTTATAACACACTCAAACCAATTTGATTCTACATGAATTTTACGTTGTTTTAACTTGAAATAACTTTCATTCAACGTGATTCGGATTGTTATTTCAATATAAATGACATTTTGCTCCAACTTTACTGCAATGTTAAATTAACATGAATTATAGTTATTTTAAAAGAAAGAAATGTTGTTCGCAAGTAATTGTAAAATCAGGTTGAATTAACATGAAAAACGTATGAAGCAAAATCAACACCGAAAAATTTTAAATCAACCTTGTTTTCTACGTTTTTAACTTGATTTTTTTCTGTGTGTACTAAACTTACCCTAATATTAATTTTTAAGTGGTTTTCTTTATAAAAGTTTGCGCTAAAGAGCTATCTCGCTCAAACCCCCGTGTAAACTATGATTAAATAAACCATAATATGTGTACAAATTTTCCTTAAATTAGTTTTTATTTTCTCTCGGTGCAGAACGTGTTACGAAAACATGATGCGTCTCACCAAAGAACTTAATTTGGCTGTCTTTAAATTTTGGTAAAGTAAAGAGGGCTGAAGCGCAATATAACATATACATAGTTATAATGAGTATGGGTTTTGCTCTTTGTGAAGGATATCAAAGATTCGTTACAGCATCGAAAATTTTTGTGTCTACTATTGTATGCATGTTAAACAAATAAGTTTGTTTTATAAATACTAGTTATGTAGTGCATTCTTAAAGTAAACATTTTCTTTTTATAATTTTTCTCCTGCACTACAAGAAAAACATTAAACAAAATTTCATGTTGCAGCATGCTAAAGCTTACTATTTAAAAAATTTTTCCTTGACGTTTTTCTTAAAACCAGGCAAATACTAAATTTACAGCAATATTTTAATCCACTGCTTTCTCTGAACGAGAATGAAAACACATCGTAAATCTCCTGTTTTAATATTTCGTTCGTTGTTTTGCTTTCTGGTTTTTCTTTTCACTTTCTTTGCTGGTATTAACCAAGCTAAACCAAGTTTTCTGCTTTTTTAACGTTTTTTTTTTTATAAAACAATCAAGCATATGCATAAATCTAACTTGAGAGGAGCGACTGTTATTTTTTTCTATTGTATTTAGTACATGTTGCATGAGTTTTTGTCGTGTCTTAATACAAAAAGTGCTATAAGCTTTGATTGTTACTGCTACACACTAAACTTCCGGTCAATTCAACAACTAAGAAAGGATACCCAGAGCCATTAGCATACGGCTATTTACATCTTTAGATGCTTGTGGTATGTTATAGGCAATTTATCAAAATTCAAATATCTGGACATCGTAATTTTTTATTTATTGAATTGAGATTAATTTTTCAGAAGAAATAGTGGTGCATAAATCCTTGTATTCTACTTAGCAACACAACACTACATATACAAAATCTTGTAAAAAATATATTTGGTTTTTCTGTCTACTACCAATTAAAGTCGTTTAGTATTTTAATCTTGAAATAAAATTTATTTTGTTAAAATTCAATTCTTTAAATTAATCACTAAATATTACACAGAAAAAAATAACAAAAGTTATTAAGTAATTGAAGAAAAATTGTTAAATATTTTCAATATTTTTAACAATATTTTTAATTAACGTGTTTGTAAATTGTCATATTAACAATTTTTTTTATTTAAATATAATTAATGTGTATGTATCCCACAAAAAATATTTTAGTGTCAAAAAATTAAAAACTTAATATAAAAAAAATTTGTATTTTCAATTAAAAATCTTTCATAGAATAAACGATGCGATGATTGTTCTGGAATTAAGTCAATCTATACCGTAAGTAAAGTTGTAATTTAACGATTTATAAAGAAATTTTAATCGATTTGTTATAAATTCTAGTTTTACAAGTAATACTGTTAATGATGTCCAGATAATATTTTGTGTTGATGTCAGATTCTTATGGTGCATCCAGTTCTATGTTTTGATTAAATAAGTTTCAATCCTTTTTGTGATTTTATTTTTAATCAATTTAACTAAGAAAAATAAATTAAAACAACTTTTAATTGTATCTTTTATTTCAATTTAGTTAGCAACCAAATATATTTATAATATGGCAACTTCGTAACAAAAATTTATGTTTAATTGTTAACAAATATTTTACTCAATATAACAAATTCATTGTTTAAAATATTTGTTGAGTTTTAACAATTTTTATTAACAAAATAATTTTTTGTATTTACAAATTTAGTTGTTGGTGCCTTTTCAATTAAAAACTTAATTGTATTGATGAATATGGTATTCAATATGACAATTGATTTGTCGTAATTTTTTTCTGTGTATATATTGAAAGGCTCGAATTAAAGCACGCGTCGTCTATCTGTTGCAATTTTCGCACAAAAAAAGTAATAAGTAATAAAAATTATGAAAAAACTGTTGTTTGTCCCATGAAGTGTATAACCACGAAACCGGTACTTGGTAGTTTATATGAAAATACTTAACAACAGGGTGCCACATATAAATGAATTAATCTAACGAATATTTTCTTCAGATGCAAAATACATTATAACCCGCTTAATAACTCCACGCCTGAATTTATTTTTCGATTATTTACCATTTGTTTGAAGTCTCCGGTACTTTTCTTCTAGTTTTCAAAAAAATCCACGCTAAATTTCCATTTGCTAAATTAATTAAAAAATAAAATGTGCCCCAAATTTTATTCGTTGAAGATGCCCAAGTACGAAGAAAAAAAGTTTTTATATTTAGATACAAAAATCGCATATTTGATTCAAAAAATTTATGGATGTTTTACGATGACGATTTTTGCGGCATTGATAAAAAAGTTTGTAAGTATAGTTATTGAGTAATTAGTCAACAACCAAGATTATCGAGTCAATAAAAAAATTTGTTGCCCAAAATAATTTTTTCAACAAAATGTTTACCTGATTTGTTAAAATAAATTGTTGTAAATTTTTAACAAATAAAACAAAATGTATAATGATTTTCCAAATTACCAATTTTTTTTTTTGACAAATATTCTAATATTTATTGCTGGAGGATAAGCTAGTTCCTATGCACATTTCACTGGTTGCTTTGGCCTAAAGATATTATACAAATAAAACTGTAAAGCGTATGAGAATTACAAACACTCAATCCATACTAGCTTTGATAAGCTATTAAAAAATTGACAAGTGTTGTAAAAAGTACTGTCTTTACTTTGATTAAAATATTTTTGTTATTGAATATGAAGATATATTTAATTACTTTACTATTAAATATCTTAATATTGTGCTATTTTGCAAAACGCAATTTGATAAATTTTTTCATTGAATCAAGTAAAAAGTTTGTTGACCTAAAATTTTACTTTTAACAAACTGTTTTGTTTAAAATTTTCTTGAGATATAACAACACTACAAATGATGTTCCCAGTCGACATGTGAAGGATTTAAATACCAAACTGAGTCTTTTAAGACTTCCTTAGATGACCAACCAATGTTTAATCAGTTGTTCGTTTAATACATGACTTTCCAGAATTGCTAAGAAAACAAAATGTACATTTTGCGCGCTATCATAAATTTATCATGCTCGTGATCAAAATGTAACTCTTTAAAGCATTGTTTTGGAGCCATATTTTGCCAAGAAAGATACAATTTTTTCTTTTGTTGTGGTAACTGTGGGTTTTTCTAATTTATGTTATGCACGCAGAGAAAAAATATCAAAAAACCATTTCAACAAAAATTAGCCGATCGCATATTGAGAAGGCGTGGCTCATCCGCCTTTAAGTTTGAAAGCGCATTTAAAAGAGCGTGCATTTAAGTAAAATATAGACATTTTCCAAACATTTTTCAAAATATGTTTATTTTATATCTACATTTCTTGTCCATGTGGCCTGAGACAAGTTAATGGCCTGGGGAAATTTTAATATCTTAAAATTTTTTTAACCAAATTTTGTCTTTTATAAATCATACTCAAACATTCATAAGGATCTCAATGTGCCGTAAGTGAAAACTATGGTTACAAAATATGCAGTCAAATATTTAAAAAGGCTTGAACAACACCCAAATCCACTAGCTCGAAATATTTTAAATCATGGCGGCCACACTCGCTTAAGAAGAAGAGACACTACAGCACTTACCCAACTAGAAGAGCGATAAGCACCTTTATATGTGAACAGAAGAACGTAATGAAGATCATTTTTGTCTGGCACTGCTAGGACATAAATAATGTATTAGGATAAGATTTGATTAATTATTGTTAGTTCGTACAAAAGACACGCTACAATATGAAGAAGATTCAATAAATAAACAATGAAAAAAAAATCGTTAGATCGCTAATTGTGTACACATTTCAATTCTATTAGCTTAAACTGCAAAAGTAATTATTTAATGACAAAATTTTTACAAAAATTATAAAAATTAATTTTTTCACTTTTCCCCGTTCAACTTAAGGGCGAACGGGTCACGCCTTCCCGATATGCGATCAGCGGGGTGTTACGGTACAATTTCGCAAGTATGAAAAATAAGGTCCATGCCAATGCTCAAAATTAATCGATTTTCAAATAATGTGGTTGGACGATAAGGCAGAAAAAATTTCAAGTAAAATTTTTAATAAGTAAGATATTGGTTGTCGTGCTTAATTTCCAATTTTTTTTTTATTTATTGTGATATCAGACTTAAGCTAAGATCCCACTATCGGCTCAAATAGCACAATCTGCGATGACTTTTTATCGTGCTTTATCGGCGCACATTTAAAAACATTGCACAATTTATTCTTAGGTGGTCTTATTATCGTCGCACATTGTGACAATTTTTTTCGGTTCATTTGGGCCAAAACTTAATTGCGACAATAATCGGTACAATGCGGTCACACTATCGTGCTATTTGGCCAAATTAAATCATATGCTTTTGTTTATTTGCTTGTTGGCAAAATTCTCCGTCGGAATATTCCATTATGTTTCCTAACAATTTTAAATAATATATTAATAGATAATAAAAACTTTATTCAATTTTATTCAAACTTACTGCACATGTACTTTTGTTTTTGTAATTGTTGTTTTGTAAAAAGTTGTTTACAAACCAGGGATGGCAACATCGATACAACCGCAATGTTTTGATTAAAACGAATTGTTTTCTTTTATTAAACAGTACAAATGTACAATTTATCGTTTTAAAACATAAATAATAGATAAAACAAATGTAATTTTGGTGCAATAAAGCTCAAAAAAGTAATTGGCGACTGTGGTCAGCGCACAAGTGGCCGATACAAATGGGTACATATTAAACTATTTCATTGCACCACATTGTGCAAAAGAGTGTTCACATTATCGGTGCATCAAGGTTAATTTTGATTGACTGTCAGCACAATTTCGGCACAGATTGTCGCATATTAAAATATTTTGACCGCGTTCACACCATCGGCACATGAAATACGACAAAAATTGGTACATTGCGCTGATGGTGGGATCTTATCTTTATAGTTAAATATAAGAATTACATTGGATGGAAATTAGCACTGGCCATCGGCTATAATCCCCAATTTTTAATCTTAGTAAATACACTGAAATTTATTTTTGGAGGATAGGCTAGTATCTATGCGCATTTCACAATAAAATTTTCATAAATAATTGGAATAATTTTCAATTATTGTTTATAATCAAATGTTTGTTTGTAATATTTTCTAAATTTCATTTGTTTTAACCTTTTGTTGCTATAAATTTTATACATAATTATAAAATAAAACAAGTAGATTACTTGTTGCAAATTATTGTTTATATTTGTAAACTGTTTAGCGTTGTTACATTTCCGACAAAAACAATACCTATAAATTATATTCTCAGCGCGTTGACCACAAAATGTTACAATGGTTGCTATTTATAATAAAATTTATTTTAATGAAAACAAACACATAACTCGTACGTATAATCATTAAAAAATGCGGAAATACTTTAATTGAAATAAATAAATAAAACTGCTGCACATTGGGTAAATTCGAAAATTCAAATTTTTATAACTACTCGAGATTACAGAAGATTTAAGTATACAGCATACTGCAACGTTTTACCGGCTTTGGGTCTGGAATATATGCCTGTAAGTTTTTTTCTGCAACTTTTTATTTTTTAATTTCCTAAGCTAATCCCGCGAAGCTCTTCGCTTGTCTGCAGGAAAGAAAAGAGAGTCTCTGGCGGGAATCGAACCCGCAACCCCGGCACTGTTAGACTAGGTCTCTACCAGCTAGCCTGCAGGGGCAATACAATAATAATAATACAATTATTACTTGTATTCATTTCCTTAACTCTTGTGTTAATACCCGGGTACCGTGGTACCCACCTTAGTATATTTACTTGAAAATAATTAATTAAGAATTAAAATTTTTAAACAAGCTTCTGGATCGTCGTTATGTAACTTAAAAGAAAGCGAATTCAGATTCTAGATTTAGTTTTTTCTTCTTTAATACTAAAAAAAATTTGCTTAAACTTTAACCATCGCAACATGCGCACCCAGGCACAAAGAATTCAATAAACTAAATTCTGTATGATATAATTACTTAAGATAAGTTTCCAAAGCGTTATTATTATAATACGGAGAAGTCTCATTTACATATCTTCTGCGAACAAAAATGTTCAACTGTTATACTAAAAAATACTGTCCTGTATAAAAAATTTAAAATTTTAGCCGTTGTGCAATACAAAGTTAAAAAATCATATTTTAACATAAAAATAAGTTAAAACGCTTTTAAAAAGTTTAAAAATTTAATTTTATGTCATAAAATTATTGAATAATAAAACATGTGCTAAACAATGTGGATAAAGTGGGGTATTAACACAAGGGTTAATTCTTATGTTGTATTATGTATTTTTGTTGTATGAATATAATTAAAATTATATATGCAATTTCATTTTCTCAATTTACTGCATGTTCAACGATTTCGAACGTTAACGTTCTCATACAAAATTTATATGTAAGAACCTCAGTTTTAAAAATATTTTCCATATAAAATTCTATACGAACGTTAACGTTCGAAACCGTTGAACAGGCAGTTAATTTTGAAATTTCTTACTGCCTGTTTTTAGAAAATGAAAAAAGTTAGTGTGTGAGAAATTATATTGAAAACATAAACAAATTATATTTTTTTATTGCTGTTTGCACTGTAATTTCTTACTCACTTACTTGTTTTCATTTGCTAAAAACAGGCAGGTAATCTATTTTGGAATTTTCTCAATTTTAATAAAAAATTTCATTTCATTTTAAATTTTCTCAATATTAAATACAAATTTCTCAATTTCATTTTGAATTTTCTCAATTTTAATTGGAATTTTATCAATTTAAAATTGAACTTTTCGATATCGATTGGAATTTTCGCAATTTCAAATAAAAATTCTCAACTTCATTTGAAACTTTCTCAATTTCATAAAAAATAATCGCCTTTTCAATAAAAAATGGTGTAGTTTTATAAGTTTTCCAACTCAATTAATTTTCTTCTAATTGAATCAGTTTCTAAGTAATTATTGAACTATCATTCATTATTAGAAGTTTTTTTAATAGAATTCATTGCTTCTTACTGTTTTTTAATTTCTACATTTTTCTTTACTGATAATAACTTATTTCTTAGTATAAACTTAAATCTGCATATAAAATATTATTCCTAAGATGGTCTTATTATTTAGAGAATAAAATAATTTTTTTCTTATTTTTCCATTTATATTTCCAATATCCTTAAGACACTTTGCTATTTCTTTTTACATCGATATTAATCTATTCTATGTTGCAAATAAATTAAGCCATGGTATAATAAGTATCAGGTATATTCGCTAGGAAGATTTGTCATTATTTTCCGATGTAATGTCAATTTATTTATTTGATTTTTGACGCTTGTTTTAATATATGGGTTTTAAGATTGAGAACAAAATAACAAGTGAACATACCTTGTACTTATTCTAACATGAATAAAATAAAATCTAAAAATGAAGATGATAGTTTTTTCCAATCAGTTTTTCATTTTAATTTTGTATGTGTTTCTATTGATCATTTTTGTTGTTCTTTTGGAGATAAGATGTATGCTACGTGTGGTTAAGGAAGAATTCCTGGTTTAAGAAGGCTGCTAGGAATAGAGGGTTATTGATATAAAATTCATTACAAAATTTTGCATTAAAATGAAAGTTGTATCATTCATGTTCTGGAAATCGAATTCGAGTGCAAATAAAAGCGAAAACATCTTGGAAACAATCCTGTGTTTTAATATTAAAAAAATATTTCCTTTTTTATATACGTGATAATTTGAGTACCAGTACCCAAAATTACTTTTTTGGAGTAAATTTCTGTTAAACAAAAAATAAGTCAGCCTTACTCTTGTTTCTAGTGTGTAACTTTATACCGTTTATTTTATAAATAGCCTTAGAGAAATTCATTCGAATTTCTTTTAAAATTATTAAATATATTAGAACGAAAATTAATGTTTTCCCTAATCAAAGTTCTTTTAATAAGAAAACGAGAAAAAGTGTATTATATATGTTCTGTAGTAAATAAAATCAAAACGAAATGTATCAAATTTGGCCACTTAAGTTACAATGTGTGAATTAAACCAAACTGTTAACTTTCGTTTAGTTATAAAATAAGAATTAACGTAAGCTTTTCAAACTGCATTATTTCCGACTCTTGTATGGCAGAACTGAATTTGTGTTGAATTTGTAAGATACATATGAATTTCGATAAGTAACAGCAATATCGTATAAAAATAAAAACTCATTTCTTGGTGTAATAGAAACAATAACTTTAAAGTCACTTCTACAAAAACTATCAGAAAAAATGTATCTAAACTGTAGTCATTGTTAAGTTAATAAGGCTTAATTAAATAGTTTATTTCGAAGGAAACGGTCCTCACAAGGTAAGCTTTCTGATGCCAAAAGAACAAGCGCCATCAACTCAACCAACCCTTTTTTCTCCTACTATTCAACATTTTCCAACCCGACTAATATTAAAAGTCATCTTTTTCTATAAATTGTTACAATGGAAGCTTATCCACACCGAGAAAGACATAATCACTTAAACATTAAAAGATAATACGAATTTGTTAATATAATATGAAAAATGAATTCTAATGAAGTTCGCATTAGCAAAAATCTATCGTGTTTCAGTAAAAAATTCAGCTAGAAGTTTTTAACTTTTTTCGCAGTAAACCAAATTGTTTAAAGTAAATTTTTGGAAATTGTACCCTATTTGGAACCCATGGGCAGTCGTGGACCTACCAAAACAAAGCTTTGATATAAGGCTTAGATTCACATAAGAATTATTTGTGCCGAGTATTATCTAGATTGTACACATCAACATCTGTATAAGATTTTTTACGTCTTCATGATTCTAGGTGAAAATGTGACTGGAACTTTTGCGGGCAGTTGGTGATTCTCTCTGGTTCTATTACTTTATTTGAAAGGGATCGATCACATAAACATGTTTCAATCGGGACAATATCTGCGACACACAATTTTTAAATCGAAATTTAATGTGTCCATTAAAGTTATTTTATTAACATGTTACAAAGTTTCGAAAAGGTGTCAATTACCCACTAATAGGACATCACCAATTAGGCCACTTATTACTCACCTGAACGAGGCGTTTCTAAAGCATGGTGGAATGGACGAGAATCTCTCCATTGATGAGAACATGATACCGTATTATGGTAGGCACTATGCTAAACAGTATATCCGTGGTAAGCCCATTCGATTTGGATTCGAAAACTGAATTCCAGCGATGGATATATGCTTCAGTTCGATGTGTATATGGGCAAAAATGCAGAGAGCGTTCCACAAGGATATGGAGTAGGAGGTGACAAAGTGGTTGATCTCCTCACGAAAGCAAATGTACCACACCATAAGGGATTCAAGGTAAGAAATGAAATGTTCGTCACATGATATTACAATAATAATATAATTTACATTATAGCTTTTCATCGACAACTATTTTACGTCCGTGAAACTGTTGCGCAATTTGGCCAGTATGGGGATTTGTACATCTGGTACAATTAGAGACGGTCGCATAGAGAAGTGTCCTCTTCGTCCAATAGCCGCCATGAAAAAGGAGCAGCGAGGATCCAGCGATTTTCGTTTTACTGACGATGGCAAGATTCTCGTTGTAAGATGGAAGGATAATAATGTGGTGACCATTGGCTCCAACTTTGATACCAACGCTATCGGGACGTGCAAGCGCTACGCGAGAGGGAAAGGTGCGATACAGATACCACAGCCGAAACTTCTTCAGCGCTATAATCAAGGCATGGGAGGCGTTGATAAAATGGACCAGATGGTGGCTGTGTACCGGTCTAGAATTAGACAGCGTAAGTGGTGGTGGCCCATATTTGCATATTTGTTGGACGCATCGATCGTAAACGCATGGATCCTTATACGGAAAGTTCATCCGAACGACCCAAATTGTGGCACTCTGCTAATTTTTCGCAGGTACATAGCCATTTCGTATTTAGAGAGATACGGAATGAAGTCCTCAAGAGGATCGAGTAAAACCAGCATCAACCCTGATGCGCGCTACGATGGAAAAAACCATATGATTGAGTACTCGAATACGGATAAGAGATGTGCCTATTGCGGAAAGAAGTCTAACTTTTTATTTACAAAGTGCGAGAAAGGGCTTCATCCGAAAGAATGCTTCAAGCAATATCACACTTCAACTGCCCATACTGCATAGTGTCCCTTATAAGGGACGGTCCCCAAAACCCTCAAAACACATTTTTTTTTAATAAATCAAATTAAAACTACTTTATTAGACTTATTTCAAGGCATAATGATTAAAAAAACAGGTAAGTATAGCGCCAGGGAACTTCATGCACTAATGGGTTAAAGGGACGAGTTCCCTTCATATAAAGTGTTAGAACTAGAACCGGTCCCTATCACTTTAGAACTGTCACGTGACAAATTTGGTGCTAGTTCCCTTTCCCCTAGGGTAAGGCACACTTAATCTAAATACAAAGATAAGTAAATGGCCCATGGGCACAAAGAATATATTCCAGAAAAATAGACTTACTCTTACCTATTTTTTTAATAGTATCACAAAGTAGGACCTGTAGATAAATTACACAAAAGCCTCGCATGGCCAGGTAACTAGCCGGATGTCATGAGATTGATTCAGAAAGATATTCTGATTCAATCGATATACTAAAGGATGGGTCGTAAGCCAATATTTCTACACACATCAGTACAAACGCAAATACTGTAGTGCTATCAATATTTCTACACACATCAGTACAAACGCATAGACATTACTGATTTTTCCATAATTTTCCCAGAGGCTTGAAATTTGATAGTTTGGAACGGTTTTTATTTTTAATTTGAACATGATTAGGCTTTACATATTTAGAGTGAAATAAAATGCAGGTGGCGAAATTGAAGCAACAGATATATATTTAAAACGGAAAACCAGCACTGAAAAAAACTTTTCTTTTGTTAACAAAAAATCAAAATGTGCTCAAAAGTGGTCAAACTTGATCTATAAACTTACAAAATACAGCAAAATTGTCTTTTGACTCAAACATGCTGCAAAGGGTTGAATTTGCAAAAATAGACACTAACAAATCGTTGCTAAAATTCATACAATTTCTAAAAAACGGATAATCATAATGGGTCTACCTGCATTTATGGTCACACAAGGAAAAACATGCAATTGCATATTTGCCGGTACGTATGAGTAATATAAAAATATAGAATATGTGGATATTACTAATACGTATATAGAATTTTAATAGGCGACTGCTTAAGCGGCTAATACAATTGGAATAATATTGTTCAATTTTACGTATTTTACAATTATATCGCCAATTTGTATGTGATATTCGAAGGTGGCACAAAATATTGAAGATTTCTGCAATCTAAATTCATGAAATTTTTTATTACATTTAGATCGTCATTTCGCTCTTCGCGCGGCTTCAAGGTAAAACATGTTGTAAATATTAAAAATAGAGAAAAAATTCCCCAACCACTTTTTCGAGTGGAGTTTGAACCCGGCGACGTAAAACTTAAAAAAAACGAAACGCATCCTATTTACAATTTAAAATATATTCTCTACAGAAGAATAACAATAGAAGAGCCGCACAAAAGAAATGGTCCCGTTCAATGTTTAAACTGTCAAGAGTATGGTCATACTAAGGCATACTGCTATTTACCCCCTGTTTGCGTAGTATGTGGTGAATTACATGGCACAGTTCTTTGCGATAAGTCTAAAACCGACCCCAACGTAAAAAAATGTAGCAACTGTGGCGGTAATCACACTGCCAACTATAGAGGATGCCCTGTATATAATATCGTCAAGCAGTCGGCTGGACCGAAAACTAATCCTCCCCAAATGCAGGTAACAAATCAAGTAACCACAAATGGCATACAGGCTCCGCAGCCTGGTAATACCAGAACATCCTATGCTAACGTTCTCAAATCAAACCATGTGCCTATGCAAGGTGCCTCGCCAAGTAATGATGAAACTCCGGTTTCTAATTTAAGTCGTCTAGAAAAAACCATGGAAACATTAGTGCAAACAGTAAATAATTTTACAAATACAATGGGTAATATGATGCAAGAAATTCTTAGAATGCAATCGATGTTATTGCAAGCTGTACTTAACAAGCCATGAACTGTTTAAAAATTTGTTTTTGGAACGCAAACGGCATCCGCCAACATAAAAATGAATTAGAATATTTTCTTAAAAGTAAACAAATTGATGTCATGATGGTTTCTGAAACTCATTTGACCTCAAGAAATAGTTTTAAAATTAATGGTTATATACTGTATGATACCAAGGACCCTCGAGATAGAGCTTGTGGAGGTTCTGCCATTTTGATAAAAACTCGAGTCAAACACTACTTAATGTGTGATCATCGTGAGGATTATCTGCAAGCAACAAACGTTTGTGTTGAAGAGCTAAATCGAAACATAGTAATTTCATCTTTATACTCTCCACCTAGATTTTCAATATCAGAAAGCCAATATTGTGAATATTATAAATCACTAGGACCCTGTTTTCTGGCCGCTGGCGATTATAATGCTAAACATACCTTCTGGGGGTCACGACTTATAACACCAAAGGGTCGTGTTTTGTTTAATGCAATCTCTAAAATGGATTTAAATGTGGTCGCGAGCGGACAGCCAACATATTGGCCTACTGATCAGCAAAAAATTCCAGATGTTATAGATTTTGGCGTGGTTAAAAACATCCCCACAGAAACTATTCATGTTGAAGCTTCCTTAGAATTATCCTCCGACCACACACCTACAGTTGTTACTATAATGAACCCCAATAGAATTGTATCTCCGACTGGTTATTTTGCGCCGACAGCCACACAAATTAATTGGTTAAAATTTAAAAAATATCTCAGTACCCATTGTACAGAAAATATTCCGCTTAGAACTCCGGAAAATGTAGATCGCTCTATTGTGAATTTTGACAGTTATCTGAAACTAGCTGTTCAACATTCTAGTACTGCCCCCAAAAAAACAAAAAATATTAAAATATATTCCACAGATGTCGAGCGGCTCTTGACTGAAAAAAGGAGAGTTCGAAGAGAGTGGCAACTTTACAGATCCCCGCAACTTAAGAATTTATTAAAAGAGTGCACAAAAAGGCTTAGAAACTTACTGCAGACCCAGAAAACGGCTTCTCTAGAAAAATATCTTAAGGAACTTGATGCAACTCCACAATCTGACTACTCATTATGGCGTGCGGCTAGAAATCTAAAAAGACCAGTTATATCAAAGCCACCACTAAGAAACTCGAATGGTAGTTGGGCAAGAAACGATATTGAAAAAGGAAATCTGTTTGTGAGTCACTTGAAAAACGTATTTACACCAAATTTATCTAACGATACTGTGGTCGAGTTACCACCTGTTGCTGCTAGAGCTGCTATTCCCATAAGATTTGAAATAAGAGATATCGAAAAGGCTATTTGTGACTTAAACACTAAGAAGGCACCTGGTATTGATAAGATCAGTAATAAAATGCTTTTAGAGCTACCTCGCATAGCAAAGAAAATTATTGTTTTTATTTTTAATGCTATTTTACGGCTTGAATACTACCCGCAAGAATGGAAGGTTTCCTTAGTTACCATGATACCAAAGCCAGGGAAAGATCATACAAAAGTTGAGTCATATAGGCCTATTAGCTTATTATCAAATATGTCAAAGCTGTTTGAGAAATTATTAGTTTCAAAATTAACACCAATTTTAAATGACAATAGATGTATTCCAAACCATCAGTTTGGATTTAGAAGAAAACACAGCACAATTGAACAAACTCATCGAATAGTAAATGTCATAAGAAAAGCATTTGAAGAAAAAAAATTATTGCTCAGCACTCTTCATCGATGTTTCGCAAGCGTTTGATAAAGTCTGGCATGAAGGCTTACTACATAAGTTGAAGCAAAATTTACCAGCAAACACTCACAAACTGTTAGAAAGCTACTTAGTCGGCCGTCAATTTATTATTAAAGAAGGAGATTTCTTAAGTTCACCTCAGCCAATTGGCGCTGGAGTTCCACAAGGCAGCATCCTTGGCCCTCTTTTATACTTAATTTATACTTCGGACATGCCAACAAACAACTACACACAGACTTCAACATTTGCAGACGATACAGCTTTTCTAAGCGTACACGAAAACAGTTATGAAGCATCTCGTTATTTACAGGATCATATATTTCAACTAGAAATATGGCTAAGACAATGGAGGATAATGGTAAATGAACAAAAATGCGTACATATAACATTCACCTTGCGCCGGGAATCTTGCCCCCCTATTACAATCAATAATCAAATAATTCCTCAACATTCGCATGTAAAATATCTCGGTTTACATCTGGATCGGCGATTAACGTGGAAATGCCATATAGAGGCAAAATTAACTCAAATGAAACTTAAAGCCATTCAAATTCATTGGCTTATCGGAAGAAACTCTGTCCTTAGTCTCGATTGCAAGCTTCTACTTTACAACTCTATCTTAAAGCCTATCTGGTGCTACGGTATTCAACTATGGGGCACTGCCTCGGCCTCTAATATCGAAAAAATTCAAAGGCGTCAAAATAAACTTCTTCGAATAATCACAGCCGCTCCCTGGTACGTTAAAAATTCAAACATTCATAAGGATCTCAATGTGCCATTAGTAAAAACTATGATTACAAAATATGCAGTAAAATATTTAAAAAGGCTTGAACAACACCCAAATCCACTAGCTCGAAATATTCTAAATCATGCCGGCCACACTCGCTTAAGAAGAAGAGACACTGCAGCACTTACCCAACTAGAAGAACGATAAGCACCTATATATGTGAACAGAACCCGTGAAGAAAAAAATTTTTGTCTGGCACTGGCAGGACATTAATAAAGAATTAGAATAAGATTTGATTAATTATTGTTAGTTCATATTTAATATATGAAGATTCAATAAATAAACAATGAAAAAAAAAAAAATTTCGCTCTTAAGCGGCTAATACACTTGCAATAAAATTGTTCAATTTTACGTATTGTACAATTGTATCGCCTGTGTGTATGTGATATTCTAAGGTGACACAATATATTGGCAACAATCAAAAGACTTTTGATTTTTATTGCACAACGAAATGAAAGTGATGTATGTTGGCAACATTGTACAATGCTGTTTATGTTATTCCTATGGGTTATGTTCATCTTTTTATTGAATGAATAAAACCATTGTGTAACTTATTGCATAATATAGGACAACATGGAAATAATATGGCGAATATCAGCTACAATAATATTGCAAGTGTATAGACCGCTTTAGAAAAAATAAAAAAATTTTATAATTAAGTTATTACTATAAAAACATTTTTCAACGAATAAATTGTTTAATTAAATTAAATTTGCATTGGTGGGTATTTAAGAATCGGCACGGCCAAATTTAATCTTCTCTCTTGTCTTCTTTGATATCGTTTTACCTGTTATATACTGTATTAGTGTGATATTATTTTGTGTTTTAATTTCCTGTCACAAATTACTATTATTTCCCTTTTGAATTTGTTTAATAGTTTGTTTTTGGTTTTTTTTTTATTTTGTGTTGCTGTATTTCTGGCTCACGTTTCTCTAAATTCTATTGTGTTTTGTAAGGTTTATGTTGCTATCAACAAAATGACTTAGTATTTATCTACTGAAGAGATATACTGCCTTACTGACTGACAAACAAGCTATTGGAGTGATTTGTTAGAGCAACAACAAGGACTAAGGCAGCAGCAAAAAATAATCCCAGAAAGGCAAATAATACTGTCTTGTCAAATTGTACTCTGTTTTGGCATAATGGAACAAGAAAAAACAACTGAAGCCAATGCTTTTAAAATTTTCAAGGAAAGCTAATTTGTTCAAAGGCATACTTAAAATATTTTAAATAATATAAATACAGAGAATTTTTTTTTTGGATTCAAGATTAAGCTCCCCTTAGAACAGTAACCGGAATTCGGATATATCATTAGTATAATGTTAGCAATCGCTCTGTAGAAATAGAGAAATGAAGACATTCTTTCTTACACAGTCTTACTGAACATAAATTTACAATGAAATATAGAAAGTATTAGAATACAATCATTCTTTCCTTTCATATCTTTATCCTTAAAATATTAAAACACTATTCAACTAGCACAAACACATATACATACGAAAGTCATATTGTATCTGTTTTAACAATTTATTTGCATAATACCATGCAACAGTATTTTGTGGTGATGGAGGGTAAAATTTCAAAAAAAAAAAAAATGGAAAATAAAACATCCTTTAAACGTTATTTCTACACAAAAGATTTGGCTTATGTTTGACAAATTCTTTGAACAATTTTTAATAATGTCTTTGAGAGTCTTTTTTTCAAATTTGTCATTTTGGTTGAAAATAAGAAAAGACGTATTAACTGAAGAAAATTTTAGAACAGGATGAAGTTTTGTGATGGCTTAATATTGTTGTAACCAACCAGATGGTAATAATTTTCTTATGTTGGATAATTAAGCGTAGTGAAGTAAACAACCCAGAAATACCATAACTAAAATTTGTTAAGTAACTTCTCATGAAATATCTTTCAAAATTTATTAGATATCTTTTTAATGTTATCATTCTTTGTATACTTCATCGTTATTCACATATTAATTCGTGTATATAGAAAGCAAAACTTAAAATATCAACAAAAAAAGAAAGAAACATTTTTAAGTCTGATCTGGGGGGATGAACTTGTTTTCATAAACATATTTAGATTAATGACAAGTGCGTAAAATTCTTGGTTAAATAATTTTTATTATTTCTTCGTTAAAATTTCTCAAACTATAGTGTAACTTTACTTCATCAATAAATAAAATAAAATGTATATGGTATAAATACTTATTTATATAAGTAAATTAGAAACAATTGTTAAGAATAATCAATATTATTTTCTACAAAACTTAAGAAATTCTTATAAAAAGTGATCACCCTCTCCCAATTTATTGGTCGTTAGTTTGAGTTAAAAATTTAAGTAAACCTATTGCATGGTCTACGCAATGATTGTGTGAACTGAAATATAAACCAACGTGTTTTATTCCTGACGACGAATATTCCATGCGAAAAATCGTCGTTCGTCCCAGTTGTGTTTCTAGCATAAGAATATTATTTTCAAACAGTAAATGTGGAGATTTTACTATAAGCCTGCAATGTTGTACCTCGAATAATTATTCGCGCGATTTATCGAATAATACAAAACATCGATTAATTGAATACCCTAGTAAAGCAACTCCATTCATTAGCGACATACTGTTGTTTAATCCGTGACATTATTTTATTCTCAACGTTGCCAAAAGTCAAGCCATCTTTTTTCAGAAAACAGTTTCGCTGCAATACTGAAGTCCATAAAATCATTCTGCTTTATCAATGGCTAAAAAAAATCTCTTATCAAGAAATTGGGTCTTCTTACCTCTATTCGCTAAAAGTGGCT
This sequence comes from Pollenia labialis, assembly GCA_949318255.1. Lineage (NCBI taxonomy): Eukaryota > Metazoa > Arthropoda > Insecta > Diptera > Polleniidae > Pollenia > Pollenia labialis. Next base: position 58,727,615 of record OX439142.1, read on the forward strand.
TCGATTCATGTCGCGGCACATTATTTCTATCCCAAAAATTTTCAGGTCTAACTTGGTGCAAATGCAAAACACTGCTGTGAAATTCGCATAGGAATAGCTTATCGCATAAACAATAAATTTCAGTTTATCAATAGTATGAAATGGGAATTTAGCACATTTAAACGAAATATTTTTGATTAATTTTTTGAATCCCAGGAAAAAACCTTGATAACGAATATGCATGTGGCAGTGTAAATAAAACTGAACTAGCAATATAAAATAAAGTATTTTTTTTATTTTTGTTTTTTCTTTACCCAACTACATTTAGAGTTGACTAAGGTTTTTCCCGGGATTTCCCGTTCCGGGATTTCTCGGGAATTTCAATTATTATATTTCCCGCTTTCCCGGCATTTTTTTTGCGAGATCCCGGAAATTAAAAAATTGCTCATAGTTTCAGAAACACAGCTATTTTTACTTTGAAATTTAGTTTCTTTTCCCTAAAAATTAGCTTCTGTGGTTTCGTTGTCAATTACAAGAAGTGGATTCATACACGCAGAGAAAAACATGTTTAACCCTTATCTGAATGGCAAGGTACGCGGGTACATTTGGTATTTTCAACTTAATTTTTTTTAAATAAAAAGATGGTCCACATATCTAAAACTTCTTGAGAACTCCTTACTATTAATACATTTTTAATTATAATTCTTTTTTAGCTTTAAAATTATTTTGAAAAGGCGTAGGGAAGCAGTTTTCATCTTACACCCTTAACGGTATGGTAAGGTACATTTAATGTATGAAGATACCCGGTCATACATTAAATGTTACCAGTACTCGGTCAAAATCTAAGATAGACTAAAACAAAACACATAAAAACATTTAACTACTACATCTTTGCAATAAGGGAAATCACTAGGGACATATTTACAAGTTTTTTGTTTTACATTTGCTATCTTTGATATGCATAAAGAAAAATTAGCATTAAATTTAAAACTTGCATACCTTAGCATAAATACGTTGCATAGCCCAGTGCGTATACAAAAATTTAAAATTAGCTGAAAATTAACATCTTGTTAAAGTTTCAGAGCTATTTTCTGTGATTATTCACAAATATTTCGACAAAAAAAAATTAGTTTCCAATACAGGTCCCCGGGTACCTTGCAATGCTGTTAAAGGTGTTTTTTTTTGCCATTCGCATAAGGGTTAAATATGGTCACCTCCAACAAAACTATTTTTCATGAAAATTTTAAGCATATTATGATTTACTTAAAACAATTTTACTGTCACCGATAACCATATGACCCCTTTACGCGAAATGATCGTATATGCCAATTTTTTTGAAATTGAGTTTTTGATGCAATCTTGTTCTACATTCAAAGAGACGTCACCTCACAAAATATTGTAGGCGAATTCCACTTCGTTGCTCCAAAAATTTAATGTATATTTTCATTTTGATATTGCAAGCGAAAGCAGAGAAAAGTAAAAAAATGACTGTCCTGTAATGTTTGGTTTTTGTAACATACGATAATTTCGCGCAAAGGGGTCGATATTATGGTTGAATTAATCATCGATCAAGAAGCCCCAACCATATTGTGGTTACCTCCGAACATGTTATGGTCAAAAATAACTAAAACATGCTTAACACAACAATAATAGCATGGTTGGTTTTCAACCATAGCATGTTGCTCTTGGAAAAGATGAAAATACTATTGTTAATTTTAAAACAAATTATTGTCATCTTAAAACATATCATGTTTAGAGACAACCATAATAAGGTTGTGGCTTCTTGACGGTGGACAAATTCAACCATAATATGGTTGTAGGTGACAATAATATGGTTATATTAATAATATGTTTAAAATTTTCTTTAAAAATAGTTTTGTTTGAGATGACCATATTTAAACATGTTTTTTCTCTGCGCGTACGTAAATCAATGTCTCCTGTTGCAATAACTCTATTAAAAGTAGGATAGGTAGTGCAAGAGTTGATAATTAATAAATTGTGTGAAGTGATGAGTTGATAAAGACCATACTTTTCGTAACAAGATGCAGGCAGTAAATTGTCATTGTCCATGGACAAGTCTTAAGCATAGGAGATACCTAAACATATCGATCCTTTATTTATCGTGAAAGATACTACAACATCGACCTAATAAATAGAAAATGTGTGTAAGCAGTAGTCAGAATAATGCTATTTTCGGCATCAACCTTGACATCAGAAGCATGCAACAACGGTGCACTTTTAACTATTTGTCCAACCTCGGTAAAAAAGTAAACAAATTTTTTCGGAAACATAGTAATCAGTAAATAAAATCAGAAATATACTCTTTGACGACTCACTAAACGCTTTGAGTGTCATAAAGTTATTTCCTAATCCGTTTAAAAATGTTAATATACTTAATTAAATATTTTATATATTTTATGAATAAACTTTTTGATCTCATATCTTGTGTGCATCAATTTTTGTTTGTTTTTATTATTGTTTTATGAATTAAATTGTTATGTTTATGTTATCTTTTTATCTTGTATCTAGAGAATAATAATATGGAAATTACTTTTAAAAGCGTAATATAATATTAACCCAGCTTCCGCTTTTAATCTGCAATTCATTTTTGTATTATTTAAGCATTTATTTTACTTACGTTTGTTTATAAAAGTTTTTGTCATTACTTAATTACTTTGTATTATTTGTAAAGAGCGAGATCCCGGGAAATTCCAAAAAATTTCCCGTATTCCCGGGAATCGAAAAACTCCGAAAAAAACACTAGAGTTGACAAAAATCACGCAATTGTTGTCGGGACTGTAAGAAAAGATAAACTCACCGTTTATTGTTGTTGCTTTTGTTTCAGGCTTGATATTGATACTGTTTATTGTTGTTGTTTTTCTTTAAATTTTGATATTGTTTCAAGCAAAACTGGCGTTTATAATTTTTATTCACGTAACAATTTTATTTGTTTAATATTTTTAGTTTTTCTAAAATCTTTGGATGAAGTTTCCTGCCGATCTGGCCTAAGCAACCAGTGAAATGCGCATAGGAATAGCTTATCCCATCAACAATAAATTTAAATTTATCAATAGTATGAACTGGGAATTCTGCACTTTTAAATGAAACATTATTAACTGCCATATATTGTTTGAAAGCGTGGATTTTATAAATTTTTAAACTGAACAAAATCTTCAGAATACAAGTACATCCCCTTCACCTGTGGTCAAGGGTAAAATTGTCTTACCTTTTCAAGTCTTATCCTTTAAGTACTATTTTAATTTCAGTAACTAATCTGACACTTTATCGTTTTGCAATTTTACAAGAATCTTGACTTTAAAAAGTTTCCGAGCTGATTATTATGATTTGCTATAAATCACAAAAGAACCAAAAGCAATGTTTAAAAACTGCTTGGCTCACGATATCGAAAAGAAAATTTCTTTCGTATATTGACATTGAAAACAAAAAAAATATAGTATTTAATTCTTGTTTTCAATATAAATAATATACGAAAGAAATGTTCATTTCGACATTGTGGAACAGGGTTAAATAAAAGAAACCTGGGGCCTGATTCTGGTAGTCGTGATCGAGTAATTTCTCGATTCGAAAGCAATTTATTATCTAATTATTTCAGTCAATACTGAACGAATCGGAATAATTTTTTCAGTGTTATAAAGCATTAATTTGAGTTTCACAATACTGAAAAAATAATTTCGATTCGTTAAGTATCGACTGAAATAAAATTTCTTTCGAATCGAAACTGTAATCGATCACGAATGTCAGAATTAGGCCACTGGTCGTATTCCTACCTAACAGTTATTTTTACCTATTTTATAGTTAATTTGGCCTACGTGTTTATACCTTCAGTTTCTTTTATAATATGGCAGCTTTTGCACAGCTAGATTTCTTTTTGAAGAAATTACGGGCATTAATTGTGTTGTAATAAATTTATCAAGGAATAAAGCATTTGTTAAATATTTAGATATTCAAAACAATTCTTCTTTTCCTTTCTTTTTCAAATTTATTTTTCGATGCTTAATTAAACTTTTTTATTTCCCTGCAAAACAAAAAATAAATAACTGGTACAAAATAGAAATAACATCGACTTCAAAATTATTTTCTATTTTAACAACATAAGAGGGTCATTCATCAAATTGTCAAAAAAAAAAGATATAAATTAGACATCGACATTAAAAACAAAACAAATATACTCTTTTATATTATTTGATGCCAGCAGATATTTGGTCAATATATTTAAGGCAAATATGATTTGAGAAATACATGAAATTTCGCATTCCTTCTTCGCTTATCAAACATTTAAGAAGCCATGAAAATATAAAGCTGAAATATATTTGAAATTACTATTAAATGAAAAAAACAATAAATAAATAAAGAATAAAACTAAAGAGGAAATGCATAGAGAGAAGACACAGAACAGAAACAAGCACAATGTCAAGAAAATAAGTAATAAATTATAAATTAGGACTTCCTTATTCACTTAACATTTACATATTTAGTCAATCGAAAATAAGTGTTTAAGAAGAACACCAAATAAATTGACAGGTTACTTTGTGTTTTATTTGTACAAGCTGATTTCTTTTTATACAATTCCTGCAAAATGATAAAGAAAAACTTGTTCATTTTGACGGAAAAGGTCATAAATATTTATTTTGTAACACAATTAAAGGGGAATATATTATAATGTATTTTTATAAAGCACAGTGGCTTAAAAGAAAAAAAGTGCCAAAAAAATATACAACCAACACGCAACTGTTAGAGGAGTCACATGGATACTTGGCGCGTACACTCAAAAAATTATGTAGGTAAAATCAACGGAAAATGAAATATAAAACAAATGAAAATTCATTTAAAACCCGGTCAACTCATTTTTCCTTTTAATCAAACTAAAAATGGGTTTATTTTTAAATGACATAAAATAACTCACTAATTACAGTAAAAATTACTGATTTTAACTTTTGTTTCAAAATTTTTACTATCAAAAAACAAACTACAATAATAAATATAAAATTTTTAAAACATAAAATTCACATGAATTTTTTTTTAAGGAAAAAAGAAAACAAATTCATATTTTAAATGTACGGAAATTCATTCTTTTTTTGTAGTTTGTTTTTTAAACAACGTGCCTAAAAAGTTAAAAAGTAATTTTCATTCTAAAATGACTATATTTTGGTTTATTTTCAACATAACGGAAAACTTGTAAAATAAAGTACAAACAGTAAATGTAAAACTTTTTTGAGTGTATGCCTACTCCATGGTGGAATTTATCCCTCTCTATGTGAGAGCAACCAGAACAACAGGTAGTGCATAGCTTGGATACTAAAAAAGAGCTCAGTACCTATAAATAGTCTTGTATTTTCTATGAAGTCCAAGCTTTCGTTGCATGCATGGTGACATATGGCGAGATTGAGATATTTTTTAGCATAAGTAAGACGAGTATTAATAATATATTTCATTACAATTGAGCTGTTAAAAAATTGGTTGACCTTGGGTCACGTGTAATTTGACAAAACCATGAAAAAAATTCTCGTGCTAATTGATGCAAAGCAATGCTCATGGACTACTATTGCGGTAAATCAAAAGTTTTGTTTAACATCTATGCAGGTGACAAATAGTGAATATATTTATATAGGCGAGAAGTAAAACAGCAATCCCCTCTTTAAGAAGCATCTCAATAGGAGTGTAAAACATTTTACGAGAATTTGTTCAAGCGCATTCAAAATTGTATTGATATTTTCGATAATACGGTGACTTTTTTTATTATAAGTCTCAAAACTTAAATTTAAATGAGGCCGCTTTAAGTCGACTTCATTTTTGGGACTATATATGACTAATATTGAAATAGTGCACTCATCCCTTACCTGTTTATATCTTTACACCCATCTTACTTGGTAATAGCCTTTAACAAGGATGGAATCTTTCCGTATCGAAACTTTTCAAGATATTTAAATAAAGAAAACGCCCGTTTGTTTATTAACTTTCTGCATAATAAAAATTTTATTTTAGCTTACAATAATTCTGGAGTGTAGCAACAACTGTAAGCAGGGTTGCTAGATACCAAGAGTCAAAAAATTGGACAATTGAAAATTTTCACCTGGAATTTAAAAAAATAAATTTCAAATTACATTTAACTATAAGAAAAAGTAAAATTTTACATATTATTTTTTTATAAAATAAAACAACAAAAAGCAAGGCACGTTACATATTCAGTCTAATGTCATGTTACAAAATTTTGTATATGATTCGGGGCCAATTCATTTTGGCCATTAGTTTTAGAGTTATTGAGGCACAAGTGAGAAAATATTTTATTATTCTTTTGTTTAATTATACAATTTTTGAAATCAAAATATTTAAATTTACAAATATTTCCCAGTTTTAGTACTTAGTCGTAAAGCTTCATCTTTATGAAATAAAATAAATTATAGTTCATTAATATCCATGGACAAATACCTGTTTTATTCCCGAAAGAGAAAAAGTACCTCGTTTTGAAATTTTTTATTTGTTTGTGAAGAGCTAAAAATTACAAAGTTTTACCATTTATTATAACACTTTGTTTTTAATCCTTTACTTGAAATATTTTTTCATAAAGCTCCATATAATAGAAAAAAAAATTTTGATTCATGAAAATCCATGTATAATCTCGTGTTTTATTCCCGATAAAGTGAAAGTACCTAGTTTTGGAATTTTTTATCGGATAGGATAACACGGTTAAAATATCACAACATGTTAAGCTCTACACAAATTCGCGATAAAAAATGTAAAATCTTGGTACTTTCACTTTATCAGGAATAAAAAAAGAATTTATCCATGGATTTTCATGATATAACATTTTTTTTATTTGCGAATAAAAGTTTAAAGTTTTATAATTAAACAAAAAAAATTGATTTTCACTTGTCCCTTAATGTCTAAATTAAAAAAATTTATTACAAAGACTTAAATCTAGCGTGATTTAAAATTGTTTAAGGGATCGCATGAGTACGTCATTCGAAAGTTACGACAAGATATATAGAGCAGCCTCTTCAAAAATCTCAAGCTAAAAAAACAATTTAAAAAAAATTAATGATGATTTTTGACATTCCAATTTGTTGCATAGTGTTTTATTTAATAAAACCTATAAATCTAAAATCTTATATAAATTTAATTTGCCCGCAATATTTTCTTATCATCAGATCAGCTATTTCTAGTTTATTTTCCGTTTATCCAGAGATTTACAAATTTTGATATTTAATTAAACACATCAACACACTAATTCAATACGTAAATCTCGATGCGTCGTGACTGTTTGTGTGTTTAAGGGTCGTTTGTTAAAAACTGTTTGCAAACATGTTTAACACTCCTCTTGCAGCAGATTCTAAGCAAATTTCAATTATGCCCAAAAAAAACAATGCTTGAATGGGCTTTTAATAGTTAATTCTAAACAAAAACTTATATTGGAACTTCGCACATTGCCTTCAATCGTTAACTTAACACTCAATTGATAAATAATGGAAAATTGATAATATCGAAAGAGGATGAGAAAGAAGCTGTCGTATGTTCAACTGTATCTTAAACTTAAAATGAAATTTCCTGCAGTGTGGTTACGCGGTAATTGACAATCCAGTGAATCCTTACAACCAAAGGTCGTAAATTCAAGTGGGCACGTTGCAACGATGAGACGGCAATACGTGCAACACAAGTAGCTGTAGATGGTAGTAAAAAACCAATAACCGTAGATGGGCAAAATGTCCATAAACCAAAATATGTTTAAAAATGGCTAAACTAATACAATTGCAGTGCTGAGCAGCGTAAAAATACACTAAAGAAGTCTATCAGCCAAAAGAAATTATCAATTTTATAATATTATAATAAAAATTTAATATTTTCAACAGATGCAAATAATTGTGGTAAGTTCAAAGAAGAGCTTTAATGTGTTTAATGAGTTAATGAAAGTTTTTCTTAATAAACGAAAAAATAGTATTTAACGGATTAAAAATTTTCTCTAATCACCAATTTTATACCAAATTCATAAAATCAAGCAACCCAATTGTTGATTTTACTCCTATTACCAAAATGATTATATCGATTACTAAAAATTGTAAAAATTTAATATTTTAAATATTTTGTTTTTCAATAAACAATATTTTAAATTTTAATTAAAAATATGATCAAAAACCTTTGCCGTTTCGAACAATGTGTTGATTGATTTTGACAATTTCCAACAACAATTTGAAAAGTTTAAAACATTTTATTTTAAACGAAATAATTTTTTGGTATTTGATTTTTATTTTAATTCAAAATTTATTTCAAAACATCTAAAATGTTAATTAAATCAAAATTATATTTTCAATTTTTTTTCAACAAAAAAAATAATTGATTCAATTATTACAATAATTAAGTTTAAATACTTTTTAAATAATTTTTTTAATTTTTAAACTACTAATAATTTTTTCTCTGTATTAATTTAAAATATCTATAAATAAATAATATACTTTCACGCTTTTATTATTGCTTAACATATATTTTGACTTTTGTATATTTTACCATGAATTCAAATTTTATTCGTTATTTATATCAATATTAAATATTTCTAATCTCTTACACTGTAATTTTGTAAAAGATCACATTATAAGATGATCTAAAGATGTCCATCCATCCACCTGGATAATTGTGCGTCCATATTTACCTTGTTCGCAAAGTACAAGTTACGACCTTTTAGCCAATTTGATAAAGTTTGGTGAACACATTTTAATTTTTTTTTTTTTTTTTTTTTTTACTGTTAGGACCAGCACTCAGGGGATGACCCCTACTAATGCATTGCATTGTGTTGGAACTAGGAAAATAGGTTGTGGGAAGGAGGATAGAGGGAGTAGTGTTTGTGAACATTCGATTTGAACTTGATCATGTTGTAAGTGAGAGGGAAGACTTCTGCAGGAAGGTTATTCCACATACGAACTGTGCGGGAAAAAAACGAATTCTCTCTGTAATGCGTTGTACGATTCACCTGCCAATCGACCACATAAGGATGGGCTCTTGAGGAAAAACGTGTATTACGAACAAACGTACGGGTTTCGGGAACCAGATCCCTTATTTCGTCAGAACACATCCCATTGTAGTAACGATAAAACAGACAAATACAACCCACATTGCGACGGTGCTCAAGGGAGTCAATAGAATTGGATACCCTACTGTCACCAATGAGAACCTTCGCCCTCTCCTGCACGCGGTCGAGAAGCTCCAAAATAGACTTTGAAGCACCGGCCCACACATGAGAGTTGTATTCCATACGCGGTCGGATATAGGTGGTATAAATAGTAAGGAGATCAGATGGAGTGAAGTATATCCTACACCGTCTTAGAAAACCGAGGCACTTGAATGCTTCTTTCGACACCTTGAATATATGTTCAGTCCATCGGACATCACATTGTATTCTCATGCCCAGAACATCAAGAGATTCCGATTCCTCAATAATTATACCACCCATATATACAGATGAGGCACCCTGATTTGTCGCGCGTTTATGCGTCAGCACGCAACATTGTGTTTTTCGGGCATTAAAATCGACCCTATTCGCTCGACCCCATTCCGAGATCGTGTCAAGATCTCGGCCAAGCGTATCATTCATATTCTGCCGCATAGCAGCGACATCGGATACGCTTGGTCTGCATTCGCATGAGAACGAGTGGCAAAGGTTGCTGTCATCTGCAAAAGAGTAGATAGGGTTGGAAGTTTGACCAAGGAGGTCGTTTAGGACGAAGTCTATGTAAATGGTGAGAATCGGTAGTTTCACATATTACCCATAAAAACTTTTTCCTAAATTAGACTCTTTTTGTCGGCAAACTTTCTTATTATATTGCTATTTAGATTTAATTCGCTCCAAAAATATTTTACAGCAAATTTAATTATTTTCGATTCGGTTCACATTTGCCCACAGCTCCCATTTATAAATAGCTTTAATTTCGTTTTAAATGTTAGCATTAACAAGCAATTAAGTGACCGTCCCTTAAATTTCTTTAAGACAAAAAATCTCATATATCTGGATAATATTCGCACAAATAACTCTTATATGAATTTTGACCTCTAACCATTACTTTGTTTTTGTGAGCCGGTGACTGCCAGAGAACTTTTCGTATTTTGTGAACATCATCAAATATACTCATTTGCGTTCATACAATTAAACTTTCTCAGCCACACACATTCGCAGCTGTTTTTAAATTCATTCCATTTTTACATGCAAAGCAAAAACATGGTTGATGCAATCAACACGTTTTAAGAAACAATATATGTTCAGTCAAAATGTTTTCAACTTATGATTGTCTCAAACATATTATTGTCTTCAGAAGAAAAACGCAAACGACCAACCATGTTTCTATATTTCCCAAAACCATGCAAAATTTCTATTTCAATATTTTATATGGTTCTCACAATAAAAACAATAACAAATTTATTTTGAAAATTTATTTTTTATTAAAAATACAAATGTATGTATGTATGCTTTGTTTTATATATACACTAAAACATATATTAAAAAGTATATTAAATACATACACTTAATGGTCGTTTTCTGATTACGCGTTTATCTTTTTCCCCAACTGCACATTAAAGAAATTTGGTTTTTTCAATGTCTCATTTGCTTTTTGCTTTATTCTATCGCAAAGTTAACCAGCACTCATCTCCAATTATTCATTTTTCTTTTATTTGCCTTATATGTAGATAAATTCAATCTGCTGACACCCAACTTTTTTCAATGTTGTAGGTGTTTTTGGCTGCATGTATGTCTTTTTATAATTATATAAATAACTTACCTGTCTCAATAAAGATACGTATAAGTTTTGCAAGGCAGCATGGCCTTTTTTTTCTGAAAAAAAGTTTAAATTATTTTGTAATAATTTGAGTTTCCCGATTTACTGATGCTCACAGACTTAAATGACGCGAAGAAAATTGTATTTTCTTTAAAAATACACATTGTTTGTTTTGACAATAAATGTTTGCTCAGTTAGAGAATGTGTTTTAAAGCAAACGAAAATTAGGTACTAAACCAGGGATTTCCATTTCTTTGCATAATTGTGCACACCAATAGTAACACATAATTTTGTGCTCTTCAATTCAGTCGTCGATGTGACTTCGACAAGTGTACATGTCTAGCGGATGCTATGTTATTTTCTTTCAGCTTGACACTCAAAAAATGTTGTGCGGTCAAAAATGCAATTGGTAACATCCAATGCCTTGAGTGCAATATTTATTTTTATTTAGATTCTAAATTTTAAGACTTAAATGCAGAATAATGTAACATAATATTTCATAAGTTTACATGCAAAGCAAAAAACTTTGTAAAATGGTAATTATTTGAGATTGAAAAGCAATTTTAAACATTTCAGCTAAAAATGCGATAACCAAGGAAAAAATATTATTTTTATTATTATATTTTAAGTTGTGTGTGTTACGTTATATTAATTTGTAATTTTTAGAAACATAAAGACGAATCATCAACGAAAGTATATTTATTAACAGAGCAGACAGAGGTGGTGGGGGTGTAGCAGTATTAGGGATGCCAATCCCGAAATACCGAAATCCCGGGATTATTCTAAAAATTTAATTCTCCAATTCCGGGATTTTTTATGTAAAAATCTTGAAATTTTGGATTTAATAAATATGTATGTATGTGTTTTTTTTTTATTAAATATAACTACATATATTTAAATAAACGTGAGTCACCCTGGGGTCTAATCACCGCATACGATATCGAGCAAAATTTATCGAAATTATTTATTTTGGAATCATGACTCTCGATATCGAATGAAATTTTTTGAATTTGAAATAATAGCATTCGATATCGAGTAACTAGACATTACTTTTCTCGAGTTTTCATTCGATACGTCAGTGTCTAACGTATGCAAAAAATTTTATTAGATTACACTTGAATATATGTATATTTCAGATAAAATAAATTGTTGAATGCGAACATTGGTTTCCTCGACAGCATATGCTCGCAATAAAATAAGGTATCGATTATCAGACGTCATTAATTTGTTTAAGAAGCTTTTAAAAATATAAGTTTTAATACATAATTCGTCCATATTACTTTAAAAGAATACATTAAACTGTCTTATTTTGTAATGAGTTTAATATTCTTCATGAATTAATTTGTTTTAATACATACTTATACAGAAACATTAAATTAAAATTATATAAATTTTAAAATTTGGATTTTATATATGAAATCCCGAAAAATCCCGATCCGTCCCGGGATCCCGTTTTTTTGAATAAAAAATCCCGAATCCCGGGTTTCAAAAAACCTGGTCCCATTTGGCATCCCTAAAGGCTAGTTTTCACTATTATACTTTGTATTAATACATGTCAAAAACTCAAGTATTATGTAAAAGTCTGATAGTGTGAATGCATGTGTGATGAAAATGACAAGTACTAAAGAAAAAATTTTGACATCCCATAGGACTTCATCGTTTTTTGAAAAATTTTAAAACAATAATACTTTTCATTGGATCAGGCTTGCATTTTATTCTATATGTGAATGTTTATACTTTGTGTGATGGTGTGATTACAAACTGTCATGTTAAATTAGATTTTTTGACAGTCGCAACAAAACTCTTTAGATTTCTATCTCACAAAGTATTATGGAATACGTAAGGTTTGTGAGATAGTGTAATCTAGCCTTAAGCAGTATACATACATTGTTAAGAATATATCTTTCACAAATATACCACTTAATTTTTTTGAATTTCTACATGTAAACATACAAACAAATGAAAACATCTCACTTCTTGCAATTTACCGTCCCCCTTCCCGTCAAGTAAGTGCATTTACAACAGAATTAGATGATTTTTTAAAATCAGTAAAAAAACAACAAAATATTATCGTAGTTGGAGATATTAACATACATAGATCTCTTTAATAACAACATGCCAAATACTCTTTATCTTGATATGATGTCTTCGAATGGATTACAATGCTTGATTAAAGAATGTACAAGAGAAGACATAAACAGAAATTCACGAACATGCATCGATCATCTCTTTGTAAGGCACAAACACATAAATACACACATATATTCATCTATAATAAAAACAACCCTGCAAATAATAGGACCAGTCCAAACACGCGTGTAAAGAGTAGTCCACAAAGGACCAGGACTAGTCCAAAAGTAACCCAAACGTATGGAAAAAACCTGGTCTATTTAACATTACGATGTCCTAGTAGAGGATCATATAACCCACCTTTGGACCACTAAGGAGTAGTTTTAAAACTACTCCATGGTATATAACCCACCTTTGGACCACTAAGGAGTAGTTTTAAAACTACTCCATGGTATACTCAAGAGGATTAGTTTTGAAGTCGTTTAAAAACGAAAGCACGTCGTTAAAAAACGAAGACATGTCGTCTCACTACAAACACTTTTTAACAATGACATGGTCCATGCTTGCATTACATCGGACCAGTCCATGGAGTAGTCCATTTTATCAAAATGGGTCAGGTGGTCTAATTTTATTTGCTGGGAAACATCTCTGACCATTACTCCCTAGTTTTTTGACTCTCTGAAGAAAAATCTATGAACGTTAATAAAATAAATGATACCCAATACACAAAAATATGTAAATATAAATTAAATCAACAGATAAGTACAACCAACTGGCAAGAAATATTAACACAAACTAACCCAAATATAATGTTCAATTCAATATACGAACAATTTAATAAAATGTATGAAAATTCAAAAATAAGTGTACGAAAAAGAAAGAATAGAGTACCAAATCCTTGGATTAATGAAAATTTAATAAAAAGTTGTGAAATTAGGGATACACTTTATAAAAAATTGTTATCAAATAAAAACAATAAAACTAATGCAACAAAATATAAAAAATATAGAAACTCGCTAAATAAAAGATTAAATTATGCAAAAAATTTTTATTATAAAAATAAGTTTTTTGAAAACAGAAACAATATCCGTGTAACATTGCAAATTATTAATGAAATAATAGGTAGAAAAACAAATAATGTTGATGAAATAATAATGGAAAATTTTAAAAATATTAATTAAAGTGATATCTGTAATAACTTTGCTAATAATTTCAAACAAAATGTTAAAAATATTCTACACGATTGCGAAATCAAAGCCATAAATGCATCAAGTACTTCAAAATTCTTTATACCTATCCACCATAAACGAAGAAGAAAACTTCAACATTTTAAACTCTATTAATATAAAAAAGTGCTGGATTTGATGGAATTAGATCAGTAGATTTGAAAAACAATGCCGCTGTAATGACTCCCATATTAACACAACTAATAAACCTTATCATTAATAATGCAATAATACCTGATTAACTCAAAGTATCTTATGTTCGACCAATCTATAAAAACGGTACAAAAACAGATTATAATAATTACCGACCCATTGCAATTTTATCAGTTATTGAGAAAGTAATGGAGGAAGTTACATGCAATAGGTTAACGGACTACATAAGCAAATACAAAATAGTTAATATAAATCAGTTTGGGTTTCAAAAAGGTAAAAATATCAACAAACTTCTTGGAAACTTCTCAAATTATATAAACGAACAACCAAGGCGAATTCAACTACAGGTGGTGTCGCAACTACAACAATCCAAAAACAACAGAAACAACATAGGGGGTTTTGCATTGCATTGTTAGTGTTTACGGCTCGAAATATCAACCATTCTTAGCAAAACCCTAACAAATCAAAACAAATAGGCTCGAACTATCAAAATCAGAAGGCGTTTCGACACCACCTGTAGTTAATTCGCCTTGCGAACAACTTAGTAAGAAACACCACTGCCTAACGCTTTTTATCGACTTAAGCAAAGCTTTCGATACTCTGTCGCATAGCAAGCTCATACAAATGTTAGAAAGAATTGGTATTCGTGGTAACTGTTTAGAGTGGTTCAAAAACTACCTAACATGATAAGTGAAGAAACAAATTTGGATTTTGGTGTACCGCATTGTGAACATTATCTATTCCAATGGACTAATTAATAATTAAAAAAAATGCAAAGCTTTTGCATATGCGGATGACACAGCTATTGTAGTTGCACACAAAAACATAGATAGCGCAACAATATTAATGCAAAACCAGCTTGATGTAGCTGTAAGATGGTGTCACGATAACGGCCTAATAATAAATGCGTCTAAAACAAAACTTATGCATATTAAACCTCCTCCTATACATATTATATCAGGAAATAAATTTAATATTCCATTCCACAGAATGTCTGCACAAAACAAAAATGGCAGGTTTCAACTATGATGAAGACCGATTTTCCACTAAAATCGACCTCGTCAACACATACAAATACTTAGGCGTGTACGTAGACCACAATTTTAAATGGATGGAGCATGTAGAAGAAATCCGCAAAAAACTGAGAAGAGCAGCTTTTATGCTACACCATTTAAGCTACCGTTCAAACAATATGGTGTTACGGCAAGCATATTTTTCGTTGGTTGAATTCCATCTTCAGCCTGGGGAAGCTCATTGTTTACTAAAAAACTTCAGCAAACACAAAATCTACTTTTGAAAATTCTCCAAAAAAGTCGCCCTATTCATGAACAAACTACTATAATAAACATCGCACATTCAATTTTTTTCAGCAATGACTGCAGTGGAGCAGACAACATAAACTATTCACAAAATACCATTTCTAGCAACTTTACAACAGTAAGATCTACGACAACAACGCAAACAACAACACCTAATAATAAGTATTAACGGTCCTGTAAATGCAACCAACACAAACAGTACAACCATTACCAATAAAAACAAAACAACAATAAACAACATCGCTAAAGAATTAAAAGTACTAGATGTTAACAGCATCTACTTCACTACTTTGGCAACAGAATTCTACAATGATTTCAGATTTTAAAAAAAAATAGACCATAACCACCAAACTCGTATGAACGCTGAAGGAAGATTCCGCATACCAAGATATAAAAACAACTACGGAAAAAGCACCCTATCCGTAGTTATCCCAACAATCTTCAACAAACTACCCCTTGAAGTTCTCAATAATACATCAAATTATAATAAGAGGAAACAAATATTAAAAAACTTTTTTATATATCAGCAATGAATGCTCAAAATAATTATAATTAAATTCAAAAATGTTAACTCTTACCTGCCGACAAGCCGCAATGGCTTGGCATGGTTATTATTAATAATAACTTATTAATATAAATGAATTGTAATTTTAAATTGTAATAATTTGATTTTTCTTTAATAAACAATAATAATAATAATATTAAAAAAAAAAAAGTTTTTAAGTGAAACAAACATTTAAAATATAAAATAATTAAATATTTGTGTTAAATTACCGGAAAAATAGAATATATATAATAATATAATCGTGCGATTAATATGTAGCATCATTTCGTTTGCGTCGACCTGGTAAAATAAGTTTGCTTTTCTGATGCAGCGTAGGCAGTACTGCATTTAACAATGTGGAGAATTTATATTATTACAGATATTATGAAATACCTCTTGTGTATAATTTTTTTTATTGATTTTAATTACTAATAAGTAGTGGTTTTAACTGAAAATGTACTTCATTAAATTTAGCTATGAATCCTGCAGATGTTGTCATTTATTCTTGGAAATTCTTAGCATTTGGGAGTGCAATGGGAGAGGCTGCAAAATTTCAAAATTTCTAACAGTATTATGTGGAAGAAGCTGTTAGTCAAACTTATCCTTTAACTTACGAGGTGAAAATTTGTAACATATAAGAAGAGGTGGTCGTAAATTTTACACCAATTTTGTTTAAGGAATATTGTCAGCGCTTTTTATGTTATAATTGTTTTATTCTTTCAGTACTCAAGGTTAATTACTTCCAAATACCGAGTTAGAAAAAAAATTAAAAACAAAATCAGTTTTCTTTATTAATTTTGTTGTTTATTTCACAAGTCTTTGTTTCTATAAACCAAAAACAGATTTATTTTTTTCTTCTGTATTAGAAGAAATATAAGTTTACAAAAAATTAAATGGCGTTTTTCCACAGCCTAACAGTTATATTAGTTAAAAACAAAAACGAACGTATAAATATTTCTTATATATTAAAAACTAGCAACTAATATTTCAAGCCAAGTTAAACGGTAAAAGTTGAAGCGTATTTAAAGAGGTGGTAGTAAATTTTACACCTATTATTTGTTTATTATTATGTATGGGAGTCCTACTAAAATGTTCTGGTTGTTGTCCTGACCATTTAAAACGATTTTTTCCATAAAAGTAACCAGATTCTGAGTAATCGTTTGATTCTACTTGGTTTTGTAGAGTTTCAATGCTTTCTTCAACGATATTTTCTCTTGTCATAAGAATCGTATCAACTTCCTCTTCGCTATTAGTTTCCGAAATTTCGGAGCTACTTACACTACAAATTCCTGGGGGGACAGAGTGGATTGCAGGGTGTCTAGGGCATTATGGCCCAGATTGGACGCGGGGGCAACCAGGGTTCTACTGGGATTGGATAGGAGTAGTCTTAGGACGCTTATAGGGTTCTTGACGGGTCATTGTCCGGTCAGGGCTTTTGTAAGCAGATGGGACAATGCCATACCGGACTTCTGCAAATTGTGCGAGGATTCGGAGGAGCTGGAGACGATCGAGCATGTACTGTGCCATTGTCCCAGGATGCAGGGTCTCAGACAGAAGTGGCTAGGAAATAGGTTTTACGACGAACTGGCGTGCATCGCTGAATGTAGTCCGGCTGATCTACTGGGGTTTGTCAGGGAAATAGTGCGGTTGTTTCTGTTGAGGGGACAGTAGAGAGGGAATTTGTTCTTCACAGTACCTACTAACTTTCCTATATTCTATACTCTATCCACCGCATGCTTCTTTTCATAACCTTTCTCTTTTTCTATCTTCTTTATCTATTTTTCTACATGTTGAAGGGATTCACAATGGACCGTACTGGTCTCCGAGTGGAAGTGTGCCCTTGGGCACATAACCCTTCTGAACCTAACCTAACCTAACCTACACTACAAATTTTAGGGACGAAGTTTGTATCCACGACTTCATCATCAACTTTACTTTCATCACCATAAATTTCGTCACAGCAAAAATCCTCATCTTCCTATAATATTCTAGTGATTTCCAGAATGCAAATTTTTTTTGAATGGGTCATTTTTCACTAGTTAATTAAAAAGTATAAAAATATTGAAATAATTTTTTTATAAAACCTTTAACCAAACCATATATATATTTCTACAAGAAAACTAACGCTTATGTTGATGTGGTGGTTAAAAATTTTCTATGAAAAAAACTCACAAACAACTATGTGGTAGTAAAAAATTTTCTATGAAAAAATAACATAAGCGACGACGTGTAGTAAAATTTACACCTAAGCACGAATATCTCCGCGCTACTGTTACCGACGACAAAGCAAACAATACTGAGAGCACATCATTATATGAGGGTACTGAGAATATAAAATTATTTGCATTCAAAAGAGAGAAGTTTTTAAAGATAAAAAAACAACGGTGTAAAATTTACTACCACGTCATAAGTTAAAGGTATAGGTTTTATTTTACATACATACGTGTATGGATTCGGTTCTTATAATTTTACAGCACTTTTTTGTTTTATCTTATGCAATACTGAAAATTATTATCTGATCACTAATTCCACTAAGACCGTGATAATAGTTATAAAACAGATTACCCAGTTTTGACGTTTAAAAATATTAAGGGTTCTTATAAAAAGAATTATACATTATGTTGTTTAAAATAATTATATATGTATGTATTTGATGATACGTCATTTTTAATTTTGTAAATAACTTGGTTATTTTTTAAGATAGAAGTTTAAAATTTTATAAAAATATGTTGTAACGTGAATCGTAATCAACAAAAGAAGTCAATTTAAAATTTTCCAATAGTATCTACATTGTTTTGCATTTAAGCTAACGATATGTGTTTTGTTTGTGAAAACAATTCTTTGATGGCTGTAAAAGGGTCCCTTTTCTTTCGTTAAAAAGACGTACCTAAATGCAGAAATTATTAAGAAAAAAATAGCCGCAAGAATTTGTTGGTTTTTGAGCTTGTAAAAATATTTTGGTTTCTGTACCAATCGCGTCGGTGGGTTTTTTCTTTGAAATCACTTTTCTTAAGTAAGTAAAAAAATTTTAAAAACTAGTTAAAAAAGTATTTTTTGCTTCAATTTATGTGTAAATAACCTATGTATACCCAGCCAGCAAAATAATCCGACGTTGTTCAGATATCTGAGAGAAACGTCGGCAAAAAAGTCGGAATCGTATACGAATTCTGTCAGATTTCTGACCCAAACACGTATGCAGTGGTTGACATAAAAGCAAATGTGACAGTAGGTAACATTTTTGGGTAAGAAGATGTGTTTTATTGATGTATTAATGAAACTTTATTGTATCGCACTATTTTTATTGCTTACTTTTTTATACTACAATTATATGATCGAGCCCAAAGAGTTCAGGCCCAACGATAATATGCATAGCCGTGCTTAACCTACTGTCAAAAATTACCAAAAAGTCTCTCAAATGTATTTAAAAAAATAATATCAAATTCAAAAACCATCTGACACCGTACGGAAAGTGCGATCAGTTTCGCACTTTGCTTTATTTTGCGCTGAATCGGAATATGAAGTCAGAATTGTCAAAAGTAGAACAGTTTTTGAGATATTCCAAAATGACCGTTATTTCCGTTATTTGTGTTTTAAAAAAAGATGATGTGACTGAAATGCAAATTTCTTCAAAAATTTTAAACGGATTATGTATTTCTTGGTTTTTTTTTTGTGACAGGTTATAAAATTTCTAAAATAACCATGGGTCGTTTGTGAAGATGAGTCAATAAATGGCAGTGTTATAGTGGACAAAATTTCAAACTTCATTATAAATTTAAAGATTTTTTGCAATTTTGCTCTTTTCAAGTCATTTTTTTTGTGGCCAATAGGATCTAGATCGGTGCAAAAATGACAAAGTTACAGAAGATTAATTGAATTAACCCACTTTTCGATTTGTATCAAATCAAAGAAAAACACAACAAATAAATATACGAAGCTTAATTTTTAGTAACAATAAATATTAAAAATAGCTTAAAACTTTTGAATTTCTATGTGGGTTATTTATCTAAATCTTCTGTAGCTTTGCCATTTTTGTACCAATATTTGTCTTGTTGGGCGCAAGATGTTCATATTAAAATAATCTAATGTCGCATACAATAAAACACTAGGATTTTTAAATCATTGGTTTAAAAAAATAACTTGAAAAGAGCAAAATTGAACAAAATCATAAAATTTTCAATGAAGCTTGTACTTTTGTCCCCAGTAACTCTGTCAATTCTTAAATAATCTTTACTAGCAATCAATGGTTATTTTAGAAATTTTATAACCTCTCACAAAAAATAAGGAAATACATAATCCGTTTAAAATGTTTAAAGATATTTGCATTTCAGTCACATAACATAGTTAAAAGAGTACGGGTTAATGCTAGTTCTTCAATATCAACTCTTTTAAAGGATGGCCGATCATTCACGGACCCGGTTGATAAGGCTAATTGTTTTGCCGAATTATAGTAGGGTATCCAATTCTATTGACTCCCTTGAGCACCGTCGCAATGTGGGTTGTATTTGGCTGTTTTATCGTTATTACAATGGGATATTTTCTGACTAAATTAGGAATCTGGTTCCTGAAAGCCGTACGTTTGTTTGCAATAAACGTTTTTCCTCAAGAGCCCATCCTTATGCGGTCGATTGACAGGTGAATCGTACAACGCATTACAGAGAGAATTCGTTTTTTTCCCGGACTGTTCGTATGTGGAATAACCTTCCTGCCGAAGTCTTCCCTCTCACTTGCAACATCATCAAGTTCAAATCGAATGTTCACAAGCACTACTCCCTCTATCCTCCTTCCCATAACCTATTTTCCTAGTTCCAACACAATGCAATGTATTAGTAAGGGGCATCCCCTGAGTGCTGGTCCTATCAACAACAAAAAAAATCATCTTTTTAAAAACACAAATAACGGTTATTTTGGAATATCTCAAAATCTGTTCTACTTTTGGCAATTCTGACTTCATATCTGATTTTAATTTTATATAAAGATTTGGTGTCAAATTCATTTGGTAAAAAAACTGTCAAGTAGTGTTATTTGATAAGATATTTGAAACTGATTTAGAATCAGAAAGCTTCGAATAGAAAACTGTGCAGTTTTAAAATCAGCGGCATTGAATTGGTAAAGAATTGCTAAAAATTTCTTATTAACACGAATAACTGTTTAATTTTATTCCTTTGTGTTATACAACTTATAAAATATATTACTAACATTTTTCTGCGGCTGTAAATAACTGCATTCTCTCAATTTTTTTCACACTTACTTATATACAACCAAAAATGTTTTGGAAATCCCTGCCATAAACCATCAAATTATATTGGTATTTACATTAAAATATTTTATTGCAACCTTAATAATTTTACCATATTCTATTGGAATCGACCCATATTTGATCATTTCTCCTATACAAATACCACGAATGATATAAATTCCTTAGAAATGTTGGTATTAATATAAAATTTGGCAACGATAACTTTTATAACAGCTAATATGTGAAATTCGTATTGGTATGTCCATTTTGACCATGGGCCCCATATAAACCCCTTCCCTTAAATCACTTCAAGACGAAAAAATGTCATACAGATGTAGATATCTGACAAAATTCGGCACAGATAACTTTTTCTTGAATCTTAACCTTATTACAGAAATTCGTGATTGCCCATGATCAATAGTTTTATATATTACACACATTAGTACAATCGAATAATTGTATTTACTTTTCTTTTTGGCAGAGTTGTTGTTTTTGCACAGGATGTTAAAATTTAGCCTATTTCAAATAGTGAAAATCGGACCATAATTCCACATAGCCCTCATACAAAATTCTCTCCGGAATAAAGTTTTGTACCCTATAATTATGTTGTTATTTAGATGGAACTCGAACCACATTTATTGTATTGCTTCTCAATTTATCTTTCCAAATTTTCTTGAAATCGATCCATAGTTAAAAAAGTAAAGCGCCATCGAATTGTAACCATACTAACAATGTAACATTAAAGTTTTTCATATGCATAAAATTCTAGAAATCAACGGCAAGATATAAAATTATTCATTTGCAAAAATCAACGGCAACATTTTAAAACAGCAACTCTTACCAAAAGAAAACAAAACATTTACAATTGCGCGTCTCTTTTAACTTATTTTCTACTCTCGAATATTACTTTTCAGTTGGGTTGCGCTCTGATGTTTTTTTTCCCATCACATCCCTGCAAATATTATTGGACCACCTGATCCAATTTCATGAAATGGACTACTCCATGGAATAGTCCGATGTAATGCAAGCATGGACCATGTCATTGTTAAAAAGTGTTTGTAGTGAGACGACATATCTTCGTTTTTTAACGACATGTTTTCGTTTTTAAACGAAGTTACAACTAATCCTCTTGTGTACACAATGGAGTAGTTGTAAAACAACTCCTTTGTAGTCCAAAGATGGGTTATATGGTCCTGCCCTAGGACATCGTAATGTTAAATAGACCATGTTTTTTCCATACGTTTGGGTTACTTTTGGACTAGTCCTAGTCCCTTGTGGGCTACTCTTTACACGCGTGTTTGGACTGGTCCTATTATTTGCAGGGATGTTATTTTAAATATATTTAAAAAAGGCTTAAAATATTGAATGCGACAAAAGCGACAGAGCTTTTGACTAACTGTGACTTTATCTTTTTTAAGCCATATTGACGGGTTGTTTTGTAGAGATGGCCTGAAAAAATTTCCCAACACGCTGTGGTTTAAGAAATGTGGACTTTTAATCCCATGATATTATATACCTAACTATAGAATTGAACTGGTCTACACGCAGAGAAAAAATGTGGTTGGGCATGGTTACGGCAACCACACTGTGTTTATTGTAACAATATATTGTTGTTGTACACAAATAATTGTTATTTTTATTAAATATCAGCAATATTATATTTACTGTAAACATATTAATGTTTATCGCAATTATTAATTTGAGTATTGTTGACCGAAAAATAATTATTTTTCTAACAACTAAATTATGATAACTTTCAAAACATATTATATTACTCACAGCCATAACATGATATTTAATAGCCATAACATGATAACTTTATATACATTTATCATAATAAGTTTAAGGTGCAATCAAAATATCGTTACTCTAATAATATTTTGGTATCGCCATTTGTAAAATAATTTTGTATCAGTTGTGTCGTGTTTTACATAAAAATTTCGAATTATTTGTTAGTGAGTGGCTAAATAACAAAAAAATAACCATTAAAATAAACAAGAAATTAAAAAAAAATAAAGAAAAATATTAAAAAAGAAATAACAAAATAACCATTAAAATAAACAAGAAATTAAAAAAAAAATAAAGAAAAAACATTAAGAAAGGGTTGTAGTGTCACAAAATAAAATATCTTTGCTTAAAAATTTTAAAAATCTTAAAGTGGTGGAAACATTTGTGAAATATTGGTGCAAAATATTAACCATTACTGGTAAGTTTTGTGTTATTTGAAGAGAAAAATAATGAAAACTCCATAAAATAATTTATAAATAATTTCGACCTACGACAAAAAGATTACAGTAACTATATTATGTTTTTTATTTTATCATAAGTATTTTTTTCCAATAAAAATATTATGTTTAAAGTTGTATCATATTATGATGTAAAAAATTTATGTATAACAGTTCATATCACTTTGCATCATAATATGATTACTTCTAAACTTATTATGATTGCAATGACAATAATATGATTACTTCTAAACTTATTATGATTGTCATGACAATAATATGATTACTTCTAAACTTATTATGATTGCCATGACAATATTATGATTACTTCTCAACTAATTATCATTGCCATGACAATAATATGATTAGTTCTAAACTTATTATGATTGCCATGACAGTAAAATAATTACTTATTAACTTATTATGGTTACCATGACAACAATATGATTACTTCTTATCTTATTATGATTACCATGACAGTAATATCATAACTTCTTAACGTTTTATGATAAACAGGATAACAATATGATTAAGGGAAAAATATTATGATGTAATATTACGAACATATTTGGTCATAATATGATTTAATAACAATCGTAATATGGTGACTACAATCATGAATCTTATCATAATATGTTGCTCTTAGAATATGTTTACCACAACCATGTTTTTTCTTTGCGTGTAATTTTCAGTTGTTCATAGTCTACAAAGTTGTTCTTGCATTGGAAAAACGGTAAATTAATTGATCATCGGGTTTGATAAATTGAGTATATTTGAATTTTTTCAAGAATAGAAATTATCCAATCTAACTAAAATATTAGAGACTATGGCGCATATTCATAAATTATCACTAAGTCTTAACTTTTTTAAGTACCTATTTAAGTTATTCACAGTTAGTTACTTTCAGCAAGTAAAGTTTACACTTTATTATGGGAAACACTGTAACTTAATGGATAGCAAAACAATTTTCGCGACCAATTTTGTCACTCTAAAATACAGAAAACTCTTAATACTCTTACAATTTTGTAATAAAAAATATCCATACAAAAATAAAAAAAACTAGAGATGTGTTTTTACCAGAGCTGTTAAATTTGGATTACGATTAGTAATCAATTAGATTAAATTTTAAAAATAATGGTATTGATTACATAATTCTCTTTTTAACAATTCCTGATTATTAATTAATTATGATTACAAATAATCAAAAAATAATTAAGATTAGTTAGGATTACGAGAAAATAATCAAAAATAGTCAAAAGTAATCAAAAAAATAATTGACTACTTTCAAGGATTATTTTTGATTATATTCGATTATTTTTTAAAAATTCAGCATGCGCATCATTTTATACAAAGATTTTATTTTGAAAAATTTGCATTAAAAACGTTAAAAAAAATTCTGAACAAATAAAACCAAATTAGATAATTTTTGTATACAAAATATAGGTTTATTCACTTCAATAACAAAACAACCGATAACAATTTAAGTACTTACTTAATTAACAAAAATACGTGGAAAAATAATAAAGAAAACAAATACATTCAGAATACATTAAATTCACAAAAAAAAAGTCTTATAATTTACATATATTTACAATTGGCCTTCATTACAACTAATTTTTCAAAAGAAAAATCAGACAATGATTGGCGCCTTGGACTGTTGACGATCCAGGCAAATGAAAACAGTCGTTCAACTGGAGCTGCAGGCGTTAAGGGCGTGTTAAAAAAAATAAATGCATCCCTTAGTAAATCATATTTTTGGTGAATCTCGTCAGCACTTGCATTATCATTTAAATAGCTGAAGAGCTGATGTTTTATTGCGGACCGTTGGTCAACTTTAATCTGTTCTTGTGGAGAAGAACTTACTTCAATTTCATCATCTGCAAAGTCAAATCTTTAAAGTAAAAAACCAAATGAATGTGCGCATTAGCTCACCATCATCAGTGAAATCAAAAAATCGGGCATTGTCGACACATTATTAATTTTTCTTTCAAAATTAAATGTTTTACAATTTTTGGCGTAAAAACTGTAAAGTGTTTCTAAAACTATGCTGGTTATATTTTATACAGTTAATTCTGGCAATTCCGGACTTAATCTCAGCAACACCTTGACCCATTTGATTTTAATGCTTTGAGTTAGCACTGTTGCTGAAATTGCAATATTTGCCTCAGGCTTCAACATGAAATATGGAACCTATCTCCTAACCTCTGTTCCATTTTTAAAATAAGAGATGATAACTGTTGCAATTTCTGGGATCTGCTTAGCTTATGCAGCCTATTGCTCAGTGTCACAAGAGTTGGTATTAAAAATCCTGTAATAATATTAATATAAATTTATATTTTAAAGAATCAAAATATAAAAATACCATAATTAACGTTGCTTTCTCCTTGAAGAAAGTCCAGGGCCTTTGCAATTGGTTCCATTACCAAATTGTACATTTCCCGGTACTGTATGTCTCTTGCAGGAAAATGTGGCAAAGTCAACTTATTGCACAGATTATTTAATTTTTTTTTGTAGCAAAGTAGTTTTTGAACTGCGTCATGCAATGAGTTCCAACGAGTAACAACGGGTAAAAGCAACGATCATCCCAGGTGCTCTTCAAATATTTCCGACAACTTTGGCCACTTGCACTTCTTCCACAAGTTGTAGCATTTATCGAATGTCTAAAAAAAATTAATATAAAACTCATTTTCACAAGTACAAAACGAATTCTATTGCATTAAATTATAATCATTTTTCGTTATATTTTTATTATTTTTTATAAATTCCAACGTTTTAAATAATTTCGACGATTTTTTTTTTGAAATTTCAACGATTATTTATTTAATGCAAAAGAATACCATTTGTTCTGCGACTTACCATCTTATGCTGGATATGGGCATTTCCAGCGAAAAGTCTACTTTTTGTCACGTAACGCCAGAAGTATTTTAAATTGTTTCTCAAAAAATTTTATATGTATCGTTTACTTTTTTATATTTTGGTGTAAAGCGCAACAAGCTCTACATTAAGTAACAAAAGGGATAACGATTGAACAACATGGTCCGAAAATACAACCTGATTTGCAATCTGGCGTTACATTAAAAAAAGTAGACTTTCGCAAAATAAAAAAAAAATAATCAAAAACAATCAAAAGTAATCTTCGAAAGTAGTCAAATTATTTTTCGATTATTTCTTATTATTTTTGATTATTTTTTCGTAATTTTTATTAATCTTGATTATTTTTCGATTATCTGTAATCGTAATCAATAAGTAATCGTGCGATTCTGAAAATAATCGTTATATAATCATTATTTCACCTTTCAAAAAAAAATAATCTAATTACTAATTATTATGATTAGTAATCATTACTTAACAGCTATGGTTTTTACTCACCAAATTTTATTGAAAAATTATATTTTTGCAGGCACCCATTTTAATTGATTTATATCAAAACTATAACCAAAAAATTACTTTTTTAGAATTTGTGTGCATTTTTTAAGAACAATAGTTGTTTTTTTAATAGCTTAATAAGCTTTTAAATTAACTAAGTATTTATCGTACAAAATATTAACGACATTTTGTTTTCACTCCCTGCCAATATTCATGGTTGCATTTCTTCAATCAGCTGAAAGCTGTTGCCAAGCTAATTATGAATTATAAATAAGATCTATAACTATCTATGAACTATTTTTTAGTTTCTGATTTATAAGTTGCGACTTCAGTTATGATTTCTGAACACGCGCCTATTAAATTTAATTTTTGAGGTAACAGACAATTTAAGTGCCTTTGTTTCTTTTAGGCAACCCTGAAAAAAATTATAGACAGTTATTGATTACAAAGTGCTGCTAATTTTTTTCCATACTTATATTTAATGAGAGCATTACACTTGTATAACCTGTAATTTTTTTCACAGCTAACTACCGCCTTTCTATAATGTTTTTGCTACATAATGTTTTATTTCCCTACGTTGCAATTATTAAAATTGCAAATTAAACCGGCATAAAGTTTATATTTAGTAATGTATTGCAATAGTAAATGTTATTCCTTCTTTTTTATTCATTAATAGCGTTTGAAGAAGTCAAAGGATTTTTACTTCTTGAACAGTTTCATTTCCTCTTTACAGCAAATACACTTAAAAAAATTGTTCATTAATTTATATTAAGTTTTTCTATGGGGTTTCTTTAATCTTTAAGAGCAACTTACTTGCTCATGAATATAGAGAAATCTTTAGACAATATTTGCGTTATTGAACAACAATGGTTTCTGCAAGTGTATTAAAAAGTATTTAATATTCTGCAGTTATTGATGTATGATTTAAACGCAGCATACACTAAAAGAAATATGCTTTATATATATATAATGAATCATTTTCATAAAAAAGTTAAATGAAAATTTTCATTATCTAAATGGAATTTCATAGTTATAAAGAAGTATTTTCGTTAAAATCGTTTCATTGGAAGACGTTAAAAATTTGCATTGTTTATATGAAAACTTTAGTTGTCCAAGTAAAACAAAAAAAAATTAATGGGGAACATAAAAAAACAATATACACACATAACTATATTCATAAATTAATACAAAATTATAGTTTCCCTAAAAAATGTTTAATTGTTAATTAAAAATATGTAAGATTTAATTATTTCATACATCTAATGCAATATGCCATTAAATTTATGAAATCAAATTTTTTTTATAAAAGCAACATATAATTGAAAAATTGAAATTGAAAAAATAAAAAAAAATATTTTTAACATTCAAACATTAAAAGTATAGAAATATTTCGAAAAAGCATGCCGTCATAAATTAAAATGTTCATTATGACAATGAAAAATGTCATTATATACACATACGCTAGCAAAAAAATCAACGTTGTTATTGTTGTTATGGACAATTTAATCTCATATTTACGCTCTTAATTGAATAATCGCATAAAAATAGTTTTTTTATGCAAAAACTACACTGCCCCGGTAGGCTAGCTGGTAGTGAGCTAGTCTATCAGCGCCGGGGTTGCGGGCTTGATCCCCGCCAGTGACTCACTCTGGTTCCTGAAGACAAGCGTTACGCTTCGCGGGATTAGCTTAGGACGTAAATAATAAATAAATAAAAATTAAAAAAAAAAATAAAAATTAAAAAAAAAATTTAGGTCGTCATTAAAACAGTGATAAAAAATATTATTTTCAATGAGATTGTGTCATTAAAATCTAGTATATTTATCATAAAATTAATGAATATTTTCATAAATATTATGAAATAAAATCATTTAATCTAATTAAAATATATTTATTCATCCAATTAATAATATTCATAGATCTAATGTAATGTTTCATTAAATACATTTTAATGAAACAGGTTTCATTGATCCAACGAAGCCCTGCACAGGTTCCTTTTCAATGCAATTATTCATGGGATTAATGTCAAAATTCATTGGAATTGTGAAGAAAATTCTTTCAGTGTAGCATCAACGTAAAACTAAAAGCTGTAGAAAGGATTAAATATGAGGAAATAGTGAAATAATTATTTCTTTGTAGAAAGTCTAACTATGAGTAGATTTAAGTGTATTAAAGATACCTCATTATGACTTTTAATAATTATACAATCATAATTTCAGTATTATTCTTTGAATTGCAAAACAATGTGAACGCATTTCATTAAATACACTATACGCTAACTTTAAAGTTTATTGGTCTTTAGAGAGATAATTAGAATAAATGATGAATTTCGCGGGAAATTGAGGAATTAATTACAAAAAGTAACTATAAAAATAGTGTGTTATTTCCGAAAGAATAATAATGAATTTATTGGAATCGAAAGGGTCATTTTATCAGACGAAATAAATTGGCATTGAATACCACGTATATTCCCACATTTCATCGTGACTAATTTTCGTGTTTTTCTATATATTTTCTTAATAAAAATTCGTTGTTTTTTAATGCCTTTATTTCGTTTTCAAATTCTGATCATAAAGGTTGCATTATTTCATTCATTATTTATAACAATCCTAGGAGATGTTCCGTGTTATGAGTAATGAATTCTGGAATCAAATATTATACAAGGTATGTATTACATTCTCGAATCCAATTAATTACATTTTCCCGCTGGGTTGGCAATCACTTGTATTTGGCTGAGCTCGACTTAGCACGAGCGGGCAACGGACATGCTGGTGTAAAAATTACCACCCGTCATCATTTAAGTAATTTTTTTTAAATATTTTACCACCACGTTAGCGCAATACTTAGTAGAACAAAATTTACCCCACATCAAAATTAACATAATATTATCATGGAATTATTTTAACAAACGTCCGTTTTCTTGTTTTTTTTTTTATGATAAGATATAAATTAATGTTTTCAAGCGTATTTAGGTAAAATATGCCGTATCTTTAGAACAACTTGGAACGGAGTCAAGTTTTATTTGGAGCACATTTCTGTCGAGCTTGTATACATTCAAAAGAAAAATCAATCCATCCGTACTCAAATCAATCCGAAGCGGTATTCATAGTACGGTAAGTACGGATTGTCTTGAATCATGAACAGAAAGATTGATTCAAATACGGATTTTTAATCCAAAAATACTTAAATTATCCATATTCAATCCAGATTTCGTACTTGAAATAATCCGAAAATGAGATTGATTTAAGTAAAACTAAGATTGAATCAAGTAATATAAAGTTGATTTTATCCCGAATTCATGCTTGAAGAAAACAAAAAAAAAATTAGAAAGGAAAAATTATTATGATTGATTTACTAACCCGTATAACACCTTTCAGAATGATAAAACATCCACATCATGCCCGATATGGTTTTTATTTTAGAAATCTTATGTACTTACTTAACCAAAAATATACATGAAAAAAATATATTTATGTGTTTCGTTCTGTTTTTTCTACACACAATAAGTCTGTGTTCATACGGCTAATGTTTTAATGACATGATTGCTACTTTATTGGCGAGAGGGACGAGGGGAAAAGAAACGAGTACACAGATGCATGTATTGTCAGTACGCTTTGCTTTTTCATTCGTTGCTAAATTTTGTTTTTGTTTTCAATATTAAACAAGCACACATTCATACGCACGACTATACTATGACATTAATCATTTGAACGCCAATTCAATCATGTCAATAAGTCATGAGCCGTATAAACGCAGACTAAGCAAATCGTTTTTTCCAAACTTGTGTTGGTGTAAATATACAAAAAACTTTCAAAAACACACACGTATGCACGCATTATAGAATGCATTGTTGAGAGATGAGACTAATAAGTTTTATAAGATTAAAACCCTCATGGCAGGGGGAGCATACCTGCCTCAGTACTAGGGCTTTAGGGCCTGGCTATGACGCGGTGAGAACGCGCGTACTACTTGGTCTCGGTAGGGACCGCTTAAGGACAGTGATATCGATCATTACGGGTCACTGGCTGATAGGGACTCATACTAGGAGGATGGGTCTTGCTAATAAAGATTACTGTAGGAGTTGTTAATATGAGGAGGAGGGGGAGACGGAGTTTCACTTTCTCTGCCAATGCCCCGGTCTGGGGAGTATTAGGCTTAGGCATTTTGGTAGAGCAGAATTCCCATGTCTGGACGATATGTCCAATGTGGGACTGAACTCGACCACCATGTTCTGCAGGGAATCGGGGGTGGTTCAAGGCTGCGGTGACCTCCGGGGAATAGTCTAGTGGATACTGGCTGACTCCTGTAACTGGCTAGGGGTATCACAAAGCTTTTTGACTTTTGTGAAATTTCGTTTGACATTTAATTACAATTAGAAAAATAATAAAATTACGGGCATATTTACAAAAACGTGTGTTTATTACACATTATCCGATCTGCAAAAAATGGACATTTAAAAAACCGGCTTGAGAAAAACTAAAATAACCGGTTTAAACCAGTCGAATAATATCCGTTCGTTCTTTATAAAAATCATAATAAGTACCTAATAAAGCTTTGGGTAATATTTGTTTTCAGAACGTCAATATACTTAGACCCTATGATCCATTGTCGATGGAATTAAAACTACAAGGCTTTTTTTTCCCGTAAACTGGCGTCTTTTCTTCTTCAGTCCACTTAACTCCCTGTGAAGCATAGGGCCTTCCCTAAGATATTCGATCATTTGCAAGTAATTTTATTTCGTTCCAGCTTCTTCCGCTGTTTTCGATGTCATTTAGCAAGCTTCTTTTCCAAGTAGTCATTGGCAGACCTCTCTCCTACTGCCTTGTGGATTCCAGCCAAGGGCTTGGCGGGATATTTCATCTAGTTCCTTCCCGAGAGTGTGCCCTATCCATTTCTACTTTCTTCGTTTAAAATTCGTTTGCATAGGCTTAATGTGGAATTTTCTGTACAGTTCGTCATTGCTTATGACGTTAGGCCACCAGATTTTTAAAATGAACCGCAAGCAGTGGTTTGCAAAGCCTTATTATTCAAGGTTCAGTGTTGTTGTTGACTTAAATATGTTTATTTTAGTATTAACTGATATTATGGTTGATTTTCAAATATTTTGCAACTGAAAGAACGCACTGTTTGCTTTTTCAATCCAATGTACAATGTCTGATTTTGCGCTATCTTCTGATGAAACCATGTTGCCCAGGTAGCAGAATTTATCAACTAAATCAACCTGTTCGTGACCGAAGGGTTGTTGCTGGCCGTTCTTATTTTCATCGCCTTTGTTTTCCCGTGTTCATTTTAAGACCACCCTTTGCTGAGTGGAGAACTATGTCATTAAGTTTTAATTGCATTTCCGAATGCTTAGTGGATAAAAAACAGATGACGTCAGCGTATACTAAATCCTCGAGATAAGTCGTAAAGGTCTATTGGATTCCTCATCGGTTAGTTGCAACAGTTTTTTTAAGAATGTTGTCTATAACAAGTATAAAGAATAGTGGAGATAGTAGGCATCCATGTCTAACCACCGATTTCGGAAGAAATGGTTCTAAGAGACGATTGCTATGCAAGCTTCTGCATTGAAAGTTATAAAATTGAGCTCTTATAAGATTAATAAGTTTTTGTCGCATGCCAGTGTTTTTTAAGAGATCTCATATTTTGTTATGGAATATGCTGTCAAATGCAGTTACTTTGTCATTCCCCTACTTGTTAAGCGATAGCTTCTAGTGTATTTATGTGATCAACACACGACCTGTTCGACCGGAAGCCTGCTTGTTCCTTAAGACAATTCGATTCTTTTGTATCATTTGCGTCCTTTGCGCCCTTTAATATAAATAAAACAGTACATGCTTTAATCCTTAATCAGAACTTTTTTCCAGAGATCTGCTGGCTTATTAAGGTTTTCCTTAGCGAAAGCAATTCTTTATATTTGTCTGTTGACTAGCTGGTGTTACATGGCTGCAGTGATTTATATGTTTGGAGTTTTCAAAAATGTTCGATGCTGCTCCCCTAATTTTTTTGCATTCAGTTAATTTTGTTAGGCGACAAGAACTAGGCTTATATATAAAAAGTTATGTTTATTTTAAATTGTTTATAAATATCCGATAAAAATCGATTCCGCTCAAAATAGTTTCTTCTTTCCACAAATATTTACAATTCTTTTTGATATTTTTGATGATCTATTGTTTCATGGTATAAATCAATGAAAATAAAATTAGTTACAAAATAATGTTTACTTCTCCTACTATTATTTTTAAGCGTTTAATATATCCATATTACATATAATAAATTATATTTCAGTGGATCTCTATATCTTCACGAGAGCGCTGAATCTCTAGCTGTTTCACCGTTGGTAGTCATGAGAATAAGTTAAAACCAAAATAAGTCCACATTATTTTTTAAGTTGTCCCCTACGAAAAAAGTATGTCTGGATGCTTGGTCACCAGCCCTGGCACAATAATCTTACGCAGTGGGCCAATCACCAGCTCGCCCAAAACTTAAACGATTTACGAACATAAACATATACATCTGGTTTGTATATGAACTATATAAAATAATTATAATTAATCGATAATATCGATAGAACTATATTAAATAATTAATCGATAGGGTGATACATTCCATTTGTAATACGTTGAAATGGTCATCGGATACCATATATGGTATATGTATACATTTTGTATCCTTGTAAAAATCTAAGATGGTCATGGATTTTTCGCACTGATTGTTAGCGGTAGTAGAACGGCATGTCCGAACAAGACTTTTGACGCGATAAAGCATGAATATTTTACATGTTAAAAGCTTTTTAATTCCAATTTTCTGTTTTATTATTTGTTTCAAAACTTATTTAAAAATTATCAGGTTTTCTATAATGTTTAACTAATCTGCCTTTTAAATGTTTTTTATTGCTTTAGTTTGTGTATATTTTCCTGTACATTTA
Organism: Pollenia labialis; assembly: GCA_949318255.1. Taxonomy (NCBI): domain Eukaryota; kingdom Metazoa; phylum Arthropoda; class Insecta; order Diptera; family Polleniidae; genus Pollenia; species Pollenia labialis. Next base: position 58,761,435 of record OX439142.1, read on the forward strand.
TCGATGTGTTTTTAGTATAAACAATTTTGATATTAGATTATGCTATAAAATATAAATTAACAATAATGTTGGTGTTAAAAAATATTATTTTCAAGCAGCAAAAAATGTTAACAATTACGAAGTATTCATATATTTTTGTAACATGTTTATGGTTCACCACATTAACCACAGTTTCTATAAAACAAATTTAATCATGTAAAATATATTGTGTGTGTAAAAATTGTAAAACTTTTATGAAACCATATGGCTTGGGAATAAATTATGTTGCTAATTTATTTATAGAAATCATAAACATAAAAAAACATAAGCCACATATTTCTAACGCCAAAAGTTTATAAAGCCACTGTATATACATGAAACTTATTTTGTACTTAAAATAAATTAACCCATAAGTGGACATGGATAAATTTTCACCAAACTTTGTACGTATGCTAATATTTATGCGCTTTGCTCGATTTTTTATCACCTCACCTGCAAGTTCGGCCAAGGAGTAGGTGCTATATGGCACTGTAGTCCATTACTATAACTAAATTTATTCAATATAATGATCAAAGGGTACATTTTTTTTTTATTATTTTCGTATACTTTTTTCTTACGCAAATCCCGCAAAGCTCTAAGCTTGTCTGCAGAACATTAGAATCTCTGGCGGGAATCAAACTCGCAACCCCCGCACTGTTAGACCAGCTAGCCCACCCCCGTCCGGCTTATATAAAAACATAAAATTAAATCTTTTGATTGGGCGGGTCAAACATATTGAAATGACATGACGATATATCGCCAGAAAACATTAACAATTCTTGCTAGCGTGTTCTTATATGTACCTATTTAACCCTGCTGTTAGGTTAAAAAAACTTGCAACTCTTAGGTTTTGGTCCACTTTGATTTTTTTCATAAGTAATAAGATATAATGCTATTTTCCCAGATTTTTTAAAAATTTATGAACGAAATAGTATTTTTGTAGTTCTCCTAGTCCTCTCAAGTTTGTGATTATCCTTTTATCTGTTAACTTTCTCCAGGAGAAAAATTGAAAATCTACTTAATTTGCACAGCAGTGTGTTATTGATGAAATTCGAAATGAAAGTGACTCAGATGTTTGAAGTTCTTCCAAGCTAGATGAAAATATTGAAAGGGAACGTGGTTTTGAATGGATTGGAGCTTAAGCAGAGAATAAAATATCAGTACCAAGAGGTACACGTTATGCGGGATCCAGATGCCGTTTTGTATAATTTTCTGCTACATCCCTCCGCGATTAAAGAAAATATTCATTGGAAATCATAATAAACATGGTGAACTTATATGCTCAAAAACTGAGTGGTTTTCATATTAAATTTACTACACGTTCTCTCACTTGTGTTGTAAAAACAGCACACAAATGTGAAAGCAAATGGAAAGACTTAGAAAAATCTTGTGTGCATATGTTAATTGGTATATACAATATTTTTGATCTTGTGTAACGTAAAGTGCAAATCATAACATTTTTGTATTGCAGAGGCTAAAACGAAAACTTGCATGGTTTGTTTGATGCATGTTTTGGTCGTGCAATATTTCAGTCCATTAGGAGCAAGTGCTCTCCGTTTTTATGATGTTTTCAACAGAATACAACAAAAAGTAGAGACAAGTTTGCTACTATTATTGAATTATTAGGAAATTGGAAGTAAAACCGGTCTTTGCTATACCATAGAAGAGAAAATCCTTGCGCCCGGCTGAAGGTCGGCTATACTGAGAAGCTTTAGCTAGCGAAGCCGCTATTTTTATACCATAGAGAAAAAAATCCTTTAGCCCAAAAGAGTTTTCGTTATATATTTAATATATACACCCAGAGAAAAAACAACAAAACCATTTTAAAAAAAATTTAACCATAATTTATTATTAATACGATTTCCGTATGACGTGCTAAAATCCCAGTTTTTCATATTTGATAAATACACTGAAATTTATTGTTGAGGGAAAGCTAGCTTCTATGCGCATTTCACTGGTTGCTTAGGCCAGCTCATCAGGAAACCTTTTCCAAAGATTTTAGAAAGGCCAAAAATATTATACAAATAAAACCCTAAAGCGAATAAGAATTATAAACACTCAAAGTCTTACTAGTAACAATATCAAAGCCAAAACAAAACACCAACAATAAACAGTGAGTTTATCTTTTCTTACATTCCCGAAAATAACTTTGATAATATACATAATTGCATGTGCCCGTGCAAAAAAAACTGAATTGCCAAATTGGTTTTTTTTGTTGTTTTCTTACGAAGACAGTAGAATAAAGCAGTTTGTTTTTTAATTTTGTTTTTTCTTTTTACCCACTTACAACTACAATTCGAGTCGGAAAGAACCCAACCAATTGTAGGGGAATGTAAGAAAAGATAAACTCACTGTTTATTGTTGGTGTTTTGTTTTGGCTTTGATATTGTTACTAGTAAGACTTTGAGTGTTTATAATTCTTATTCGCTTTAGGGTTTTATTTGTATAATATTTTTGGCCTTTCTAAAATCTTTGGAAAAGGTTTCCTGATGAGCTGGCCTAAGCAACCAGTGAAATGCGCATAGAAGCTAGCTTTCCCTCAACAATAAATTTCAGTGTATTTATCAAATATGAAAAACTGGGATTTTAGCACGTCATACGGAAATCGTATTAATAATAAATTTTGTATTCCCGAAAATAACTTTGATAATTAACCATAATATGTTTAATTTAACCAAATCATTGTAACCGACAACCATATCATGGTTAAATTAGTTTCTTTAATAATAGTTATGTTGGTTGTGGCCATAATTAAACATGTTTTTCTCAGCGTGTATGTAGATCTTTTTTGTATTTAACCTCTTTAGTAATTACGGACCTTATGACACTTTTGAAAGTGTCATAATGTCCATTTGAAATTATTTGCATTATGACACTTTTTGGAGTGTCATAATGTCCATGGACACTTTGACACTGAACGTTATGACATGCCACCAAAAAATCAAATAAATAAAATACCAGAGCTTATAGTTTATAATAATTATTATACCCACACCACAATAATGGAGAGGGTATCATGCATTTGTGCTGATATATGGGTACTGGACCCACCTTAAAGTACAGGTTATATTTGGCACAAGGACCAAGCCTATTGAAGATGGGCCGAATCGTAGGACCACGAGAGGAGATAGGGGCGATTTCTGCCTCTCAGAAACTATCAAACCGATTTTAATGAAATTTAAAACATATTAAGATCTTATATGCATACATGACATATGCAATTTTTTTAAAAAAAGGACCACAAGGGGAGTAAGCGGGCAATTTCTGCCTCTCACAAACTTTCTAACCGCTTTTAATGAAATTGAAAACATAGATAGATCCATATTTATATCGCTACTTAAGCTATGCAGTTTTTAAAAACTAGGACCACAAGGGGAGGTAGGGGCAATTTCAGCATCTCACAAACTTTCAAACCGATTTTAAGAAAATCTAAAACATTTATAGATCCATATATATGTACACATAAGCATGCACTACCGTCAATGTGTATTATAATTCTGTGGTGTAGGGTATCATAAAATCGGGCTTGACCGAATGTACTTTCTAACTTGTTTATTTATTCGTATTTTTATCTTGTTTCTTATAATAAATTAAAATAATAAAATATACATTTGCCACTATTGAAAACATTGAAACTCATCCAATTTAAACACTTCCCGAAGAATAGATCAAAATTGTTGGTAGGGTTTTGCAAAAAAAAAAAAAAACACCCGAATGTTATCAATGAAATGCATTTTCGATGTAAAAGTATGTACATAACATGAGGAAAATGTTTTCAAAATTGAAAGATGAGCATTAACTACTCAATTTTATGTATATCAAACAAAAAACTAAAATTTTGTGAAAATAAACGAATTCACTAAGTTGTGAATAAATTCGATAAAAAACAAGCGATTTTCATGATCGATATCTCATTTTGTTGCTTTACGATAAAATAATAAATCTAAAAAATTTTTGCTGTTTTCGATTTTTTATGATTATATATATTATAAAGTTTGAAGTTAACCAAAAATTTACGGCACCTGGAATTTTTTTATTTTTTTGTCTCACATTAATGTTGATTTGCGATATTTAAGCATGTGAAATCCGTTCGCGTTAATCATATTTATTAAACGGCGCAAATTTTACTGCGGTTAAAATTAAAAATTTTAAAAAAATATAAAAATTAAAGTTTTTGTTGATAATATCCCTTATGGTCTTTCTTAGCACACTAACATATTTCTAAAAGCTTCAATACTTTTTAAAATACGCTAAACAAAATAGTATATGCATATCGTCATCTAAAAGACCTAATAACCTATCTGCAAAAATTTCAAAATTGATTTTTTTTATGGATTTTTATTCCTTATATCATAACGCATATGTGTGCAAAATTTTGAACATGTGATATTACAAATGACAAAGTTTTTCTACCTAGAGGACTAAGTACTTTTTTCTACCTAGAGAATTAAGTACTTATTTTTGCTTAAACCAGTAAAAGAAACTACTACTTTAATTATTTAATGTATATAATATTCATGTGTAAAGAAATTTTTATTTATTCATGCTAATAAGTACTGCAGATAGGTTATTTGGTTTCAAATTTTTACAATTCCAAAAAACCTAAGTGTCAAACCATAAGCTGTGATTAGAAAAACAAAATTTTCTCACCCGATATATATTACTGGTTTCATTTTAATCAAAATGTGTTATTTTCGTTTCAATATCGTTAATAGTTCCAATTTTATAACGTTTTTTCCCTCTCCTGTAAACTTTTGAAAATGCAGATAAGTTATTTCGTCTTTTAGGTGACGATATAACAATTTATTTGAAATTGTTAAACATTTTACAAAATTACGGCTAGTATAAGACATAATTTGCAATATTTTGAAAAAAAACTATTTGACTATTGCAAATGGTTTAAGAGATATAACCATTTAAATTTTACCACTCATGACTTTTTTACCAACTTGTATATTAAGATCAGTAATACCTTTAAAATGGTTAGTTTTTCTGAGTTTAGCATATTAGTAATATATTTGTCAATACTTACTGAGAATTAATTCTTATTTCCTATAACATTTATTTTTTTAAAGTTTTCAGCAAAGGCTACTATAATCATAATTTGTTTCGCTTCTTTGTTTTCTTTATACGAATTTCAGGATTTTTAAAATGTTTAATCTGAAACCAAATCAAATATTTCATACAAGGATGGTTTTTGAGGTTAGAAACATTTTTTGGTGCGTTTTCAATTTTATTATCAAGCTCAGTAAAGTCTTCTATTTGTTTGAGCGGAATTAATACAGCGCTTTAGTTGTCACAAAGCGAAATGTGTTTGTAATAAACTGCAGCTGCACGCGGCAGGGTTGAAAAAAATTGTTTTTTTTTGCACTTTATCAGTTTAGTCCTTCGCGAAATATCTATTTAGATACCTAAACATGTTCCCATGCCATGTTTTAATATAAAAAATGATTAAAAAAAATTGTTTTTTTTGACAAAAATTTGCAAAAGTTTAAAAATCTTATAATGCGTTTTCGTCTCGGAGGTGCCCTTTACGAAGTTACTCACACCACGCAATAAAATAAGTTTTTTTTAGCCACGGGCCTGTTCTATCATTTGTTTATTAAATAAGAACAGAATAATTTAATTATATTAATAGGAAAAGCCATACATATCCTTAAAAGGCTGAAGGGGTACAATTGTACCTTCATATAAGTCGTAAGAAAAGAACAAGAAAATAGTTGCAAAAAATGTATACATGTGTACGTAAAATAAGTTTTTTTTAGCCACGGGCCTGTTCTATCATTTGTTTATTAAATAAGAACAGAATAATTCAATAATATTAATAGGAAAGCCGTTTTAAGTATATAAGGGTACAATTGTACCCATACCGCCTTTTAACGTTGTAAAATTTTTCCGCTGGACAAAGGTTAAGTTTGTGATGTCCGTGTTACGTTATTGGTGCGCTGACACCAACATGATATACCTCAAACTATATAAAATTACGCAGTTTTTTTAATTCTGGGCTTAAAACTAATTTTTATTAAACGGAGCAAAAATCTTCAAAAAGTTCAAAATTCGGAAAATTTTGGTTTCACTTGTAAGCCACCATGTTATTTTTCACCCAGCAGCGATATCAAAAATTTTTTTACTGGATATATCCTCCAAGTCTAGTGACTATTTTGGTATTGGTTTGGATCTGAAAGCTAAACAAAGAAAACGGTATGGATGAAAAAACTCTTGCAAGTTTCAAGTCGTTTTTTTAATTGTTCGAATTTAAGATGACTACCAATTCTTAAGGTGAAGACTTTTCAACATAAAACTTTGCACGTCATATCCTTTAAGTACAGTTATCCAAACCCTGTACAACGTTTTTTTTTTAATTCACAAAACTTAACGAAAAATGAGCCAACGTATGTCGGTTTCAGCAGGTGCTCAAAAAATTTGAAATAGCCCATATACATATTTTTCCAATTTTTTAAATCAACTCAAATCAAAGCAATGTATAAACGAATTAAAGGTTATGTAAGTATAAATTTATAAAATTTTTTTTTTATAAATAATAAATAATAAAAAAAAAAAAATATGAAAGCGGAATTAATTTTTAAATTACCGAGGGCAACCTAATAATTCATATTGAATTTGTGGTTTATTGTACAAATTTCCAAATGAAACATCTAACCGAAATAAATATATTTTTCCTTGTTGTTGTAATCGATAAGTTAGCAAACGAAGCAAATACATTTTTTTCGGTGGGTCAATAAAGTTACCATACGGATTAATCGATTTTTTCTGTGGTAACCTTCTCGTAGAGACAGATTTGACTTCCTTCTTCGATTGAAGATCTACTGGTCGATGGACGTATTAAAAATAATTAGAAATTAATTGTCTGAAAAGTTATCCAAATTATGTTACCCGATCCAAGAGGAAAAAATCGTAGATACCTGATAGAAATTTCGAGGAAATTCCCAGCTCCTTCTTGGGAGGCTTGGTGTCTCTCGTGTTGAAACTGGTGTAAATTTTATCCATGAGTAACAATTTTTTTTTCTAAAAAAAAATTAGAGTACTAAGCTCACATATGTATATTATTTATCCTTTTTACGTTATGCTCAGAGTAACACATTTACAAATCGTTTTATATTTGGGTCGGCAGTCTGGCCAAGATACGGATGTTATTACTAGCCTGATGAACAACACAAATATATTTTTGTTAAATAAAGTCTATTGGCAATAATAAAGGCTCTACGAGTTATGTAGTCTTTTTTGTACAATTTGCCACACGTCTTTTTAGTTTAAGTGCTTTATGTATATGTTTTTCTGTTTATGTTTTTTTTTGAAATTTATTGAAAGTTTTTGAAATTTATTGAAAGTTTATTTCAAATTGAATTGTGACAGGATAGTGTAAAGGGATTCACAATGCACCGCATTGGTATCCTAGTGGAAATGTGCCCTTGGGCACATCTCCCTTCTTAACCTTACCTAACCTAGCCTAAGGTGACAGGGTGAATATGTCTGAGATTTTTTTTTTTTTTTTTTTTTTTTTTTTTATTAATTGAATTGCTCCATACACAAGACTAAGAGTCTTATTTTGCAGCATGGAACTGAGAATATGTTAAACTTTAAATCATTAATTAATTAATAACTTAATAACTAACTACAATTTTTATATAAGTAATCAAAAAACAATTTAATTTAAACAATAAAACAATAAACAATAAAGAAAAAAAAATTAAGATAATTTAATTTAAATATTTAAAAAAGCATAAAACAATATATTTTAATAATCAAAAATTTAGATAATTTTATATATTTTAATCTCAAGTAATTATGTTTCAAAGTGCTATGCTGAAAACAGTTTAAAAATATTTTCCCTGAATTTTCGTGCGTTACTTAAAAGTTGCATGCTATATGGTATAGAATTCCAGAGAGATACTGCGAATATGTAGAAATGCCACTCAGAAATTAAACTTTTATACCCGAACGATCTAATTCTTTTCCCTCTGCTTATGTCAGAAATACAAAGTTTACCGTACAAGTGCTCAGGTTTGTGGGTATATATTATCTTATGTAAAAAGACTAAAACTCTCATGTTTAGCAGATTATCTAAGGAAAGGCCATAAAGCCGAGATGAATACAAAGAAACACTAGAACGCCTTTTAAGTCCATACACGTATCGTACAATATTGTTAAACGCAACGTTCAATTTCGCCTTACTAATCGTATCAGACTTAGCAAATAGCTCACAGCCATACAGTAACACTGGCATTAGATAAGTTTTAGCAAGAAGCATTCTTATTCTTAAAGGTGTACAATGCTGGGTCCGCCAAAGAGTTCTAATCATTGAAAAGGTGCGACCACAAGCATAGTTAATGTGGTTCGACCACGTAAGAGTGTCATTGAAAAATATTCCAAGATTCTTAGCAGATTTTACTATTTCAATCTGCTGATTATTTATAAATATATTAGGTATAATATTAAGTTTATTTAGTCGCCTTTGAATAACTATGCATTTAGATTTTTTTGGATTTATTTCCAAGCCATTTGCCGTTGCCCACGTATAAATACGATGAAGTTGTTGATTAAGAGATATAATACACTGGTCGATTAAGGCATTATTACAACTGGTATAAAGTTGAACGTCATCCGCGTACATTCTTACATTACAATTCATTAGGACGCCTGGGAGGTCATTTGAATACAGTGATAATAATAGTGGTCCAACAATGGACCCCTGAGGTACCCCTCTAGTTACAGGCAGTGCCCTGGATTTCCGTATTCCAGTTTCAACATACTGATACCTGTTACCCAAGTATGTGGACAATAACTGAGTAGCGGTCGAAGAGAAATTGAAAAAATGTTTAAGTTTGTAACAGAGAATGCTATGATCCACAGTATCAAACGCTTTTGAATGATCCAAAAATTACAATGCCAAGGGAATCAAAGCTTGGGAGGGTTTTGAGGCTCTGAGTTTTAAAGTCATCTGAAACCCCAAACTAAAAATACAGATATTCACGGCTTTGATCAATAGTGTTTTCTTTTATCAATATAGCATAGTAGGGGCTTTTTATTTGTAGCTATGTCTATTTATATCATATTTTAATGTAGATTTATTAACTTTAAGAGGGAGTCTTTACAGAATGTGTTAGAAAACGAGTTAAGAGCGGATAAGTCACGAATCCCCCCCACCCCCAACCGACTGATCGATAGCGATTATAGGCTCCTACCGACTTCATCTGATCTTTTACTTAGACAAGAGAATTGTTTTTGGTTATATGGTTTTTTAGCATGCAACCAGAGCAAAAAAATTTCGTTCAGACTTTTCGTGTACATTAGAGGTACTGTAATGAATCCATAGTTAAATTTTTAATGCATTGAAACAAACAAATGTCAAATTAAGTAGGGCTAAAAACTTGAAGTTAAGGTGTAACTCACAATTAACATGGTGCATTATGGTTGGGGCACCCTTTCTAGTAGAAATTGATTTTTCTTTTATTCTTTTAAACAGAAAATTATTCAGCTGTTAAAGTGTAATTGATTTAAAAGGATATACGAATTTCCTGTTACCGGAAGCTCAACAAATTCCTGTAACAAAATTTCATTTAATACAACTCAAAGTGATTTAAATGTTACACATCTGAATCAAAATTTAAATAAATAATCCGAATAAATTAAAAAAAATTGGTTAGTCGCAAATTGAATTCAAAAATTTCAATGAATACATATTCGAGCTTATTTTATTTTTGCAATATTTCTACAAATTTTGTTTGTGAGATCAATTAAATAAAAACTTTAAAAATTCAATTTGAATTTATTCAAGTTAAAAATATTTGCAAATTTTAATATTGTTGATTTTTTAGAGTGAATATTTAACCATAAATCCTTTTTAAGAGTAAATATTTTTTATGTTTTGTATATTTAAATGAATGAAATTTAATATAAAGTAAATAATATCAGTTTAAACAAAATCTATTTTTATTTGTAATGCATTGAAGTGACATTAAAAGGCATATTTGTGTATTTATGATTTTTAACAAATTATACATATTTAACAAAATTTTGTTCATTTCATTATTATTTATTTAGATAAATAAAACATGAATGTGCGCATGTACGTAGATAAATATTTATTTAAAAATTTTTTTAATTTCGCCTGAGTAGATTTTAATTTGCTTATTATTTATATGCACTTTGCCCAATCTAAATTGGACACTAAAACTTATGCCTTTGGATTACAAATTTTTGTTTAACTATGAATTACAATAATTAGAATTGTGGTTATTTTGTTGAACTATTTATGGTTTTTAATCCAAATTTTCAATATATTAATCAGGCTTAAGTTCATCGAATTTAATGTTCATTAAATTATTTTTATGAAGAAAGGAATTTTACAACATGAAAATTAGTTAAAATTGTTATTGATAATCATTCATTCTTGACTGACCTGAGATTCGAACCCAGGCGGCTGGTTACCATGAAATGTTTCAATCGCAACCACTCGATCTCCTCAGATGGATTTGCCGTCTACTACTCGCAGCCATCGACGACTGCTGATGTCAATAGTCAAACATCAATCCTTAAACCAAATTATATTTTAAATATATGGATGAATTAATTTTTCTATTGAGTGTACTTGAAAACGTCCTTAATCTTCATTGACTGAAATAGTCAGATATTAAATGTTTTTCCAATCAAGACAGTACTCGATCACGACTGCCAGAATTAGGCCCCTGAGCTTTAATTCGCATATAACGTTTATGATAAATAAAGTAAGAGGAACAATTGGATATATAAAAAGCAGGGCAAAAGAGTTTGATGAACCGTATATTACAAAAATCTTATATATGTCCCTAATTCAATCGAATCTTCTTTCTTCGCGGCTTACATTTCAACCCACTTTCCTTGCCTTCATATACAGCTCGGCTGGATCTAATAAAGCTGCCTACGTTAAAAAGTCATAGAACAATGATGAATGTGTCCTTTATTTTGAACATTATAGATACCTGGTCTGGATTTTTAATTAATGAGATCTCATTTAACATTCATCAACCATCATCCTGAAATTTCATAACGTTGTCCGACAGGTTCTTTAAAGAATGTGTAAAATTTTCAATCAATTAGTTATATAAGTTTACAGATTTTTTTTTGGATCCAAACTCTCTAAGTTAATTAATAATTGCTTTTCTTAATTGATAGAAAAATTAATGTTATGTAATCAAATGTTAGTTTATAGTCCATTTTATTTAAGTGCAAATTTCAATTTATAATATGTCTGTACAATTTTTTCTTGTTTTTATTATCATCACACGAAAAATTATCAAAATTTTTGCCTTTCGGATCAAATTTTTTTTCGGTCTGTCGTACTTAATTCCCAATTTGTATTCTTGATAAAAACACTGAAATTTATAAGCTATTGCTATGCGCATTTCACTGGTTGCTTAGGGCAGATCATCAGAAAACTGCATCCAAACATTTTAGAAAAACTAAAGATATTATGCAAATAAAACTGTTAAACGAATAAGAATTATAAGCACCAGTTTTAATTTTAACAATTTCAAAGCTTAAACAAAAACAACAACATAAACAGTTTCTTACATTTCCCACTACAATTGGTTCGAATTCTCGCAACATTAATTGTAGTTTTAAGTTCATCAAGCTTACGTTTTTGTGAATGTATAAGAAATAAAATAACTAACACATATTGCTCGATGTGACTTTGATAAGAGAATAAAATACTTTTGATTTTTGCATAAATTTAGATGCAAATTTTATGTAAGAAAAAATAAAATTATTATCAACACAAAATTATAAATTGACATGTAATAAAATATTTTGCTTGGAGTTTGATAATGGGACAATTGATAAGGTAACCCCAACAGCCAAGCTGATTATTGTTTATGAACCTTTCATTACGTCACAATTGGCATACATTTTTGTTTGTTTATGTATAAGAGCATATTTTTGACCATTATCATGGCTTTTACCAACAAAATAAGTGTGGTAAATTAAAATTTAACTAAAATATACATACGTACACGGAGCTTATGGAACAAAGCGACGGCAAAAATGAGAACAGCATTAAAACAAAAATTTAAATAAGAATAGACCAGATTATTCATCGTTTAACTTGTTTTTTATAAGCTAATATTTTTTTCAAATTATAAAACTTTTTTTCATACTTTTTAAATTTTGTTTATTCAGTATTTCCCGCGTGGGTTTTTTTTAAATATACATTAGAGTTAAAACATATAAAAATGCATAAATTATATTTTGCAAAAGAAACAGAAAACAGTTCTGTAAAATATATTACGCTTTTCTTGTCATGCTGAGTTCGTAACTTTTTTTTTGTATTGTTTCAAAAGTAAAGAACTAAATATAGACAAAGATGTTGTTAACAAAACTATTTAAATCATTAGGGTCTTTCTTACTTTCTTGTACAATTGTTTTATTTTGTTTTTTTAATAAAATGTTATGTCCTTAAGGCATTTTAATGTTTTTATATAAAATTATTTTACAACTCATATATTTGCAATTAATTTTAAGAAGCTTTTAGTAGATTTTCTTTTCTCGTAAACACCGATGGTATAATGTTTTGTTATTTATGTTAAAGAAGTTTTAATGTGTTTTAAAAACAATAATGTAAACAAGTCAACAAAGAAAATTTTATAATTTTCGTTGACTCGGACGTATGATTGATATTAAATAAATATTTTTAATACGGTATGCAATGTTGTACAGTGTGAAATAGATCATATGATTGGCAGAATGGCTGGAAATCTTAAATTTTTATAGATAATTTTTAAAAATCGACACCAAATTTTTAAACATTTTTGGTCTTATTCTAAAAAAATAATAATATGAACTTGAATGTTCGTTTTATAACAAATGTATATGGAAAACCGAATTTAGCCAACACTTCAAGTACACGTTTTTTTTGGGGTACATGCCATGTTTGTTTTATTATAGGAAATAATATAAAAGTAACTAAATAATGGTTGCTTTTAACAGTAGTTGAATGTTTTTCAAACACTTATTGGCTTGCTTAAAACTCTCACGTTCTTTTTCTTTTAAATAGTTAAAAACCTTAAAACAAAACAAAAAGTAATAACCAGTAAAAAGAAAGAATGCGGGCGAAGGTGGTCGAAGGTGGTCGCTAGCTAGACAATGAGTTAATAGTTAATAAAAATTAAAAATAAAAGCTTAAAAAAGTGGAAGAAACATGTAATAGAAATAAACAAAAACCAAATGATATTATAACTAGATTTGTATTATAAATTAACAAAAAAATAAAACAAGTAAGAACCCAGTCTCGCCAACACATCAGCCATCTCCTTGCCGGTGATGTTGCAGTGACACAGTACCCAGCACAGCCTAAGCATAACTACACTCCCCTAAGATTTCTCATAGAGCCATTCAACAATCATCCGCAAGCTTGGAGCTCGCATAACAGCCCATCAAGGCCCTAAGAGCCGCCTGGCTGTCCTCAAGATTCCTAGAACCTACGCCTCAAATACACTGCAGTCGTTAGGAAGCCTGTATGACCTTTTAATGTCCAGATCCTTTATAAAGACCCTCGCAAACGTGCCACTCATCTACAGTTAAAATAGCAAATCCGCTATACAATCTGCTCTTACCTGTCCAGCTTTTCATAGACCATAGCGCCCAGATAAACCATAGAGCCGAGGGCACAGGCAATAAGCATCAGCGCCAATCGCACCCAATATCTGCGAGTGACCCTTAATATGTAGAATAACATCCAGAGACAGTTGGGGAGTACTTCTTATGGTCCTGGTCATGCCGACATCTATGAGCCCTAGACAAAGGTTCCTAGTTACACGTCACTGTTACACTAATTTAAAAGAAATTACCTTAATTGTTTTTATGAAATAAAGATTTTTAATAAATATATTAAATCTGTTTTTATTCATACATATGTATGTACATACATACAACTGTATTTATTTATATTTTTAAAATTTACCGCTGTTTAGTTATAAAATATTTTATGTTTTGATTTTACTTTCTTTCGATTTCTACACAATCTTATGTATCTGGAAAATGATCATCCATCTTATTAGATTTAAATTTATCAATGGGATAATAAAAGCGAATTTTAAAAATAAATATTCTTTAAAGTTTGATGTGAATGTGTTGTTTGATATTTAATTGCGACTCTCTGTCATTGTGCATTTAATGTGCTTGTAAACGTTTACTTAAATACTAAACGAGAGTTTTATACACTTCATTACAAATAAGTAATTTTTTACATATTATTTCCTGCAAAATACGTTTTTGCCAACATGCTGGGTTATTTTTACATTATGAAGAGAACTACTCTAGTAAAAATAATTTTTCTAATTTTTTCTGTTGTTTGTCTAAGGAAGGTAACAGTTTTTATTAGAATAAGTTTAAAAATAACTAACTGATATTTATTTTACAGATTTTGTTTTATCAAAAGAATTCGTAAAATAATAAAAACGTATGGCCGATTTCACCAATTTATTTCAATATCAATTATTGTTTAAAAACAACAACAAAAAATTATATGAAAATCTGTATTTAAATATGAATTGATATTAAAATAAAATAAGTGAAATTAGCCCTGAAAAGATTACAAAAAATTATTGGTTTTTAATGTTTTTAATTTGAACAATCATATTTTATAAATTTAAAATTTTGACTTATAACAGCACCGTCCTGGGTGAAAGTAAAGTCTGACTAAGTTTGGTTAAGATCTTGTTGAATGGATCTTGATTAATATAAATTTGGGACCTCTATTGGAGATATTCTCATTCAAGTGTTCAAGGTAGTATTATAATAAATTACATAAACCGAGAATTTAATTGAAAGTTGTATTTCTATATTCTATACCTCAAGACACGACAATTATAACAATGAATGTATATTAGGGCATACAATAGTTTTCAGACATAGAGCAATTCCATATGAAAACGATCAAAATTGGCAAATTTTTGGACGACCCCTCTCCGATTTTAAAATAAATAGTCTCAATCGATTGCCCAGCAAAAAAAATGTACCTACATATTTTTTTTTTTATAGTGACTGGTTTAGTGGTGGTGTACACCACTGTCATGTGACAAAATTGAAGAATTCTTCATAAGGGACCTCATTGAAAGTTGTTTTAAAAAAAAACTACTAAAGCGATCGCAACGAGTGATAGCTCGTTGGAAAGGTATTGAATCAGGCTTTAATTGAAAAATAAAATTTTCCTAATTTTTCTTAGAAATTTACCTTTAAATTTTCCCATGAAAATTAAATTTTCCGATTTTTCACAGAAGCTGCTAAATTTTTCGGCTAATTTTTTTTTTGGATTCCTCATAATTTTTGCTTTAAGAATCAGCAATAAAAAAATGGGCCCGACTCCTTGTTTGGACAGGAGAAGAGCATTTAAGAGACCACCTTGTTAGAAATACATTTTAAAAATTATTTTACAGTTAAAAATACATTTATGAAGTAAAAATCTTTCTTATTTTGCTGCTTATACTTAATTACAATATTTATTAAAAATTTCAATTGTCTTGGCATCTTTATAAAATTAAAGTAACTTTAAATTTAGCACGTCGGCAGACGAAGAGTACCGCTTTACATTAATTGACATATCAGAAATATTTGGTATGAAGCAATGAAACTTTTGCGTTCCAGTTATAGTTTTGACATTATTATATCTGTTTTGAATTCGTCGCTCCATGGCATCGTGTTCTTTTTGAGTGCATAAAACTGTGTTAATGGCAATTTCCTTGCTTTGAATCCACGAAAACAAATGTTGTACATTTAAGATCTGGTCAGTATATGGCCTTTGCAAACTTGCCTTAGTCGCCATGCGTTTTAGGGTTCCCCCTAACGCATCGCATGGGCCCTTAACGTGGGACGTCGCGAAAAAGTGCCACTCGACCTTGCAGTTTTGTTCTTCTTCAATTATGCAAAGATTGTAAAAATTTTTTTTATTCTTGTACTGAGAAGCCGCGCCGTTTGAGAAAAACGTTACTTTGTCGATTGCATCGAATTTTGATCTTAAGAATTCAAACAGTTTCATTTGAAATAAATAAACGGACACATAATTATGAGCTAAACTCTCCGCGACAACAACAAGGCTTACGGTCTGTAGTTCGTTATCTTCGTTTTTGAAATAAATGCAAAAAGGATGCACCGTGCACTGGTCGTTTGCCCAGTGATAAGCCTGAATTTCATCCTGAACGACAAAAGTGTAATTCTCGGCAAAGTCGCTTATCACAATGAATTCATTTTGGGCTAATTTCTCCTTACTTTCCTTTAGAAATTTCGATTGCATCTCGGATATGAAATGGTGCGCCTTCAGTTCATTCAACTTGAATCCGAATTCTTCGATGAATTCCGGAATCTGCTTTACCACGGTCTCAAAGGAACATCTGCCGCTGCTAATTAATTCAAACTTTTCCGACAAATATTGCTCTAGCTCGTCAATCTTCGGACAATTGTCGCATTTGGACAGATGACAATTTTCCGTGGGGTATGTAATAACAATCATGGGTAGTCAATGCCTGCTTAAGATGCGATTAGTTTGTTAAATACATTCGACTTACAGAGGAACATGTTTATTTTGTTCATGATGCTATTGAATGAATATCTTTCTGGAGTGGGCAGTTTTGCAAAGGGTTGTTGTTTTGTTATTCCAAGTAGTTTTTGGACCAACGCATATAAGTTTATTTTGCAAATCTAGCCGGACATTCCTTTTTTTAGTTTATATTGCTTCTGTAAAGTTATTGAGTGGGACTACTTTAATGAAACTGAGCAGAATATGTCTTAGGTCTTAAGTCATAGGTTGGTAAAGCTCAAAAATAAAATTGCACCAAGGTTCCGAATAGGAACAACAGGACATTATATTTATAAAAGGTGGAAAAATTTACCCCTAGAAGAACTAATCATACCTCTGATAAACGCATTTTTTTTAATTTTTCTCATACTTTTGTTGAGCAAATCCAACTTTTAACATCGGTGAATGTTAAAAAAAACTAAATTGGATCCAGGAGACCGTAAAATGGCATTTTCGCCCTCTCTTGTGGGCGGTTACATAACATAATATCTGCAGAAATAATGTATACATTAAAAGAAATAAATTCTTACGCTTTAAAACCATAAAAATTAAATTTTTGAATTTTAAGGGCAGGTGGAGTTATATCTCCCATCCCGCCCACCGGAAAGAACATGACATAGATTTTTAAAATTGTTCGTGTTGTATACATTTTTAGGACTGGTTACTACCTTCACTTTCAAAAACCTTTTAATTTTTTTTAATTAATTATTATTAAGATTTTTGTATGACGTGCTAAATTCCCAATTTTTTTATATTTGATAAATACACTAAGATTTATTGTTGAGGGAAAGGTAGGTTCTATGCGCATTTCACTGGTTTCTTAGGCCAGCTCTTCAGGAAACCTTTTCCAATGATATACTTGCATGTGCGCGTGCAAAAAGCTGAACTGGCAAGTTGGGTTTTTTGTTTTTTGTTGTTTTCTTACGATGACAATGAAGCAATTTGTTTTATAGTTTTGTTTTTTCTTTTACCCACCTAAAACTACAATTCGAGTTGGAAAAAAACCAACCAATTGTAGGGGAATATAAGAAAAGATAAACTCACTGTTTATTGTTGGTGTTTTGATATTGTTGCAAGTAAGACTTTGAGTGTTTATAATTCTTATTCGCTTTAAGGTTTTATATGTATAATATTTGAAGATTTTCTAAAATCTTTGGAAAAGGTTTCCTGATGAGCTGACCTTAGCAACCAGAGAAATGCGCATAGAAGCAAGCTTTCCCTCAACAAAAAATCGTTTTTTAATTTCATAGTCTTTCACGGAAAACGCATGCAATTTACTCAACTGTCCTGAATTTAACACTGTCCGAAAAGGATTAATCTCAAGCAAAAAACTTGAAAATTCACTATACGATGCAGTTGTCTGTCCAGCTGCTTACTTACTTTTTTGCATTTCTTAAATTTTATTTTTGGTCTAATGCCCGTCTAGATAGGCAATATATGTGCGTACAACGGTACGTATGAGCAATATGTATGTAGCCAAATATTACTTATGCTACAAAGGCTTACGGAAATTTTCAGGCTGCAAAGTTTTTGATTTTAATGTGTAACCTTAAGGCATTACCGAATTCTACTACCACTTAAATAATTCGAATATTTAAAGCTTCTTTGAAGTAAGGTGCAGAATCCTGTGATCCAATAAAAGACCTCCTATGGTGTAATGATTATTTAGTGCTGATAACAAAGAAGGCCTAAGTGCGAAAAACTTTAAAAATATACTATATTTACTATTTATATAAAATTTTAATGTCTATACAGATTCCAAACAATACAAAATATTTACGAATTTAACTGAACAAATCGATTTGACTTTATTAAATAACAAAGGTCTGCGATGAATTTTTTTTTAAATTTATTTTATATAAAACATGTTAATGTTTTAATGATGAGTATTATGGTTATTTATTTTAACTGTTTATGGTTTTTAATCCACATTAATATTTTAATCAGGTTAACTTAACTTAAGTTAGGTAGGTAGGTTGAAAGGCTGGTGTGAAGTCTCCTTCACACCCTCACCCAGAGACCAGTATGGTCCATTGTGACGCCTTAATTAGAGAAAGATATGTAAAGAAGGAAAATAGGTGAAATAAACAGCGAAAGCACAAGTCAGAAAAGAAAGATGGATAGAAAAGAATGTTTCGGACCAGCCCCGAAAGAAATCCTGACCAACCAAATTCGACCTACGTGTGGCCAGCACCCAGCCTCCTCTCGCGCAGCCAGGCCTTCCCCATTACGAATCCTATCAGATTCTCAAGTCCACAACCCGAGACATCCCCTAATTCGTTCAGGAATCTACTGCCCAGCCACCTCAGCCTGCTGCCCTGCAACCTGGGACAGTGGCACAGAAAGTGCTCAACCGTCTCTAACTCCTCAGGGTCCTCACACAACCTGCACATATCCGATAATTCGGATCCCATCCTCACCGCCATCCTGCCTATCATACAGTGGCCCGTGATCATTCCTATCATGGTCCTCACGCTGACCCTACTCATGCCCAGCAGCAACCCCGAATCGGACTTGCTAAGCACCGGCCACAGCGTCCGTGATACCCGCCAGTCCGTCCGGTTCCCCCAGGCCCGATTGGTCGCGCCCAGAATCCACTCCCTGATCATTCCAAAATAGAAGCCTATTGGAGGTCTAACCGCCTCCATACAGTTAGGGTCCTCCATCTCTGAGCCCTGTCTTGCTAACTCGTCAGCAACTTCATTGCCACCTATGTCGCAGTGACCCGGCACCCAGCACAACCTTAGCGTATACTCCCCTAAGACTTCTTCCAAAGCCCTCCTACAATCATCAACTAGCCTTGAGTTTACATAACAGCCCCTTACGGCCATAAGAGCCGCCTGGCTGTCCACATATATAGTGACCTCAGAGCCCCTATCAATGTTGTCCCTCATAAGTTCCACGGCCCTCAATACCCCCAGAACCTCCGCCTGAAAGACACTACAGTCGTCAGGAAGCCTATATGATCTTCTGATGTCCAGATCCTCAATGTAGACTCCCGCACCCGTGCCCCTCATCTTCGAGCCATCAGTGAAAATAGCAAATCCACTAAATAATCTGCTCCTACCTGACCAGCTCTCCCTAGAAGGCACTATTACCTCCGGCGACCGCCCAAAGTCCACCCTGGTGCCCACATAATCAGTGGAGCCGGGTAGTCCCAGGCAATAGCCACAATCCTCAATCACACTCAGGATCCGTGAGTGACCCTGCGTGACATTCCCTATCAATCCTAACTCCCTCAGTCTAAGAATGCTCCTGGCCGCCATTCCCATCACATACTGCTCAATAGGCAGAAGATGTAGAATGACGTCCAGGGCAGCCTGAGGAGTACTTCTCATGGCACTTGTCATATCAATTGAAGCGCACCTCTGGGCCTTAGAAAGAAGGTTCCTACGACTAGCAAATCCCAATGGCTCCCACCAAACACAGCATCCATACGTAAGAATGGGTCTAACCACCGAAGTGTACAGCCATCCCACTACTGACGGCCGGAGGCCCCAGCTCCTACCTATCGATGATCTGCAAGCATAGTAGGCATTGAGACCCCTCTTAAGTCTCTCCTGAGTATTTCTTCCCCATAACAGCTTGCTGTCCAGAAATACCCCCAGATAACTTAAGTTAACTTTCATTAAATTTTTATGAAGAAAAGAATTTTACTACACGCAATTTATTAAAATTTATTGATAATTTTTCATTCTTGACTGTTCTGGGAATCGAACCCAGGTTTTCGCGGCCTTTCCCTGATATGTTTCGAATGTTACCACAAATCTCTTCAGAGGGGTTTGCGGTTTAAACTTTGTTTAAATTTACTATGTCACATTTGCAAGATATTGGTACATTAGTTTTTTTTTTTTTTAATGTACACTTATCTTTCAGGCTCCGTCCAAAAATGTTGTGTCGATTGTTAAATGATTTTTTATCCGATTTCGGTCCACTATGGCTTATAATTATTGATCACAGATGGACTTTACGTAAAATTATAAAACTATTGATTTTGGTGTTAATTGAGGTTAAAAATTTTTCGAAAGGACAAAATTGGTAAAAAAAAATTTTCATTAAATCTAAGATTTGATTCTCTACATTTCATTATTACTCATTATAGTCGTTATACATTATTCACTTTGCGACGCGTAATGAAAGAGAAGTACTCAACGAAAAATATTAGGAAAACAAAAAATTCGACAAATAAGACACATTTATTTACAAAAAATTTTAATTAATTTTCATGTTGTAAAATTCCTTTCTTCATAAAAATAATTTAATGAAAATTAAATTTAATGAACTTAAGCCTAATTAAAAATATTAAAAATTTGGATTAAAAACCATAAATAGTTCAATAAAATAACCACAATACTAATAATTGTTAAAGCTAAGGCACGAGCTCTATGTTTGCATTTGTCCTTCAAGTTGTGCTGAAAAGGTCAACAAGAAAAAGAAAGACAAAAAAATGAAAAAACAAAAAATATATGTACTTTGAACTTCAAGAAGAATTCTTGACAAAAGTACGAAAAAAGAGAAGTAAAGGAATAACATGTTAAAATAAATTAAAATAGATAATCATTCAAAAGCAAATTTCGATCTACCAAAAGGTTGAATACAATTTGGTTTAAGGATTGATGTTTGACTAATGACGTCAGCAGTCGTCGATGGCTGCGAGTGTTAAACGGCAAGCCCTCTGAAGAGATTGAGTGGTTGCAATCGAAACATGTCAGGGTAACCTGTCCGTAAACACCTGGGTTCGAGCCTAGATTGAGTCAAGAATGAAAAATTATCAATAAAAATTTTAATTAATTTTCATGTTGTAAAATTCCTTTCTTCATAAAAATAATTTAATGAAAATTAAATTTAATGAACTTAAGCCTAATTAAAAATATTAAAAATTTGGATTAAAAACCATAAATAGTTCAATAAAATAACCACAATACTAAAACATAAATTATTATAAAATTCCGATTAAAATTTTTCAAAAGACAGAGTTGATTTTGGTTATTGAAGGTAGATGAATAAGGCCCTTCATTATTTTGTATCTGATCAGGCAGACTTTCAACAAACTAGCAGTAATAAGATGATAGAAATTTTTTAATATTCATGTAAGACCCCATCAAGTAAATATATATATTCTGGGTCCTTAAGTTACTCTAAGTCGATTAAGTAATTTCCGTTTGTCCATCTGTTAAAAGCACGTTCACCTGCGAAAAACTCACACAAAAGAACAATGTAAGTGCCAAATTGTTTGGGATTGAAATTATGCCAAATCGGTTCATTTAGATAAGAGGTTTGAATCCAAGTGGGAAACCACTACCCTAAAAATGTATATTTTTTTTTTACAAAAACTAACATATGGGCATTTCCATGAGAATGTCAACCAAGACTCAAAAAATTAAAACGCTTGAAACTTTTTTTCAAATATGGTAAAGAGAAATAAAACACCCAAATTTTACTATGCAGACGTTTTAAAAAGCAAAAAATAAAAGTTTAAACTGACTTTCTCTTTGATTCATTTTTAGTAACTGCAATTAACAGTTTTCAATTTTCTTCCGATTAAATACAGAAACTGGCAACTCTGGAATTATGCTTTAAAATTAGGGTTACAACAACAATGAACAAGATCCATGAGGAAAGAACAAGTATATAGTTCGATTAGTGGTATATTTTTTGGTTTGTTTTGGATGCTATTCTAACGTCACGTACGTGGTGCAAAAACAACATTTGTCTTTGTCATTTCTATTTGGCCAGTCTTAGGTGTTTCAAAATAAAAGTTGAAAGCAAGATATTTGCTGCAAAAAATATTGATCGGAATTTTTTTTTAAATTGGTATAATCAAAATTTTATAAGCTTTTAAAGCTCGTCACGTACGATATTGTAAGTACTAAAATGCAACTAAATGCATCATCTTATTGTGTTAGTATTAAGTTAAAATGTGGTCAAACCTTATTTTATTACAATCAAAAGCGTCTTACAAAATTTTTTTGGAATCGGTCCATATTTGACCACAGCTTCCATACAAGTGCTACTCCCGAAAATAGCTTTAATGTCATAACTTCCTTAGAAATGTTGGCATTTACATAAAAATTGGCGACAATGACTTTTGCGATAGGTACTATATCATGATAAAATGTTGTGCGGGTAGGTGCAAAAATTAACCATAGGTCCCATATAACCCCCCTTTCTTAAACCGGCTAGGGGCACACAAATCTCATATAGATGGAGATACAGAAAAATCTGTCACGTACGGTATGTCACGAACGATATAACAGTTTGTTCATTATTAAACCATCAAAAAAAAAAAAAAATTTTCCAATTATGGATTAAAAAGGTAAAATATCTGGTTTAATGTTAAAAATTAAAAAAAAGAAGAAAACCCTCTCACAATTCGCAGATTTTCGTATTTTTTTACATTCACCCCAAAATCACTTCCGTTTTATGTCACGTACGATGCTCGTACTTTGCTCGATACTTTGGACAACAAGGATCCGAATTTAATAATTTTTTTTTTCATATATAGTACCCTCTAAATGAAACATAATGATAAAAAACATGTCCAGTTAATACTATTTCGGCAAATTTTCTATCTCTCTGAAGGTGTACAAATGTCACGTACGATGACATGGAAATGCCCATATGTATGTAATGGCGGAATGTGCATATGGTTGTAAGATTTTAAACAAGTTTGTACTTTATGACAAGTGATTATACCACAATTTTTTGTGAAGTACCATAATTAACCACAAAAATCATAAAAAGCTCACTATCGGAAAACAATTTATTTTGTCTAAAACCGTACTAGATAACCCCATTGTAATAAATTTTGTTCTGTCGCAGTTTTATATGAGTAAGAACGAAACTGTAAAATGTAATGACGATCAGTCAGTAACTTTGGAAAATTACTTTAGTCCAAAGACCGTAAAGAAACAATATTTTATTTGGCTAGTTAGAAATCACACTGTCGAAACTCGTGAATATCGGTACTAGAGTTGCCAATTATTCGCAATTATTGTTTTTGTTCGTTCGATCAAACGATTAAAACTATTAAATCATTCGATTAATCGATGATAATAACGAATTAAAAAAAATTATTTTTACCAAAAAATAACGTATTTTTAATAAGTTATATTCATTTATTCATCTACAACCATAGAAAATCTTCCATTTTCTTCTTAATTAATTTTAATCGGCTAATCATTCTTCTTTTTTTTAAACGTAAAACTTATTATCTTAACTTCATATGGTTGTATTTGTTAAAGTTATTTTAAAACAACTAATTCCATAATAATCCGATAATATTTTGGCGTTGGAAGGCAATTATAGTTAGCAGTAAGATGTTACGTCTCAATCTGTAAGAAGTAGATTGGTCTTTCTTTTTTACGGCAAGGTTACTGTTACTCCCGGCTAACTGAGCCTTATTACAATAACAACATTTTCTACTTTCATGATATGATTTATATACGTAAATCGATTCTGTATTTTTTTTAGCTTTTTGTTTATTTCTAAGATTTTTACCCACAATTGAATAAACCCCTTTCTTGAAATTTTTTTTAACGTTTGATTTAAAAAGAAAACAGGTAATACAATTTTTTGTCAAAGATTTTTTCAATAAGAACATTAAATACATTTTTGAAATACTATGAGTACTCAACACGATTTTTGCTTAATAAAAATTGAGATTAATTACAGTCAGGGCTATGGCTACAAAATTTTTTAACTTGCCTACATTTTGTATTAAATCACTAGAAACGTATGAGAATAAATCAAATTCTAAGCTTTTATTTAATTTAGTTTTTAATAAAAAAATTGTTCGATTTATCGACATTAATTAATTGGTTTGTTCATTATTCGAAAATGGCCATTTTAAAATTTTTCGAACAAGAGTTTGGCTTTGTTTGATCGATTAATCGAATTGTCCTTAATGGGCTGCCAACTCTAGTCGGTACATAATTTACCATTGGCCCCGTATAAAGCCCATTCTGAAAATATTCTAACTGCCGGCGGAGGGTATTCATTTAATCGGGCTTTTGCTTTAATCGGTTAATCGCTTAATTAATTAACCGAGGTTTTGAACTGTGAGATTTTTTATTAATTATTTCAATAGTTTAAGATCTTATAAAATAATCTTTTGGAAAATTTATTTGGTTTAAATGATTAGGATTTAAGCGATTCTCTTCTTTAGTTTTGATAAAACTTGACTTGGAAAAAATTCTTTCACTTATCGAAGAAATCGGAAGCAACCAACAATAATAAAGATTCAAGAATGATAAAAACAAGATTATGCAATGCACATATTTACAAAATTCAACTGTTTAATATGACCTACCTTTTGCATATTATACACATGTTTGTTTGCTTGTGTTTCTATATTTTAGCTGTAGTTAAATGCTGATGTGACGTTGATGCGCAGAAACATTTCATGTTTAAAAGCTGAATGCATTATTTTGGTTTCTTTGTATCATGATACAGATTATATAATTTCTTAGTCCTTTTCCAGGATTGCTCTCAACATATAAAATCTTCCATTATGCTAACATTGTTAAAGATTGTTTGTGTTGCAATCAAGGGTTTTACTATTGTCAGGTCATCATCTGACTCATCCTGGCAAAGCTCAGCATCAAACATTCTGCAAAAAATGAATTTCTGAATTTCTGAACCCCTTTTGCTAATAACTAGTTATTGAGATTTAGCGTGATCTAAGCATTAAAAAATAAACTTATTATACTACTAGACATAGCAACTAATTGTTGTTTATCAAAAAAAAAAGGAATTGTAGGAAATGATTATTTAATTTTCTTGTTGGTCCCGTTTTTTTCGTCCAATATTTGATAAGTGTGACCGTAGCTTAAGAATGTATTGCTCAAAGGAAATTTATTGTAGGAAAAAATATTTTCCAAACATATACCTTTTTTCTTTGAGACGAAACAAATAATTAAAAACACAAATATGTTATAAAACTACAAAAAACTAAAAAAAATTGTTACATCGGTTAATCGACTGAAATTAACCGGCTTAATCGTTAATTGAAAATTGCCAATTTTAAATTAACCGATCAGTTAATCGGGTAGTAATTAATCAGTTAACCGATTAACGGTTAACCGAATGAATACCCTAGCATCAAGTATTCGGCATAGCCGGATATAGCCTCTGACTAGTTTTTTTTTTTTAATTTAGAATGTACAAACTTAATATTCCATTTAATTTACACATTTAATCCTCAACATCTTCTTTTATAAGCTAACTGATTTTTTTAATGTTAAAAATTCATTTTACTCTTTGTATTTACTCAACTTGAAATTCATAATTAACTTTTGCCAACGCTTAACTTTTTAAAGTTACCGGATGTCAATTAATCACCAAAAATCCTCTTTGGGCAAAATTCGACTTAATTAGTTTTTGTTTTGGGAAATGTCTACATAAAAGTTTTATGAAAGTGTTAAACCATTTCGAAGCCTTTTAGTCATAGAGCAAGCATAAAATTTAAAAGTACAAGAGTGGCAGGAAAAATTAAAATTTGTACCAGTCTGAAGTCTTTATTTGAATTTTTGTGTGTCTAAGTGTTGAATGGTTACTAATATGCCGCAGGTTTATTGAGAGGTATATTGTGGTTGTAGATAATTTCAAATAAAAACATAACCTAAATGTCCATGGAAAATTTTATGTTGTCAGGCCTTAAACTGGCGAATGTAGCCAGCACTTCATGATGACTAAATAAAAAAAACAGTAGAAACAAATCTAATGGAGTTGTTTTAAACTAAAAACAAGCAAGAATTACTAACAAATATAATGACGGAATTTTGATTTTGTGTTTTTTATACCCACACCACAATAGGGAAGAGCGTATTAGTTCTAGACACTTTTAGTGTACAAATTGACTGAGAGTCTCATAATTCGATCTATCGGATCTAACGACGTCCGTCCCTTTGACTGGCTGGATGGTTATCTTTCCATGTAAACTTTGCTTGCAAAATACAGGTCGCAATGCTGAGTTTAATTAAATGAAATTTGGTACATACATTTTGGTTATTATAGAGACCATGCCTTTTCAAAATGGTGAGAACCAGCAAACAATTTTATATAGAAACCATACAAACTTCTTGTGTCCGTAAGCCATCTCATTATGTTGGTTTTGAGAATAAATTTGATCCGATTGCAACCGTAATAATTTAGTTTTGACCATAGCTTCTATACCTATACCACTCCCAAAAATAGCTTAAAAGTCATGACTTTCCTATAAATATTGATTTTAATAACAAATTTGGCGACGATTTCTTTTATAACATCTCCAAAGATCGTATTTAATAAGAAGCAAAAATAACAGATTATGACTAGGCACAAAAATTAAATTGGAGGATTCACGTAAAGTTGTAAAGTCAAATGTCTTAAAATAATTACAAGAAATATGTATGACTGCCGCTTATAATTTATCTTTTTACTGGTAAGTTATGACGAATCAATGAACACAGCATTACAATTTTTATATTGTTTGAAAAACACCTTGTGAATCCCCCAAATATTCATCATTTTGATAAAACTTTGAATTTATTCATACTCTTTCGATACAATAAAAAAAAATTCTCTCCTGATGCTGTGAGCGAAGTTTTATAAATGCTTTTCTCGTTTAAAAGCACAAAATAAAAACAGGCAAATTATGTAATGCGTGTAAGCATAAATACTGTAGTACAGTACGCTTTCAGATAAAATAGGTGTGTATCGTTGCACATTTTTTTTATCATAAATTTAAAAAGATTTGTGAAGTTGGTTGTGTATGGTGCGAAATTAAAAAAATTTAAAATTTATTTTGGTTTTAAATGTTAGTTAAACAGGTAACTTTTGCACTCGCTCTCTCAAAACAGGCAATAAGTTAACATGTCCAAAAATCGGCTAATCATGGTTTGTTTACAAATTTAATCAAGTACATTCGTAACATAATCTAAAATAAAAAGGTGAAAAGGAGTATTATATGCAGATGAATAGAATTTAATTTAAAATAAATGAATTTTCTCATACCAAAGTTTTTCATTTCGATTTACACGATTTTTTGATTTTTGTTTTTTTTTTATACATTATTATTATTTTAAAAATTGTGTATGTTCTATTATCACAAAATGCTAAACAAATAATTGGAAAATGCAAAAGAAATTTCTAACTGCTAAATCGGAAATCAGCAAAAAAAATTCTTAATTTAGCTGCGAAAGTGGTCGTGCTGTATTTAACTTATCAAAGTTTGTTGCAAGCAATACAACAACATTACACAAGTAGTTAAAAACGATTTGCTTGTTGTGTGTAGAAACAACAAAAACAACAGAACAAGACGAAAACACATTATTTTCATGTTTAAAAAGTAAAATTGATCACTCATGCTTCTCAATTAGTTTATATTTTCAGTTACATGTGTACATTCAGTTTTTAAAGTAAAAACCATATCGGGATGATGCTGGTGTTTTATAATTGAAATTCTGTAAGGTGTAAAACGGGTAATTAAATCATAATAAAATTCTCCTTCTAATTTTAAATTTGGTTTTTTTTAAGTACGAATTCGAGATTGAATCAACTTTAAAATTTTTGAATCAAGCGCATTTTGAGATTGATTCAATCTTAGTTTAACTTAATAAATCGCATTTCGCGATTGAAAATCCGTACTTGAATCAATCTTTCTTTACTTGATTCTAGAAAATCCGTACTCGCAGTACTATTAATACCGCTTCTGTATACTAAAAGAGAATTTTCCCGTAACCTATTTTTTCTAAAAAAAGACCAAACTAATTTTTTTACAATATAAATCATCTTATCAAATTTTAATGGAATCGGTCCATATTTGACCGATATATATATATTTAAAATGGCTTTAAATGCTATTATTTTCTTATGAATGTTGGTATCGACATGAAAATTGGCGATGTAATCTTTACGATAGCTAAAATGTCGCGGTAGATCCAGAAATGAACATAGGTCCTATTAATGCCCTCCCTGAAATCACATAATGACAAAAAATCAAATATAATTTTCATAATTTTCCGTGGGTCCCAAATAAGGTATACTCTCGAAAACAAGTCTCAAAATTCCTTGTTGTGGAGTATCATATGATCGGTATTTACCGGCTTTTTTCTGATTTGTCTTTTTTTGTTATTAAATTAAATTAAATACAATTTGAATACTATTTAATGAGATTCTTAAATTTTATGTCTATTTAATATCCAGCTACATAGTTTCCCTACAGGATTTCTTTTGTTATTTATGCCCTTGTAAAATCATTAACTTTATACAATTCGTAACTTCAAATGAAATATTTACAATAATTATGAACAAATTATTTCCCCTATGCTGTGAGCAACAATAAAATAAATACTTTGTGTCTCAAGCAACAATTATTCTTTTATGTCAAACGAATAAAAGAAAAGTCCTTCACTTCTTTTGAATTTGCATCATTAATTAAAACTGCAGCTAACAAATACTTTAACATCAGGCCTGACATTAAACAGAAATAATAATATTTTTAATAAAGGTTTGCATGTGCAGGAAAATGTAACTTCAATTAAGTATGCAATTTTCCTAAAAATTGGTTATTAAATTTTTGATTTAAAAATTAAAAACGAGTAAACCTTTACTAGAAAATCGTAACATTAGACTTTTTACTGATCAGTTATTCGTACACATAATTGAACACGCCACTTCAATTAAGTATTTCTTCCTAAAAATAAGCAAATTTATTTTTAATTTAAGTAATTTTCTCATAGTTGCGAGTATGTATTGGACTAATTTCTAAGAAGAAAACTTTGAAATTGAATGTTTTGCAAAAAGTTTTAACTTGTTTCAAGTTCATTTTTACACATTTGCAGCAAAAAAGGATAATATTTTACAAAAATTTTATTTTATTTTAGTGTACGATTGAACCAACTCTTATGAAATTCTTACTGCATTTGAGTGTTCTATGTATTTCATACAAGAAAAAGGCTTTTTATTTGGGTACCTATATTTACTCAAACCAAGTAAAATGCAGTTAAAATGAAGCTAACCATTTCTATATTTAAGTAAAGTTTCCTAGTATCCTGATACAAATTTTTTTAATAGTTAGGTAAATTGTCTTAGTTTCCAGAATTCCTGTACTATTTTTTAAGAATAAAAACTAAATTTATAGTTGAATTTTTCTTAATTAAAGTTGAAACTCTATATTTTTACTACAAATAATTAAAATAAAGAAATTTATATCTTTAAAAACGACGAAGTCCTAAACATCAGTATAAAAGTATACTGAATTTCAGTACAAAAGTATACTGAATTTAAGTATACACTTTTCTTCATACAAAAAAATTAACTTATGTTTGAGTAGCTATCTGAATTCAAATACAGAGTTCAAAATTTCTATATTTAATTACAAACTTTTTTGAAATGAGTTGCAGCAAAACTGACTTCAAGTAGAAATTTGTACTTAATTTATTAAAGTACCAAAATAGTTTAGCTTGAAATAAAAAATCATTTTTTGAACATATATATTAAATTGTTTTATTTAATTTTCAAGAATTTTTCAAAAATATAAATTTATACAAATTCTTGTTTTTTATATACATACACAAATATATATTTTTAATACTTATAAGTTATTCATACGCCACCGAGCACGAGTACAGACAGGTATGACTACCAATAAGTATGAACTAAACATCTGCATGAATGCAAAAAAATCAGCTATGAGACACCCACAAAAAATAACGGCACATATTCATTTAATTCATTTGCAATGAGAAGCAATGAATGAGTGAAAAAGATACTTGAGTTGTTTAAAGTATGAAAGCATCGAACTCGATCAACTTGTAGCGTTCACACAACCCACGATTCACACTCGGCACAACTCGGTAAGCATTGAATATGGTTGCTTCGGTATGAATATATGTTGTATGTTGGTACAAATGAGAAAAGTACATGCACGACTTTGTTATATACAATGAGTTTGTAAGGCGCATTCGAATTATATGATATTATTCGCGTTACCCGAGTTAACTGAAGAAAGAACATAAAGGAAAAACACAATTTTTATTCTTATTAAAAAAACATTTTTTATTATTCGAATTTATTCTATGAGCTAAATTTCAGTTATGTATTTTATAAAGCTTTTTTGTAATAGTCATATTCCTTCAATTTTTCAGAAATGACATTAAATTCATAATATGTAAGTCAAATTAAGTTTTTAAAAATCTAAACATGTTAGAATGTAAAAACATCATCTTTCCTACTGTACCCAATAAGGCTACGTTTTTTAGAAAGAAGGTTTCTAGCACATGATAATGTTCTTTCTGATGAGGCGCTACTTGCAGGAGTTGCCAATATTTTGCAGCTTAACTTATAGAGTAGTGGATATTTTAATATCCTACATTGTATTATTTATAATTTCACAGAAAAAAATTACGACAAATCAATTGTCATATTGAATACCATATACGTCAATACAATAATTTTTTTTAATTGAAAAGGCACCAACAACCGAATTTGTAAATATAAAAAATTCTTTTGTTAATTAAAATTGTTAACTTTCAACAAATATTTTTAACAATGAGTTTGTAACATTGAATAAAAATTAGTTAGCAATCAAATAATAAAATTAAATACAAAATCTGTCATTTTAACAAAATGTTTTGTTACTTATTAATTTTAAAAATATGTATGGCAATTTTTACAGAAAGAAATGCATTAAAAATACTGATCTTATTATTTTTTTTTTCAAATATAATAAAATCTCATCACAAATACATATCTTTAACATAAACGGACTAAGAATAAATTAAACCGTGTTAAAATTTCGGTAAGAAGTTTCAGCTTCACTTACCCATAAGATATACTTTATTTCAATAACAGTCCCAGCATTCATTTTTTACGATATTAAAACAACAACAAATTAATTTTTTGAAAAAAAAAATATTAACTTTTTAAGGTTTTGTTTTTTAATTTGGGGATTTTTTTGTAATTTTTTGGGGACAAGGAAAACAGTACCTGGCAGCCCTGATTTTGTAAAGAAAATTTTTGAAAGAAATTTTTTTTATTTTTTCAGAAAATTTTAGAATATTTAAAAAAAAATTTATTAATTACGTCATACTAAATCTTGGTATTTTTTCTGTGTTAGGCGCTAATCCACAAAACTTTATATATGTAATTACATCTTAGTCTGGGATCACACTATGAAAGTTTTCTTTCAGAAAGTCTGAGTTAATTGGTGAGAGGGGAAGAGAACACGCTTTTCTTTTCTCCTCTCTCACCCATAAACCCAGATTTTCTGAAAGAAAATTTTCATAGTGTGAACCCAGACTTACCTCCATACTAAAACAATGTAATAAACCAACAAAATAAAAATACATACAATACGTGGTTACAAAGTTGTTTGCGTGAAAAGAGAGAATGCACAATACAATGCATACTAATCACTCATTGAGCTCATTGCTACTAGCACTTGTCTTTTTGTTGTCTCTATTATT
Source organism: Pollenia labialis (assembly GCA_949318255.1). Lineage (NCBI taxonomy): Eukaryota > Metazoa > Arthropoda > Insecta > Diptera > Polleniidae > Pollenia > Pollenia labialis. The sequence continues at coordinate 58,793,469 of OX439142.1, forward strand.
GAATGTTGTGAGTTCGAGTTTGATCGGTGTATGGGACGAATTAATAAAATCTACGCCAGACGAAGCACAACGAAGTAGAATACTACTTCAACGAAGTAAAACACAACATTTATTCAATGATCTTTTTTGCACATTGTAAAGCAAGCGGTGTTGCCACGACCTAAAAATTGTTTATGCAGAAAACATAATTATATTTTAAGTATTCCAAAACCAGTAAAACAAATGTTGCACTGATTAATTAGGTTAGGTTAAGTTCCATGGGCAGCCATCAAAGACAGCTCACTTGGGTCCTTTATTGGTCCCTTTGTGATACCCTGCGCCAATGCCCATCCCTTAGAGCAGTCACTCAGATGGCGTCACTGCAAAGTCCAACCACCTCGTCTTCCTAGTGAAGAGAAGGAGCGATTTCAGTTCCATCCCAGATAGATCCTCCAAACAGGCAAACACCGGTTCCCCCAGGCATTCCACCCTAATACCCCGCAGTCCAGGGCAATGACAGAGAAAGTGGAGCACAGTCTCCTCCTCCTCCTCGTTCTGACAACTTCTACAGTAGTCGTAAAATTCCAGACCCATTCTCCTAGCATGAGTCCCCACCGGCCAGTGTCCAGTTACAACCGATATCACAGTCCTAATCTGGTTTCTGCTGAGCCCAAGTAGAGAGCTAGTTCTCCGTCCATCATATCCAGGACAAAGGATCCTGGATATCGAGCAGGTGGATTCACAGGTCCACCGCGTCTGCGCAACTCTATAGGACTCGCGCCCTATAAGTGATTTACAGTGAGCCATTGGAAGGCCAATGAATTGGTCAATGAATGCATCATCCATGCGACCACCCTGTTTGGCCAGCTCATCTGCTACCTGATTGCCCGGGCACCCAGTGTGCCCCGGTATCCATATTAGCGTTACCCTTGAATGTTTCGCAATCTCATCCAAAGACATCCGACATTCTACAGTTAACCTCTATGTCGTGTAGACACCCGCTAGGGAAGCAAGGGCAGCCTTGCTGTCAGTAAATATACGTATATCTCCCGATATGCGATGATACCTCAGCCAGTTTGCCGCCCGCCTTATAGCCGAGATTTCCGCCTGCAGGACACTACATCCATCCGGCAGGCGAAAGGAAACCTGCACATCCAGTTCCTCTATGAAGAAACCTCCGCCGACCCTCTCACCTTTCCTCGAACCATCAGTGTAGACCCCTAGGGTCGGTTCACGGAAAGTATCCAACAGCACACTGCTGTGCGCCATTTGCACCACGAACCCCGCACCAAAGAATGGCACCGGGGTGCAGTAATCCACTACATCAGGCGTGTCCAAAGTCACGTGTTGACCAGCTATTCACCGCGTGCAGCCGCGTCGCCGAACAAAGAGCCAACTGTCTGGCCATTATATCCACCGGGAGCCAGTTCAGTATCGTGAACAGCGCCCTCGTTGGAGTAGATCGCATTGATCCCGTAATCATTAACGCGACAAGTCTGTATACATTCTCAAGCATCACAGTGTACGCCCTTATCCAATGCAGTCCACCACACAACGACCCCATAGTACAGGGTCGGCTTTACCACAGCCTCAAAGATCCAATTGACACACCTCGGGCTCATACCCCAGTTCCTGCCGATTGCACCCCTACACGCATATATGGCAACTATTGCCTTTTCCACTCTCATCCGGACATTTAGTCCCCATGACAGCCTGCTATCCAGAACCACGCCCAGATATTTCGCACTTTGAGATATCCGAAGCTCAATTCCATTCAACCTCGGAAGCCTAAAGTCCTCGGTCTTATACCTCCTCGTGAAGAGTGCCAGTTCCGTCTTAGACGGATTTACACCCAGCCCGCATGATGCACTCCAGGTACTGAGTATCTTCAAAGCAGCCTCCATACACTGGGACATTACGCCCAAATGCCTCCCTGAGATGGCCACTGCAACATCATCAGCATACGCCACCGTTTTGATCCTCATGTCGTCCATCCTTGTTAACATGGTGTTCATAGTCAGGTTCCACAATAGTGGGGATAGAACTCCCCCTTGGGGAGTACCTCTGTTCACCAGCCTCTGAACACTGGTTTCACCTATCGTAGAACAAATGACCCTATTCCGTAGTAGATTGTCCACAAATCTACATATGCCAGCGTCGATCCCCAGACTCCTCATGGACATCACGATAGAGTCCGGGTTGACATTGTTGAAGGCCCCCTCTATGTCGAGAAAGGCCACAAGTGTGTACTCCCTAAATTCGAGCGATCTCTCAATGGTTCCGACCAGAGAGTGAAGAGCCGTCTCAACAGACCTGCCCCTTGTGTAGGCATGTTGAGAGGCAGAGAGTAAGTCCCTTGGGATGGTCATCCTCAAGTGTACATCGATAACCCTCTCAAGAGTCTTAAGAAGAAAGGATGAAAGACTAATCGGTCTGTAATCCTTCGGCTCGGTGTGAGAAGCCTTACCCCCTTTGGGTATAAAGACCACCCTGCACAGGGTCCATTTCACGGGAAGATACGAAAATCTAGCGCATCCCCTGTATATGGCCAACAACCAGGGTATTATCAGGGTCGAATTCCTCTGCAGGTCCGCAGGAATTATACCGTCCATACCCGGAGATTTGTATGGGCTAAAGCTATCGATAGCCCACTTAATCCTATCGTAGTCCAATGGTATGGACATAGGAATAGGAGTCGCCTCCCGCGACCGATCCCGCAAACCCCATTGGGAGTTTCCAGGAAAGTGAGTATCAATCAACACTTCCAGTGTTTCCTGACTATTCGTGGTCCAACTACCATCCGATTTCCGGACGTACGTCGGGACAACCGGGCTCGAGGCCATTACCTTACGTAAACGGTTCATCTCAGAGAATCCTTCCACGCCGCTACAGAAGTTCCTCCAAGCAACCCTTTTCGCCGATCTAATCAGATTTCTGAACCTATTCAATGATGACTTATAGTCCGCCCAGTTTCCATGGCGCTTTGCCACATTGAACAACCTACGACAGTCAATTCTTGCCTGCGCAATGTCAGGATCCCACCATGGTGGTCGGTTCCTACCCCTGCGCACCCTTGGCCTACATGCCAAGGAAGTCGCCAACTGCAGTGAGTTCGAAAGCAGATCCACTGCTGCATCGATCCCCCCGATATCATCAACCCCAGGAGGGTCAGATAGAGACCGGACCAGAGAGGAGTATTTAACTCCCCAGTTCGTACGTCTCCTGTTTAATATAGCCATCGATCCTGAAGACCTAAGCCCTAGCCTAAATTCCACATATCTGTGATCAGAGAGCGAACAGTCATTCGACACCATCCAGCCCTCGATTATATCGGTGTGGTCTATACTAACTAGCGTGACATCACGAACCTCACACCTATTTGCAACAACAAACGTAGGCTCACAGCCCCTTTTTACTACTCCTAAATTATGATTAATAATAAAGGAGAATAGTGACTCACCTCTTACATTTGTATCCGTACTGCCCCATATAGTGTGGTGCGCATTAGCATCGGCACAGATTATCACCGGTGTTCCAGTGCTCGCGGCCTTTAAAACTGCATAACGGATGAGCCCGTTGGGTGGGTCCTGCCCGTGGTCATGCGCCATATACGCCGAGACCATCCAGACTATACCGTCCGGTGTCTCAAGGGCAACAGTTGTGGTATCTTCGTCACTGTAATCAGAAAGAATGAAGATATTCAACGAGTTTTTAGCTAAGACACAAGATCTTATGTTACCTGTACCTTTCGCAAACAATAGCTTGTAGCCTTTGAGGTTAAGTCCGCAAACCCGATTCTTGTGGATCCAAGGTTCTTGGACCATCACGAGCTCCTCCCTTCTTTCTACCACACGGAGAAGCAGTGCAGCAGATGCTGCTTTAGAGTGGTGGAGGTTTATCTGCAGCACCTTCACCATGATCCATTTTGGCGACCACTGTGATGTTGACGTCCTTCTTGTCAGACTCCAGCAGCACGTCCTCATCAACCATATCACCCAAGTGATCAAAGAAGTCACCCACCAATCCTGAGAGAGACTGGGTATCCTCTTTGTCGCTTGAGCCCACGATGGAGCCGGATTGCCCTTGTTGTCACTTCGGTAGACACGGAGCAAGATCGTACTAAAACCATAGTAGAGCTTGCCCTGCCTCTCCCTCAGTGGCTCCAAGGATTGCTGGTTAATAACCACAATCGCCGTCCTCGAGGACCCTTCACTACTTTCCAGTCTTGTGTGGGTAGTTTAGGGTTGCAGCACTGAATGATCTTCAAGATCTCCTCAGGCTCAGATGGTTCGGCGGGGATGGTGGCGATTGATCTTGGCCTCCGTGGTATCTCTCCTACTAACACCACGTCAAGCCTGGCACCTTCCCAAACCTCTCCTAGTAGTTGGATGGCCTGCTTAAGAAGCAGCGCTGAGCGCTCATCTGCGCAAGCCATCAGCTTCACGTGACCCTGGTACCAGCCGGCGTCATCGCATTGAGGGGGTGGTCCTGGATTCTCCCTGAGGATCGTCCAGAACACACCCATGAGTTTTTGTTTTACCAGATCCCACTTTTTATGAGAAATGGCACTCCTGTCGATGATGGCTCGAACAAGGTGACCTTTGGCCACCTCGCTGAATGATTTGTTCATCGGTTTCGATGAAGTTTTGGGACGTTTCGTCCCTGGTTGCTGTTTCGTGGCTGCAGCTTCCTCCTCCGAACGTTGCCGTTTAGGCATTGTCACCTTTTCAGGGACTGGAGGAGTAGCACTTGGCAGCCCAGCTATGTAGGCTCTTGCCCATGCCAATGGAGCTTTCTGCTCATTGGTGAGATCTTCGGCTTTCTTGGAGCCGTAAAGATTAATAAAACGCAAGGCAGCACGCCTTGTGTTAGATGCCCTCTTTGTAGGGTTTTTGTGCCAAGGGGACTTTCTGCGGTCGCCGAGTTTGGCGGGGGGTGGTGCAACCTTGGGATTGGATGTTATCATCGTCATCCCTCCTTGCACAATGGACACATGGGAAGCTGCATTGTTGGACGACTTTGTCGCATTCAACTTGGCAGCACCCGAAGCAGGGGATTTATCCGTTCCAATGACGGAAAGGGCTTGTGCGGCTTTGGAGGTACTTGGAGCGAAGTTCTGGGGTACCTGGCCGCCGTTTTTAGAGCAGCCGCCTTCTGGTCGAGCTGCCTTACCAATTCCGATCGACCTGGGCCGATCTTCCTTGATTGCCTGGGCTGTTACAGCCGTTGGCATGTTCGTCTTACTGTCCATCGTTGTCCTTGTTCTCGCCTGTACGTCATCTGTCTTCGTTGCTTGTTTTTGTTGTGTTTGTTTTTGTTGTGTTGAAGGTTTCATGTTTTGGTCCCACGAGTGTAGGGGAATGGAGAGGTCCACCACGTCATAGCCCACGTTAATGTGGTAAGGGCGTGGTCTATTTGCTGAGGTGCCCAGGTATCAGCAAAGCTCCGTGATAATACAGTCGGTAACCCCTGACTGCAAACCAACCGATAGACACGGGTCGCATGACACCTCGGTTTAGGGGATGGATAACCTTTCGTCGCCAAGGCCTTTAAAGTTCATTGCCTTCACCTCGGGAGTCGTCAGTTGCTGGCAAACACCCGGGCCAAGGCACGTACCACAGCCAAGACTTAAGCCACCACATCGCTTCAAGATTGTTATCCATAATGGTGGTGGTACTGATTATTTAAGAATTTTATTAATTTCAAGTTATTTTAAAACATAAATATTTTCTATTGTTATAAAATTATGCTTCTATTGACATAAATAAAATATAATTATCAAAGAGAAAGAATTAAAAAGAGAAGGCTATCAACTGTATTGGGCTCTATTCTGTTTCTTTTTTCAGTGGTAATGTTTGTCTGAAGCTGCGTTGCTGGCAGGAATTGATAAAATTCAAATCAAATTCAGCTCAAATGCGTCATCCAGGATATTGAAGAACAAATCACACGAACAGTTCATTTAGTGCATTTTTGATGTTAGATCCTCTATCCGTTATGAAAACTACGTTGGACATATCTGTGACACCAAATTCTCCAAATAAACTGTTTAGTTCTTCTAGAATATTTGCAGCTGTATTTGCCGTAAAATTCATTGATTTCATGATGGTAACCGATTCCTCGCCCTTTTTTATGATATTTTGAATGTGAGGGCTTGCACTCTTTTTTTTTCTTCAGCCATTAATTGTGTCCTTCGAGATAACGTCTTTGCACTAGGGATGAAATAACCAATATCGACGATGCTTACATATTTTGCACCAATATTGATACATTTCTTAACCATTTTCTTAATCCCATGTTCTTCAACAATGCTCAATGGATGGCCGTCCTCAAATATATAAAAAATAAAGATAAGAGCGCAGATCTTTTATTCCAGAGATTTTTGTAAAGTCAACAATAACTCTTTCAATAAAATGTTTTTGAAATATCCTCAAACGATTTAAAAAAATGTATTTAATAGTGATTCAGCAATTACAAAAAAACATTTCTGGCAACATTTATGAAAAAAAAAATTGAAAATTAAAAAATGTGTGAAGTCAATGCTATAACTTTGGGTGAATGTGGATATGTGCGAGTATAAAAAACAATAAGTATGATAACATACATACAAACAAATAAAAGACAAATATATTTTCTTAGAAATAATATAAACAATAGGTTTCGTGTTATACAGGGTCCGCCAAATAACTTTTTTTTTTTAAAATGCTATAAAAAAAACTACTGAATATTTTCTCAAATTTCTTTTTTTATTTGAAAGTGCAATCCTTCCGGTTAATAATGGAAAATAATTTCATTCAAATAGCTGCCTCGGCTGGCCATGCAGCAGCCTACACGATCGGTCCAATTTTTAAGCACATTATCGATTGTGTGCAGCTGTATTTCACCAATGGCTTCACGAATATTGTCCTTTAAAGCGTCAATTGTCTCTGGCTTGTCGTCGTAACACTTATCTTTGACGGCACCCCACAAATAATAGTCCAACGGTGTCAAATCGCAGCACCCGAGGTGGCCAAACAACATCAGCTCTGCGGTTGATAATGCGATCTTCAAAAACAGGGCGCAAGACATCGAGTGTAGCTTCGGCTGTGTGGCACGCAGCGCCATCCTGTTGAAACGAAATGTTGCCAATATCCTCCTCTTCAATTTTTGTGAACAAATATTCGTTAAACATGGCCCGATAACGATCGCCATTGACTGTAACGGTCACTCCTTGTGCATTTTCGAAGAAAAATGGCCCAAATATGCCTCTGGACCAAAATCCGCACCAAACAATGACTAGTTTTGGGTGCAACAGCTTTTCAATGTATACGTTCGGGTTTTCTGTGCCCCAAATGCGACAATTTTGCTTGTTCACCAAGATCAAAATGAGCTTCATCTAAAAAGTTGATTTATTGGCAAAATCGGCATCTTCTGTAAGTCGATCGCAGGCCCACTTAGCGAAGCGAAAACGCGTATTTACCAGCGTGGTTCAAGCGCATACACAACCATATTCGTTCAGCGGAAGGATAAAACTAATTATCTGTCAAATCAGACATGAGCTAAGTGTTACCATTCACGAAATAAGCACTAGTTGAAAAAAACATTAGATGGCGGACCCGTTATAAAATAAATGAAAATTTTGTTAAAAACCGGTCTACTTATTTTCCATTCATTTTTAACGAATAGTTCTTTATATTTTTACCGTCAAAAATTCAACCCCATGTTCCGTAAAAACAAATAAATTTTGAGTTATTTTATATAAATTAACTGAATATTCCGTTAAAGCAAAGAAATATTCAGTTGTTTTATTAAATTCAGTAATTATCGTTTACTCCACCTGTCCGCTTGTTTTCCTTATGAGAGAGAGAACAAAATTGTTTACGAAAGTAGTGAAAAAGCCAGGAAAACAGGTAGCAGAATTTCTTTTGCTTTTTTTTAATTTTGACGGTCTTTGTATGTTGTCTTTAACCTGTTACACATACTTGTTTTACTTTGGTTTACTGACCTCGTTTGTTTACAGAAGGACTCACAATCATAAGCTACCAGTTGCATGACCGACATGGTTTCGAAATTATTTTACTTTAAAAATTTGATGTATTTAATTAAATAATTTTAACAAATGGAAAATGGGAATTTGTTACACAAAACATGCACATCGTGTTTTAAAGATAAGTAAAAACTAATTTATGGTAGTTAAATTACATAAAATAACTGAATATTTCTTTGTTTTTACGGAATATTTAGTTCATTTTTTGACAGTTAATTTATATAAAATAGCTGAAAATTCATTTCTTTTTACCGAATTTGCGGTTGCATTTATGACAGTTAAAATTAGATGAACTTTTCGTTATTTTAAATTACATTTTTATTTAATTTTACATTTAGAAGAATTTAACTTAAACAACGGCCAATATTAACTGCAACTGAATATCTGTATTAATATGCACTTGGTTTTTGATTAACTGCTAGAAGCAGCTAAAAATAAATTTGCTTGGAATTTTAAATGTTTATTTATTTAAAAATTACTGAACGAAATACTTCTTAAATAAACTACAGTCCGTTACTGTAATAATATTGTGAGTGCCCTTTCCAAGGCAGCAGACAATTCAATGCGAAGCTAGCACCGAAATTCGCGACCCCCTATATTGTCCGAGGATACATCTCACCAGTGATCGTAGAAAACACCCTAGTAGATAACAGTGATACCCGCACAACCCAATTGAGCGCCCTAAAACAATTCCTTTCACAGGAAGATGAACGATTGTAATTCCTTCTCTCCTAATCATTCGAGTTCACGTAAAAAGCTCCCCAAAGTCATCAGTCCGAAGAGGCCCGGAAGCGACACCGAGAAAACCTATCAAGAGAATCAGCCAAGCCACGAAGAACCATCTTCTTAGACGATGACGACATACTCAGCAGCAGTAACAGGCGACCGAGCCACCAATGCGCCGGAGCGAGCCGTAAATAGCCACCGAAAATGCCCCACCCCCACCAAAAACATCAGGGCCCCGACGGGAACAGGTCCGCTTTATTTCCAACCCGCCACTAGATCGAGAGCAACTCAGACGAGGCACCCAGGCCTCCATGCTGAATACCGGAAGAGGTGGTATTCAAGGACACTAGCGCCGAGTACGGAGGGCCGATGCTGGATACTGACCTAACCGTGGAGTTACAACGAGTCCTGTTCGGTCAGGATGACACGACCATCATGACACGACCATCATGGTACGACCATCATGGTACGACCGAACTCTCCCCCGTCAACCACATTTACCTCATCATCTTTTTATTTGGAGAGTCAACATTTCCGGCCCCCCGCTCCGCCACGTAGGCGGTGCTACGAGAAAGTATGCCGGATTCGGCTTTTGATAGCCGACACACAGAGACAACGCGAGATCTAGCGCGTACCGCACTCAGTGGTCACCAGGGGGTGGGGCAATCCTAACAGCGAAGAGGCACTATGGTACATAGTTCATCGCCGTTAGCCCCGCCTCACACACCACCAACTCCGGGGATAAATAAAAATCCAGCCCTGTTCCTTCACCATAAGGAAATGAGGACACCACCGAGAGGGCCATTAGCCGACATAGTCATCCCCGAGGCCTGCACCCACACCTCCCCAGCCGTGTGCTCCAAGTCATCCACGGCTACGTCTTCAGACTCCTTTACGCCGACGTTATTGGACTCGCTTACCACTTCATCCTCAGATGGTGCCGCTAGGGCCATCTCGGCCTCAAGTGCACCCTCACCAGTATCCGCTCCACCCAAGTTGGCAGAGGTTACCCACAGCATGACACCATCGGCGTGGACATGATGTCCCACATGGAGCTAGTATCAGCCCAGCTGACCTCATCCCCGGAAAGCAGAGCACGAGAAGTCGAGGTGACTAAATTATCCGAAAAGCTCCGAGAAAAAATCCAGCGGATGGCCACCACACCGAGCAAAGGATCACGGGGCGAACGCTGGTGAGTCACTAAGGATGTTGCCGACCGGTACCCTCCGGGTGATGTTGCTGGCGTCCGAAGTTCCGGAAGGAGATGGGATGGTGTAACGAGCAAAGCCGATGGGTATCGTTTTGCTGCCAACAGATTTATTATGAAGTAATTAGATTATTGTTATGAATTTTGTCTTTTGTTTTTTTTACTCTCTTGTTAATTTAAATTAATATTTATATTTAAATTTATACTTATGTTAATATTTATATCTAAGCTTTAATATTTGTATATCTTTGTTAGTTTGAATTTAACGCACCACCTAGTTGTCAAGTGTACCAGTCTACTTCACGAAAATACAACAATACAGATGTATTGCTGACGAGGCAGTATGTGTGTGTGTAAATGACTGCGTACACAACACAACCGTATAAAAGGGCGAACATCGACTGATGCGAGTGAGTCGGTGACAGGATGGACGTGAGGTAAGAGCTGCTTAGGAAGGCGCGGTCACATTCTAAGTATAACTTAAATCATTAGATCTCTATCAGCCCAGGATAAGAACCACTAAAGAAGGTGCGATCACATCTTAAGTGGTCCTTATTTCAGCACAAGTAGGCTAGAAGGGTACCCACCCTGCTGGTTTTTATTACTTTTGTATTTTTATATGTTATTTAAATTGTTATTTTTGTCTAGTGATGCATACAACGAACGAATTTTAAGTGAATTTCTGTTTGTTCACGTCTGAACAGAAGGCAGCGGATTTCCCATCTCTGGTGTCAATTGTGTGTGATGGGAGTTGACAACTTGAGGCGCCGATGTCATCATGTTTTATATTTTAAAATTTTCTTTACGTTTTACATACATATGTATTTTTGGTTAATATTTTATTGTTGTAACTTTCAAACTTTCAAGTCGAGTCGTTGTATAAAAGCCATATTGGACGGCTGGTTTTTTATACTCGCGTTTTAACTTAAATTGTTTAGAAAGTTGATATTTTGTAATAAATTTTGTATTTTGGCAATAAATAAATGGAAGTTTATAATGTTTTTGGAAAAAACAGGAAAGTGTTTTTATATGGTTAAAGGTGCTTTTCTTTCGTTTTAAATATCTGTGCCTTTTTCTAGTTCTCTTTTTAGCCTTTATTGTACCACCAAGTTGCTTGGACACTTGGTTGATATTTTAGCGCTGAATCCCGAAGCTGCCAAATACACTCCACGAAACGTACCGGCGTTTCGCCCGGACCACGCAATCGGCGTTCTCTCGGGGAATATACCAAGGTGTTTGGATCCTTGGCTGGTATTCTGGAGCTGTAGCCCTAATCCACCCCTATATACAGTCCACACTCCACGAAACGTATTGGCGTTTCGTCCGGACTATTACAAGACGTAATCGGCGTTTTTACTGTTTTGTTTTTAATTTAAAATTAAATTCTGTTTTTTAAAACGTAAATTCTAAATAATTGTATGTTTTTTTTTTTGTTAATAAAATACATGCAATTAAAATAGAAGCGTTTTTGTTACAGCTCATAGTACTACATTTCAAAAAATATAAAAAGTCAAAAAGTAATTTCAATTTTTGGGAATACAAAATTTAAATTTCAAAAGATTTTGTTATTCGTGCTAAATTCCCAGTTTTTATTATTGATAAAAACACTTGAAATTTATTGTTGATGGGATAAGGGAATTTAGCACGAATAACAAAATCTTTTGAAATATAAAAAGTTTCATCATATCATTTATATTTTGCTACGTATATAAAAACTATTTCCGACTTTTTTTCCATAGAAAGTTGGAGATATGTGTTCCAGACAGTATGTTTTATTGCATTTTGAACAATAATAAATACTCATACGCTCTACCTTGGTGGACACTAATTGTACATTGACCTTTTCCCTTACTTAATTTGTTGTTCTGAAATTGTGTGCTGGTCTTCGGATGAATGAATTTTTTAAAAACATCTAGTCAGAAAAATACCACTAACCCGAATTCTCCCAGTTTATAAAATAATCATCCGATTGTTATAATATTTGATTCACTCCATGTCTAGGATTCCTTAAGTATATGTATATTTGAAAAGAGAACTAGAATATCGGGTTCAGTTTTCGAGAGAATAGATGTCGTCATATGACGACGCTATTAAAATAAAGGTACAGAAATGTATGTGATTTAATTTGTTTTTCCTCCTAGCTTGCAAATGATTTCGTTTGGCTCTTTCTCATGAACTTGTTTTCTTTTGTTGGCTTGTTGTTCGGGGTTTGTAGGAAGCTCTTTATTGGTTCTTCGCATTTCAGAAGGTGCCAGAAGGTTCGAGACGGAGAATTAATATTTCCTTGAATTTCCTGAGTTTCATCAGTCAAGACGTCAAAACCTTCAGATGGGTTTATTATAAAACTCATATCATTTATTTTATTCATCTAAAGTACCGTATAAATAAAAAACCGTAAAAAGAAAAATGTTTAAATTCGATAGTACCCGTTGTATCATAGTGTCGTCATTTGTCGACAACTAATTATACTCTCAAAAAAATTATGTTTCTTCGATAACTCGAATAAAGATTTGTAGCAAGAATCTTGTAAACTAGTATTAATTTTCATTGATTATTGCTTTATGGGCACATATATAAAATTTATTAAGTTTTTAACATTTACTTTCTAGCTGAACTCATAATTCTGATTTTTTTTTCAAATAACTCTCACAATAAAAAATTTACCACACACGAATTCTTTGAATCACAACGCCGAACAAATTTTTTTATGGAAAAGTTATGAACACACAAGACAATTGCTATTGCTTTATTTGTTTCTATACAATTATAACGGTTCACCAGCAAGTTAAAGCTGCGACTGTTTTTGTCGTCATATGACTACGCTAGGAGAATTCGGGTAAAGCTAAACCTCGCCTCTCAGGCAACACGTACTAGTATAAGTCCTTCTCAAAAACGTCCGTTAACAAGTTCACACGATATAATACTGCGGTCGTTTAACAGCTCGTGCTTTTACTTACACACGATCATATTGAAATACATAAAATAGAATTCGTCGCGCCTCACGTATGATTAACCCCATAACAAATCTACCACGAAAGCAATATCCCTTTGAGACGGGAATTAATTCTGGCCATTGAAAAATTTTTTTTATAGATTTTTTTAGCTTAAAAAGGCTTTAAAAAACATGTGCAAAAAATTATGGGTGCAAATTTTATTCTTAAGTGGTGTTTAAAGATGTACATTTTAATGTACAATCCACTTTCATGCATAAACTTTTTCACTTTATTTTATTTTTTTATTGGTTTTTTTTTTTTTTTTGTGTACATATGTATATGAAAGGAACACATTTTAAAATTCATTTAAAAAACAGCTAACAAATTCATTGTAAGTAAGGCGAGATTTACATAAAAAAATTAAATAAAAATACATTAAACAGATATGTAATGCGTACGTAAATATTTGAAAAAATGTTATTATTTGGTATGCATTTGTAGGAAGCAGTTTCGTTCTAAAGTAATACATAAATGAATTTTACACTTTTGGCAAAAGGAATGAGTTCTTCTAGCTACTCCTTTGTTCTTTTTGCAATATAGTAGGATATATATTTATATACTCCACCCATTCCTAAACTATATAGCTTTACGATGTTAGGACGATTGAATTCTTCAAAAGCTTTTTTCGACTTATTGTACCTGTATGTAAGATATTAAATAACAACTGAACGTAACATTTGTCTTATGGAACAACCTTTTAACAATTTTACCCTCTTCTGATCCCATGAAATTTGATGCCAAATGTATCGGTTTATTGTCATAAAATTTCACCAAAAAATTTTTCCCATCACTGCTTTCCACCTGATCTGAACTTCATTATAGCTTTCAATATTATCACATTCAAATGGAATTGGATTATAATTATAGTTTTTTCGGCGCAAAACGATAAGGATTATCTTGGTAGTCACATAATTGTCCAGGAGTTTAAGTCTTTATACAGGATTTGAGCTTTCGTTCAAAGAAAGGATTTTCAATGGAATTTCCCCCTTCGTGAACTATCTACATACATAAAACAAATTTACCGCACAATTTAGTAAGAAATTCCAAAAATTTTATCTTCAAACAGTGACCTTACCTTTTTGCCATATATTTCTTAAATTTTCAATTGAAATTGTTGTCCCTTCTTCAAAAGAAAATATCCAAGCAATAAGATTTAGCAAACCAAAAAAAAAAAAAACTTTTCAAACAACACACTAAAAATTTAATACAAAATGAACATTTTTGACAAAAAGTTTCTACAAAAAAATAAAATTACAGTTGAATTAAAGAATTAAGAAATTTTCAGAAAATAAAAAAATATTTATTTTGACACCTCACAATATGTACGTTGCTTATGATACACAGAATTAAGATGAGTGGGGGTATGTTGAATTTTCTTTGCCACTGTATACACTTAAACTGTAATAAGGTCAAAAGAAGTGAGTATTTGAATTTGCAATATAAATTTACTAAACTAGTTCGTTGAAAAACTTTTACTATGTAATGCTTGATTAAAAACTAACATTTTACTGCTAAGTTATACTAAAATGACATTACAAGAAAAATATATACTAAAACTTAAATGTATTTAAAATTTGTAATGGACATTTAAATAATACATACTATAACACAATTTCACTTTAGTTTACAAGGAGAATGACAGAAAAGAACTAACATAAATATTGATTTATTTCAAGTATAGCCATCACAGAGAAGGATATGTAAATCAAGTAAATATGTATGTATAATAAATTATTAAATAACATTTTTGAATTTTGTACTTCTTTTACAAATTAACATCAAAATATCTGTTTTGCAGTTAAATGGTATAAATCCTCAAAAAGTTGCATAATTATTTACTTGAAGAGTTCTTAAACAAAACGGGTGTAATGTGTTTGTGCTGAAGTTTGTAACACACAAAAAGATTGGTAGTACTAATTTAGTACTACCTCGCACTTTTTAAATACCAATCGGCAAAGAATCGTTTTTTAATTTTATATTAGCGTGTATGCACTAGCTTGCTGTGTGTTTATTCGAGTGTTCAAAGAACAATTGACAGTTTTTTGGTTAATTGGTCGAAAGTCGGTTTATATGATACACTAAGGGCACTGCTATTTATTGAACGTGTAGCATGCAATATTGATTGATCGCGATCCATATCGCAGAATGGCCTAAAATATGAAATCCAGATCGCGGATCGTGGATCGCGTGATAAATGTTGAACGTGTAGCATTCTCATGATAATAAATCATAATACATTAGTAAAAAGTGACAAATAAAAGAAATAAAATACGTAGTGAAAAAAATTTAACAAATAAAAAGTAAAACAATTGACAAAATTTGTGTAAAGTTTATTGTAATAAAGGGTAATGGCAGAAGACTGTGAAAGCGAGTGGGTTCTGCCGGTGGAATCGGAATTAACCAGTAAAAAAATTATTTTAAAAGATTTCATTTTTAATTTGGAGAAATTGTAGGACTCGTCGGCTAAAGCTTATACCGACAAATTAAAAAGAGCTACTGCACTGGAAAAGTTATTAAAGGTTTTTTAAAAAATCAAGCCCACTGGAAACAAAAGTTTTCTTTCCACTTTTTTTTCAATGTAAAAGCAAGCAAAATAGCTAAACAGGCTTTCTTTTGGTTTTCTCGCGACATTGATAAACGACCCGCACAGCACAAAATAACATAAATACTGACGCGATAAATATTGAACATGTAGCATACGCTCGTGATCCATCAATATTTTAAAATGGATCGCGATCCAAATATCACGATATTTATTGAACGTGTAGCAGTGCCCTAAGAGAAAAATTCCGATCTGAATTTAAGAACAAAATTCTTGAATTAAGATTGCAGAAATCTTAAGATTTCTATCTTGAAATTTGGTCAGTAAGATTGACATTCTCAAATTTAGTAATATTATAAATTCTAAATTTTAAGAATTAATTCTAAACATTAAAAACGTAATCTTAATTTTAAGATCGTTTTCTTGAAATTAAGAATATATTTTTAAAGTTAAAATTTAATTCTTGTTTTTTTCGAAAGTAAACGCAATAAATTGTAAAACGCTGAACGAAGAAAACTTTTTTAAAAAAAGTAAAAAAAGAAATATTAAAATATTGTGAAAGGCTATTAAAAATGGAAAATCAGAACACAGGTGATATGTGTGACGATTTATAACCGCTGGCCAATGAACAACATGATGTAATCAACTGCCGTAGGAAATTGCATCGGAGTTTTTAGACAACGTATTGTTAAAAAACTTTCTTCAAGAGTTTCAAATAGAGTCTGTTTTCAAGTATATCAAGGGTACCCAGCAAAAACTTACATTGCAAAGTAATGAGTTAAAAAGCTTATATAACGACTCTTCACTAATTATACATTGGCATTTTAACTGATTATTTTAACACGGCGATGTCATTGGAGGCAAGTACTTACCACCCTCTCTTACAAATAGGGAGTTGAATAAGTCATTACCACCCTCGCTTACAAATAGGGACTTAAATAAGTCATTACCACATTCGGTTACAAATAGGGACTTAAATAACATATTACTTTGATGTCACCAAAATCACTATAAAAAAAATTTTTTTTTTTTATTTCCTTTTTTTTTTTTTTTAATTATTTTTTTTCTTTTTAACTTTTTTTTTCTATCTCATTTTTTTTATCTGTCTCTGGCGGGAATCGATCCCGCAGCCCGACGCTGCTAGACTAGCTCACTACCAGCTAGCCTTACGGGGCACTCTTACTTTTGAATAAAAAAACTATGTTTTTTGTCTTTAATATGTACATATTAAAGAAAACTAAAAGCATACATATTTATTGATTGCAAGTTTTTGTTTCATTACTATGATGACATTTTTATTGTCATAATGAAAATTTAAATTTAAGATGGCATGCTTTTTCGAAATATTTTTATACTCTTAATTATTGAATGTTAAAAATAATTTTTTTTTATTATTAAAATATGTTGCTTTTATAAAAAAATTTTTGATTTCATAAATTTAATGGCATATTACATTAGATGTATGAAATTATTAAATCTTACATTTTTTTATTAACAATTTAACATTTTTTTAACGATTTTAACGAAAATAATTCATTATAACTATGAAATTTCATTTAGACAATGAAAATTTTCATTTAACCAATGAAAATTTTTTTATGAAAATGATTCAGTATACTAACGTGTAATGAATGATTGATGTGGTTTACAAAAGTCGTTATTATAAAAATCCAAATAATTAGATATTTCTATCTTTCAGTGATGCCTTCCATAATTATCAGAAAAACATACAAACAAAAAATTTTTATTTCATTTCTAACGTAAAAATTAAAATATATATACAAATTGTAAGAACAAATAACAAAAATCAATTTGTATTTGATTTGAAAAAATTAAGCCTAAGATGCATTTTATTTTGAGTTAATTATAAATTTCGGTAATCAACTCATACACAAGTACTTATGTATCAGATTATATGTCAGCAATTACTTAACTACTTCTATGTAATGCAGATGGTATGAAATAGTCATTGAAAAGTAAGTTGTTCAGTAATCGCAAGTCATTACCAAGTTTTTGCTGGGTAAGTACTCCTTCTTATTTATATGTGCATATAAAAAGTTTTTTAAATTCATAGATTTATTTCACCACCTGTTATATGACATTAAATTTATTTGTTTCAGACTCAAAAGGGACTTTTTAAAGTTTGCAGTTCATGAAGAAGAAAGTCATAAAAGAAGTGATGCCTCTTCTGGAGCTAAGAATAGAGTTCCAGCTATTCCAAGTAAATGCGCTTCCAGTCTTATGAGATTGGTTCTATACTAAATAAAATAGATATAATTGAAATTTCGGATGTTACTATCCCTCCTTTGCATTTATATCCAATTAATAATGGAAAGACATACTTATGTTAGACCTAAGTACATATGGGCATTTCCAGCGAAAAGTCTACTTTTTGTCACGTAACGCCAGAAGCATTTTAATTTGTTTCTCAAAAAATTTTATGTGTATCGTTTACTTTTTTATATTTGGTGTAAAGCGCAACAAGCTCTACATTAAGTAACAAAAGGGATAACGATTGAACAACATGGTCCGAAAATACAACCTTATTTGCAATCTGGCGTTACATTAAAAAAAGTAGACTTTTAGCTGAAAATTCCCATATTTACCTTAAAACGAGCAAAGATTTTTAAATTTGATAGCTTGAAAAATAAATCTATATAAGTTCTAAGTTTACTAAAAAAGGTTTTGTACAAAACTTCTTGCTCAATTCGCAGTATTTTTCAGTTCTGTAATGCAATCAAAACCCACTTCCGGTTTTTTTAACGTCACGCCAGGGCAGATTTTTGCTTATATCTGCAAATCTTTAGCGTCGATTACTGTAATTTTTTTTCTGCATGTAGAGCTACTTCATTACTTTGTATATATAAACACCCTTTTTACAAATTTGACTTCGTCATTTAATTTTTTTACATTTTGTGCTACATATATCACGACACGTCAAAATGGAAATGCCCATATACAAAAGTATTTATGTACTTGTAGGTATGTATTACATTATCATTAAGGGGTATTTTTTTTAATACATATAAATTTTTTAATATTTAAATAAATTAAAAACTGTGTTTTATTTTAACATTTGAATTCAGATAAAAACCAATACGAATATTTTCAAAAATACATTCTTAATCGATCTTATAAGAAGAATTTCATAAAGAATTAATTCTTGATTTTAGATTTCTAATAAGAACAAAATCTTGAATTCTTCTTAAAATTATAATTTATTCAAGATTACAATCTTAAATGCGATCGTAAAAAATGAATGAAATTTTGTTCTTGAATTAAGAATTTTCGCATTTAACAGACTACTAAGATTGAAATGATTTGATTTTGAACGTAAAATCTTGATTTAAGCACGTTTTTTCCCTCAGTGTAGAAAATAAACTTATATAAATATTATCATATACAACTAAGCAGAAAGGAGCTGTTAGTTCTTTTTTTAATTACTCAGAAAGGTATTCTTAGTCGATCGGTATACTTCAAGTTGGGTGCAGGACCCATATTTTAAGGTGTTACACACATCAGCACAAATGCAAAATACGCTCTCCACTATTGTGGTGTGGGTATGATAATTATGTATTTTTGGAAAGGTTTTATTTTCCACGTGTGGCGGTTTTTCATTTGAGCATTGTTTGGTTAATAACTTCAAAGACCAGGACGAACCTGACTTTTGCCCTTAGGGGCTAATTGCTTGTCTTCTACATTTTTGGTACAACTTCTTATTGTTTTTTTAAATATTTGATAAAGTGACTGATATAACCCCAAACTGCATAACTTTTAAATTAATTCTTTTCAACATTTTTTATAGTTAAAAATTTTGAGAATTTTATATAAATTTTAAATAGGGAGAGCTTTACTGTAAAATAGTTCACTATAGAGAAGTTCGGTGAAAAAAATCAGTTAAAAAAATTAAAGAATATCGTTGGCAGAACGCCGATATTGCCATCAAAGTTTTCATTAATTCGTTTTTTATGTCTGAAAATATATTGCATACCTTTGTAATGATCGGTGTATAATATTAACTTTTATAAGCCTTTTGTAAACCTCAGTCTTAAAAAACATTTTAAAATTCGACAAGATCTCAGATTTTATAAAAGTTAGTTCATAATTTACCACAAATCAAATATACAAAAATAAAATAAAATTAAGAAATCAATTTTAGTACATATTTTCTTTCTGAATTAAAATTATTGCAACTTTATGATGTAGAGGAATTTTCGTTTACATGTAACTTTTGAAATTTTACCACTGCTGACTGTTATCGATTTTGTTATTTTAACGTTTGCGGTTGTCACTGCTGCCATGTTGTAAAAGACACACACACAATCTCAAAAACATTCATACTTTTTATATATTTTTTAAATTAGCAAAGAGTAAAATGTCACGTGCAACATATAAAATCTGTGGTATGCTGTTCATTTCCTTTCACTTATATTTGACACACATACTTTACTTCTATATCTTGCTCTCACCGCAAATCCTATTTTCACTAAGCCTTCCATATCACTTTCATAGTATTTTCCCTAAAATTTCATGTCACTGGGCTTGTGAGTATATGTACTTATAACCTTGTCTGTGTGTTTTTGCAAAATATTGTTTGCTTTTAGCCACGCAAACATATTTTGTGGTTTCCTACTATATTAATGTTTTATCTTTTTGTTTCCTTTTTGGTTGGTGTCACGTAAAAATATTTATTTCCTGTTTACTAAACAAGCTAATTTTATATAAAAAAATTGTTTCTTTCGCAAAGGAAACCACAACAGAAAACGAACGAAACGAAGCAACAGAATAAATTAGCTTTTACCTTAATTGACATTGAATTAAAGGAACATATGTATATTTAATGCTTTCGTTAATTTAAATCTTGTATTTTGCCTTGTTTTAATTAATTTTTAATACTTTGCTTTGTTACAAAATGAACCCTTAAAAGCTTTGGATCCCAGTTTATATTGACATAAGATCTAAGCCAAACAACTTCTGTGTAATCTAAGCACATTTACCGGAAGTGAGTGCTTAAAAATTCCCTGAAAAGGAAAACTAAATTATTAGTTTGCAAGCAAGAAAGTACAGATAATATTCTACACAACTTGTGATTATTAGCAGAAGTGGACAGTTTTTGTGTCCTACAGCCTGTAATAGATCTAATAGTTATTTTGTTAAGTCTTTCTTTGGAACTAAAAATGGATAAGTATTATAATAAAAGGTGGTCCAACCATATTGCATGACGTTAATTGTGAGTCAAACTTTAACGTCAAAATTTTTGCTCAACTAAATTTGACACTTCTGTGTTTTAATGTTTGACCAATTCCACAATTGAGCATCGCGTTGAAATTGTTGAAGCTTTTTTAAAAATTGGCAGCCCGCCCAGTTCGGTCTCAAAGGACCTTACTTTTTCGAAAATGGGTTTGGCCTAGCAGTTTCCGTGAATGATGTACGCTATCGCAATCTGATAGCGGTCTTTTGGTGGCCAGAAATTTTGGATATGGACCTGGCCAATATGTGGTTCTAACAGAATGATGCCACTTGCCACACAGCCAACGAATTAATGTGTTTTTTGCGCGAGAAATTCATTGGCCGTGTGAACTCCCGTCGTGGCGATGTAAATGAGCCGTCATGTTCATGTGATATGTTACCGTTGGACATCTTTATAATTTTCTCTTCGAAATGTGTTATAACATCCAGTGTCATATTGTCCAAAAAGTGTCCATGGACACTGTGACACTTTTGAAAATGTCATAATATCCGAGGGCATTAAGACACTTTGCAAATGGACATTATGTCCTTTTTAAACTTGTCATAACATCCATAATCACTAAAGAAGTTAAATACAAAAAAAGATCTACATGCACGCAGTGAAAAAACATGTGTTCCTATGGTCACAGCTAACAAAACTATTTTTAAAGAAACTAGTTTACCCATTATATAGTTGTCGGTGACAATGATTTGGTTAAATTAAACATATTAGGGTTAAATTTTTTTTTTAAATTATTTTGTTGTGTTTTCTCAGGGTGTATATATTAAATAAATAACGAAAACAATTTGGGCGCAAGATTTCCTCCTCGATGTGATAACAAATAACGGCTTTGCTAACTAAAGCGTCTCTGCGTAGTCAGCATTCGTTCAGAAACAAGGTAGATTTTAGGAGCTTTACTTAGCTAATTGGTAGTGAGCCATTCTATCAGCGCCGAGGTTGTGGGTTCAAATCCCGCCAGAGATTCTGGTTTCTTTTCTGCATACAAGCGCAGAGCTTCGCGGGATTAGCTTAGGAAATTAAAAAAAAATATACTTGTTAAACTGTAGAGGAGAAAATGCTTGCGGCCGGCCAAAGGCCGTCTGTTCAGAGAAGCTTTAGTTATCGAAGCTGGTATTTGTTATACCATAGAGGCGAAAATCCTTTCGCACGGCCAAAAGCCGGCTATGCTTTAGAGTTTGTAACATGTTGTGGACATTATGACATTCTAAAAAGTGTAATAAAGTCCACCCACATTATGGCACTGCTCTGATGGGCATAATAACACTTTTAAAAGTGTCACAGTGTCCATGGGCTTTATGGCACTGGACTTTATGACATGCCACCGTAAGCAACACTAAGTACACTTGTTGCCCTTTACGTTTAAGCAAGTTTGACTTGGTGTTGTTTTCAACTTTTCTATCTCGAGACCTACATAAGATAGGGGATATGGGCATGCACCCACCGATACGGGAAAGATTCTGATTCCAATAGTATACAAAACGTATTCTGAAAAAAATGTGAATTGGTTTACTTTTTTTTCTCCCCTACAGTAATAATAAAGCTCAGTGATTAATTTTCTATTTGGGCTATAGTGTGTAGCAAAACTAGTTCCATCCCATATGGATTGTAGCAAAACTTGTTTGAGTCATTAATCAAGAATGACTTAACAGTTAAGAATCAAAATAGTTCAACTAATTGCGTCCATATAATCGGGCGCTATATGTTTTTTGCCTTTTTCTCAAAATTCGAATAAAGTGTAACGAACGATTTTGCATCTCCCTACTCATATGTTATTTACTATATTAAAGCTCAATGCGGCACGTGTTTCAATTAAAACACCGATTTTAAATTTCTATAATCTTGCTATATTTTACCATTTAAAAGGTACTGCATTAAAAAAAAGAGTTTAAAGTTACTGCACTTTATGACTTTTTTAAAGTCAAAAAAAAACCAAGTCTCATATACACTGAGAATCATGGTTAGAGTAGGAGTCAGAATCGTACGTAAACAATTTCAGCGGATGGAGTCGGAGTTAGAACTTTTTCTTGACGACTCCACATCCCTGCTTTAAAGCAATACATTTTTGACACAAAACTCATGATCTCTCAGGTGGAAAGGTTGTTCACAACCCTTTAATTGTAAAATGGAAACAGATGTGATTGCAGACCAATGTGTCTCAGTTAATTAAGTTGTTAAAATTATAGAAAAAGTGTGAAAAGTGTATTTAAAGCATATAAAATCCTGTGAATTTAGCGGTCAGCTTTACACACTGAATATTTTTATTTACAGTTACTTTTTAGTATTCAAATCTGCTCCTTAGTAAGGGAATGCCGTTGCACTTTAAACGTAATGTTATCTTTTATAAAACTTCTTAAGAGTTCCTTCACTTACTTTACTGCATCCCTATACGTCTTAGTGCGCAGCGCATAATAGTGCTCTTATTTTTATAAATGTACCATTAGTGCTTCACAAAATGATACATTTTTTTAATGGAATAACAACTGGTCGCGCTTGACCGACATAACAACTATCTTTATTTATTTTAAAGTCCTTTAAAAGTTGTCAACAGCTTATCAAAGATTATAAAAAAACATCACTTTTCGTCATATACACATGACCTACCCTTAAATTAACGATTTAAATATGAGATTGTTTTTTCGTTTATTGTTTCTTTTTTTTTATTAAATTTACTTTTTTCTCTGGTATAAAGATGTGCTTATTCTCATTTTATCTAATCCTTTATTTTAAACCGACTACATGGGTACAATCTTTTACACTCTCCTTGTGGTTTTGTTTCATTGTGTAATGTGTGTGTGAGGGTGTATGCGTGTTTATAAATAATTTTGTTTATTTATCCCAGCTTGCTAAAGACAGCTCTCTAAAGACATCTAGTACAAAGAAAACAAAATAAGCAACACACTGGCGGCACAACCAGCTATTACAAAACATCATGGTGCCCCATTTCTTCGCCAAAGGAATATTTAGCATGCTATTTTAATATTTGTTAAGGTTGTTTTGGCATTTTAGTTGGTTTCAATATAACGCAATCTTTGCTAGAAGGAAAGTTGTAGGTTGCCACAAAAAAAATTTCTTAATAAGTACATTCATCTAAAGTTTCGTTTTATCTCATAGGGATATTTGGATTAATGTGAAACCGAAGATTTATATTTTTACGGCAATTAGTTTGTGGTTTATTGAACTGTTCATGGCTTAATTAACATATTTGATATTTTTAAATGTGTTACCCAGTAAAAACTTCGCCAGCAAAATAATGTGTTAAGTAATCAGAAAAACTTAAAAGCACTACTTACAATTTTACTGAAAGAACCAATGAATTTTACAAGGGATGTCCCAAAGTTAACGCATTCAAAAGTAAGTCATTATTTTTTTACCTACATACATCCAGAAATAAGTAGTTATAGAAGTTGTTATACAAGCAGTTATAGAAAATGAAAAGCTTATTTAACTCATTATTTAGTAGCTTTCTTCTATAACTACATCTTTAAAAACTTTTATAACTACTTTTTTCTGGATGTATTTAAGTAAAAAAATAATGACTTACTTTTGAATGCGTTAATTTTGGGACTTCCCTTGTAAAATTCATTGGTTCTTTCAGTAGAATTGTAAGTAGTGCTTTTATGTTTTTCTGATTACTCAAAACATTATTTTGTAGGCGAAGTTTTTACTGGGTAGTGAAGGAAGGAATTGTATAGTCTATTTTCTTCGACCTTTTTAATTTTATTTCTTCTTAATTTTTAAACAAGCTCAAGGTCAGGTTATGTAATATATACATATAAATATATATATGTATAATTAATCCAATATTTCGCTGTCACAATGAACAGCTTCTTCAGGGATCTTTGGTTAATAACATTTACAGAAATATTTTAAAAAACAAAATTTAAATTAAACAACAATAATTGGCAACATGAAAAATAATACACAGGAAACAAAATTATTCTATTAAATTTTTCAAAACATATTCAATTTCCTATCTTATTCTTATAAATTAAACGTCTGTAACTTTGAGCTACATTGTCCGTGTCAGTTTTAAAATAAATTCTGTTTTCTATTGGTGTGTAGATTATTTGTAACATTTCTAGCATGAAGCGTCTTTTGTAGTTTGTTTCTGTATTTAAAACTGTTGCATTTTCGAAATCTGGTGTATGATTAAAATTGGCACAATGTGAAGACTATGCAGTTTTTTGAGAAGATGTATTTTTATATTTTTGATCAGGCCTTTGCCCTGCTAGTCTAGTTGTTAATTTGTTTTTCGTAGTACCTATATATACCTTATTACATATTTCATTATCCTTATACTTCCAAGAAATTTTGTAAATAATATTAAATCTATCTAATTTCTCTGTTCTATCTTTCATTTTACTAAATAATCCATTCAATTAAGTTGACGAAATAATCACTGCCGGCCCCTGGTATATTTTAAAATCTGAAATAAAAAAAAATAATTTTCGTGGGAATACAAAATTTAATTTAAATGATTTTGTTATTAGTGCTTATTTCCCAATTTTTATTCTTGATAAAAACACTGAAATTCATAAGCCGTTAAGCGTATAAGAATTATAAGCAGTTTTTGTAACAATATAAAAGATAAATCAAAAAACATCATCAATAATTTGACAATTGAGTTTATCTCTTCTTACGTTTCCCACTACAATTGATTGGAATTCTTCCAACATTAATTGTAGTTGTAAGTAGATTAAGAAAAAACAAATATTCTGAAATATTCGATATATTCAAAATTATTTATTGGGCCATTAGTGAAGCCCAAGATCACAAAATATTCTATTGACATATTTTAAAAATCCTCTAACTAGCTCGAAATATTTAAGGGAAACATTCGGCTAAGGAGAAGAGATAATGCCGAACTTATTCTTGCATGTATATGTATACACATGTACATATGTTAACAGATATCTTGATGGGGAAAAATCGTCGGCTGGTATAAGCAGGAAATAAATTTGAGAAACAGGTGAAGATTTATTAAATATCGATGTCAAAGCAAAATTTTAAAAAAATGATCTTAATTACCTAATTTTTTAAAATTTTATTTAAACTATTTGCCAGTTTTTCAAACTAAAATAAAAAAGTTTTCGTTAAGAAATTTATATTGAAAACATACACAAATTTGAGTTTTTTATTATTGTTTGAATATATCGAGCCCTAATAGAAAAATTAATGTAACAAAGAACATATTAGATTTTTGTTTTTTGATGAAAATCAATCATTTTTGATCATTTGCATCATCTCTAAAAATTTTATATCTCTGGGAAGTACCGTTAAGAAATAAGAGCAAAAGCAATTTTAAACGAAACCCTAGACTTCAAGCAAAAATATTGAAAAAAAAACCTTCTCCTGTAAAATTTTATCTTTGTTGGTTACATCATTTTTGCTATTGGGGCTCGATATTTTCCCAAGTCAATATTGTTATTTTATTTTTAAGAAACAGGCAGTAAGTATTACAATTTAATTTTCCTTAAGCTTTACAATCTGGCAACTTTCCACTTAAAAACCAAACATTGTTTTCGCGTTAAAGTTTGTTTAAAAGTTCTGTAATCCCAAGTGCGAGTTGGAAGCAAATATTCAGTGTCCTTTTGGTTTGTGTTTTTTTGGTTTAGGATATTATTTTTCGGGACAACTTATTAGTTTAAGCTTAAACAACTTTATTAAACTTTATGTTCTCTATGCTTCTTCGAAAATATGCGGCTGTTTTTATTATGAAGCGGATACATTTTGTAGTTGAAATTTTCTTATAATTTACAATGTTTTGTATTCTCTTTTAAACACTGATTAAGCAGGGGATTTATATAAACAGCATGAAAAATTGCTATTTTATTGTAATTTAAAATTTTTTTTTAATTTTACTATACATATTCTGGTTTGTTTAAAGTTAAACAATATTTTAAAAAAGTGATTCAAATCTTTTAAAATAGTTACACCAGGGGGTCGATTCTGGTTTTGTGAAAATGTAAAATGAAAACTTTTTTCACATTTTCATAGAGTCTCTGATTCTCGTTTAGTGAACAAATAATTCATAAAATACAATGTTTTCATATGAAACGAACAAGTGGAATGAAACAAATTGTTTTCACAATTTTGTAGTAATACGATTCTTGTTTTGTGTAATAGTGCAAAGAAGTGTCAAAAACTTTTAATTTATGACATATTTTAATACATTCATTTTAACGGGGAATTCTCTCGATATGAGGGGTATAGATGCAAAGACTGGAATGTCCACATTTATAGTTTTCGTTATACATAGCAACAGCCTCTAGCTCAAAGCATATTAATATTTATGTATTGTATATTATGCTATTCAGTATATTTATGTTTTGTATATCATGCTATTCTGGTAATGTAATATTCACTAATTGGAAGCATTCATTATATACAACTAAGAGGTATTATTAGTTACGTTTGTGAAAAAAGTGGGCATTGCAGTCTTTGCATCTATACCCCTCATATATTCGTATAAAATGGCAATTTTTAATGATATACATAACATTACTGCGAAAAATCAATTAATTTATTAATATTTTTCTATTAATGTACATACATAACGTATATGTAATTAAACGCAATTGTATCGTGTTAAGAATGGGTTGATATAGTAAATTAGGCTCCATATCATATTTCATATGAAATAACACCCAATTTTTTGGGCCCTTTTACATTTTTTTTTGGGAAATATTTCATTCCTCATTTGGGGTTTTCAAATTATGAAATAATCTCCAATGAAATAACACCCAACAAATTTTTAAAATTCGGGGCTTGTTTCATAGCGTGTATAATTTGGGTGTTATTTCATTTTTTTATTCGGGGGTTATTTCATTTTTAACCTTTGTCCAGCGGAAAAATTTTACAACGTTTAAAGGCGGTATGGGTACAATTGTACCCTTATATACTTAACACGGCTTTCCTACTAATATAATTAAATTATTCTGTTCTTATTTAATAAACAAATGATAGAACAGGCCCGTGGCTAAAAAAAAACTTATTTTACGTACACATGTATACATTTTTTGCTTTATTTTCTTGTTTTTTTCTTACGACTTATATGTAGGTAAAATTGTACCCCTTCAGCCTTTTAGGGATATCAAGTCAAAAAAGACTTATTTCGGTATGATGTAATCAAAATCTTTTTTTTTTAATTTCAAATATGTAATCCGTAATAAAAGTTTAGAGATGTCAGAAAATTTTAGATATCTAGTATTAACAAAAAATAAGTTATTGCAATTTAAAAACGAAAAAGGTACAATTGTACCTCTTCCGCCGGACAAAGGTTAAAGCTGTTGGTTTTTGGGGTGGGTGAAACTGACTCTTTTATGAATTTTGGGCATAATTTAATTTTTGTTGCTGATGAGGTTTAATTCATTGGGGTTATTTTATTTTCATCATTGGGTGTTATTTCATATGAAATAACTCCCAAATATTGGGGGTTGTTTCGTTTTCGCTTTGGGGCTTATTTCATTTATTTTTCGATGTTATTTCATTCACTGGTTTTGGGTGTTATTTCCAATTTTTTGTGATTTATTTCATTGGGGGTTATTTCCTGGGCGTTATTTCATTGGGGGGCTTTTCGTGGAGCCGTAAATTCTTGTAATATAAAGTAGTCTGTAAAGATTTATATCCATAGATTAAATAAAATAAATAAAAAAAAAATCCGGATAATTTTTTAAATTAATTATTTTTTGTTATGTATTTGATTAGTTTGACACTTGATCAGAAGGCAAAGTAGATATGGGCATTTCCAGCGAAAAGTCTACTTTTTGTAACGTAACGCCAGAAGTATTTTAAATTGTTTCTCAAAAAATTGTATACGTAGAATTTACTTTTTTATATTTTGGTGTAAAGCGCAACTAGCTCTACATTTAGTAAGTCTGGGATCACACTTTGAAAGTTTTCTTTCAGAAAGCCTGAGTTTATGGCTGAGAGAGGAGAGAGGAGAGAAAAAATCATATTCTCTTCCCCTCTCACCAGTAAACTCAAACTTTCTGATAGAAAACTTTCATAATGTGAACCCAGACTAACAAAAGGGATAACGATTGAACAACATGGGCCGAAATACAACCTTATTTGCAATCTGGCGTTAATTTCGCGGAAAATGTCCATATTTACCTTAGAACGAGCAAAGTTTTATAAATGTTATAGCTTGAAAAATAAATCTGTATCTGTCCAAAGTTTACTAAAAAAGGTTTTCTACAAAACATCTTGCTAAATTCGCAGTGTAATTCAGTTTTGTAATGCAAGTCAAAATCCACTTCCGTTTTTTAACGTCACGCCAGCGCAGATTTTTGCTTATGTCTGCAAATCCTTAACGTCGATTACTGTAATTTTTTTCTGAAAATAGTGCTACTTCATTACTTTGTTAATATAAAAACCATTTTTACAAATTTGACTCCTTCATTTAATATTTTTACAATTTATGGTACAAATATCATGACACATCAAAATGGAAATGCCCATATGTAATTGCCATCGGCGGTGAAGAATATAAGTTTAGCGAAGTCTTTAATATAAACTTAGAGCCGCCTACAGTATTTTTATGTTTTATAATTTAACAATATTTTATAAAATTAATCTTTATTTGCCCATTTTTTTGCAAATGATTTTACTTTTTTTTGAGCTTATGGTAATTTTTTATTTTTTTTTATTTTTGTGTCAATATTTCACACATGTAATTTTCACTTTAAAATTATTATGTTATTCCATGTTAACTGCCATAAATTTATTTGTTGAATTGTGAGACGATTGCCCAAAAAATTTACTATCGAGTAACAAGTGACGCGCAAGTTTTAGCTCAAGTACAAACTGGCAGTTGGGTCCCAAATTTTTTTTGGAATAACTCGTTTGTTGATCGCTTTAACAATTTTGCTTCAATAAAAAGGGATTAGTAACAGTTTGCTGACAATATTTTTTTTTTTTTTTTTGCAATTTGCCCGAATAGTAATCCTCTAATAGTAAAGATGGTGAAGGGTATATAAGGTAAGATAAGCACTTTGACTCCTTTTTTCTAATTTTTAGTTGGTTGGGTGGTTTTTACATGATTTTATTATAAAGGGAAGAAATTTATAAGATATTAAGGCCCTAATTTTGTAAAACACAACGCAACGACAAAGAATTACATTGAAAGCAAAAACAAATTCATAAATATTTTGTGATTTTGTTGTTGCCTCTAACAGAAATTCACATTGGTTTTTAAGTAGTTATCATTTTCATAGATGGTTATATAGCTATTTTCCTGCGAAATCTAGCGATTTTCAGATACGTGTAATTGGAATCTAGCTATTTTTTCTTAACCAAAATCAAGTTGTAAAATAAAGTATTACTTGGGTTTTTTATAGAAAAGCAAAAAGTTTCACTCTAAAAACTCCCAAAATATAAATTTACATCCCATAAATTAGTAGTAGCCCGATTTTCAGCTTCCCTTAAATAAAATAAAACCCCCTAAATCTGGAGAGAACCCCCTTAAACTGGCAACTCTGATCTTAGACAAACGCTGTGATTTGCTTTGCTTTTTTTATTGCAGTATTTTTCTTCTAATATTTCAACTTTATTTTTGATTTAAATCTTATGTTTCCCAACACTCAACACCCCTTGAAAATGTGGCAACGAACAAGAATTTGCAATACGCGCTCCTATAACATTTTGAAAATTAACTTACCCCACAAAATTGGTAGACTGACTGTCTGCTCATACCAACCAAGTGTCAGAAGTTTAATTCGATACAATTGGGATGATACCAAAGTTTTGTATTTTATGTGTATAACACAGCATTCAATCATTTGAACATTATAGATTTGAAGAACGATAAAAAAATATCCCTTTTTCTTGGACGCTTTGCTTTAGAAGAGGAATTTTTTTTTTAAGTGATGTTGTGTGCAGTTTACACATAATGCTTACAGTAGAGGTTGAAAGTGGACTTAAGTAAAAATGTTGAAAATGAGCCTTGCCCGTCCATTAGTTCACATTAGCCATTCAACAATTCCCCGGTGAAGAACTTTTGTGATGAAAGTGCCTTAAACTAAAAGATAACATTGTTCTAAAAGTTTATCAAATTAGTAAACTGTTTCACCTATTCATTATACAAAAGTGTTGTTATAATTCCGACAACAGGAAAAAGACTTAAATCTCAAATCTTAAATCCGAAAATTAATAAGAACTCTATTTTGAACAAAATTTGGCGTTAACGATTACACTACGCAACAAAAAAAATAACCTTAAAAATGTGATGGTTTTTAAGATAAATTATTTATTTTTTTTAAGAAACGTTTTCGAGATTTTTGTTTTAAATATTTCCAATATTTTGAAAAATCTCTGAATTGTCTAAATTGAACTGTTGAATACATATGTTTTTCTTCTTTCAGCCGATATTTAAAGTGTGTTGATCGAATAAAAATTCACTAAGTTAGAGGCCTTTAGATTTGAAAAAAATGGCCTTAATGGAGAGACTGAAAATGTTTAATATTAAAAAAACCTTAAAAAAACTAATCAACACAGTATTAATTTTTGCTGAAAGAGGAAAACATATTTATTCAACAGTTTAATTTAGACAAATCCAAGATTTTTCGAAATATATAAAAACACTGCAGAAAACATGATTTTCCGAAATATCTTGACCAAATTAATATTAGAAACGTCACAGTTTTCATGGACATGCCTCCTTATATTATAATTTATTTTTCAATTACATATTAAAACATCTAATGTTATTTTTAGTCCACTAAGTCCCCGCTTTTTTGCACAAATGCTGCCGACACTTGTATTAACTCAGGTGTTGCCTTGGACTACTGGAGTCGTAGACAGTTTTGTTACTATCCTCTCCTAGTTAAGTCAGTAGTTAGCTTAGTATATGAAGGATGAATTATATTATTTAGGTTAATAATAATAAGAGCAAATTGTAGTATTGTAACAACTACTGAGAACAAGCCACATCGTCACTGCCGAGCATTCAAGGGACCCGATCCAGACTCCCTACCCAATTCCCACCCGAATTCACCAGCCGAGGAGAATCCGCCAAATTCCTGCCTGTTTGCTGTGCTGCTTTTAATTTTAAATGAATTTCACAAAGTTTTGTAATTTAATCACGAAGTATTTAATTAAGTAACGAGATTGTTGTTAACCCCAAATGTGTAAATCATTCGTGGTTTCACTTAAAGGTTCGCGGATTCCGTTTGTCGACTCTGTGTGCAGAACTACCCACGCCAACGACAAAACCAAGTTACAACTTGTTAAGGGCATCTTTAATTGCTTTACTGCATCTCTGTATGTCTTTTGCGAAGCCCATAGATGTGCGCTTATTTTTTAAAATGTATCATTAGCGCTTCGTTGAATGAAAGAATTTTTTATTAGTTCAGTGGTTACTACTTAAGACTTTTTTGAATTCAGTTTCTTTCTCTGAAGGTTCATAATTTTAAACATCAACCTTACTTTTAATTATCTTTTGTCTATTGAACTTGAAACTTGTAACTTTTTTCTCGTTCTCATTGAATTTTAACGTAAATACTTATTTAATTAACCTTAATATCTACCTAATTTTGAATTAATTTTAAAACTCTTTCTTTGTGCACAATAAAACATTTGAAAATACATAAGAAATTATTTACTTGTTCATTGGATACTCTTAAAAGTATTGTTAAAAGTATTATATACTACGTCCCATATAAAAAGCGTACCTGCTCTCGGAATTCAACTTCATAAAACTGTGTTTTCTAAGAGCAGTTTTTATGCAGAGTCTACTAAATTATGATAAGAGATCTATCACGGACCAGATTTAAGTTTCTGCTTTATATGGGGTCTATGGAAAATAATAAATATTGGTTCCACGGAATTCAGTTGCATAACTACCAGTGTTGTAAAAAAAGTTTCTGTAAATGCAATAACAATCGGTGTATTCCGTCATTAATTGATGTTTTGTTTTTTCCAAAAATATAAATTTTTGATTTTGGTTGTTCTAAATTTTGGTTGATAACTCTTTTTCTACTGAGCCGATTGTTTGACAGGAACACTTTTTATTTTTTTGAAAGGGAACGGACAGACGGACATATAGGTCTTAATGAATTTAGAATTAATCAAGGACTCAAAATACATACCTTTATAGGTACCTTATTGCATCTTAAATTTAGATCAGCAATTTGTTAAGAGACCTGGTTCTTTTATGCAGTTAAAAATCGAGTTTTATGCGCATAAAAAAGCACTAAAAATAAAAATATATGC